>BJKM01000737.1:238482-275982 GCA_015082035.1 Chaenogobius annularis
CTCAGCTCCTCAGCTCCTCAGCTCCTCAGCTCCTCCTCCTCCTCAGCTCCTCAGGCCTCAGCTCCTCAGCTCCTCAGCCTCAGCCTCAGCCTCAGCTCCTCAGCTCCTCAGCTCCTCAGCTCCTCAGCTCCTCAGCTCCTCAGCTCCTCAGCTCCTCAGTCCTCAGCTCCTCAGCCTCAGCTCCTCAGCTCCTCAGCTCAGCCTCAGCCTCAGCTCCTCAGCCTCAGCTCCTCAGCTCCTCAAGCTCCTCAGCTCCTCAAGCTCCCTCGCTCCTCAGCCTCAGCTCCTCAGCTCCTCAGCCTCCTCAGCTCCTCAGCTCCTCAGCCTCAGCTCCTCAGCCTCGCCTCAGCTCCTCAGCTCTCAGCCTCAGCCTCAGGCTAGCTCCCAGCCCCTCAGCTCCTCAGCCTCCTCAGCTCCTCAGCGTCCTAGCTCCTCAGCTCCTCAGGGCCCTCGAGCCCCTCAGCCTCCCTCAGCCCTCAGCCTCAGCTCCTCAGCTCACTCAGCTCCTCAGCTCCTCAGCCTCAGCTCCTCAGACTCCCTCAGCCCCAGCCCCTCAGTCTCTTCAGCTCCTCAGCCTTTCAGCTCTCAGCTCCTCAGCCTCCTAGCTCCTCAGTCCCCTCAGCCTCTCAGCTCCTCAGTCCCTCAGCTCCTCACGCTCTCAGTCCTTCAGCTCCTCAGCTCCTCAGCTCCTCAGCTCCTCAGCCTCCTCAGCTCCTCAGCTCCTCAGCTCCTCAGCCCCTCAGCTCCTCAGCTCCTCAGCTCCTCAGCCCCTCAGCCCCTCAGCTCCTCAGCTCCTCAGCTCCTCAGCTCAGCTCCTCAGCCCAGCCCTTGCCACAACAAAGCTGCCGATCCACCTTATTCCACAGGTCCATCTCAGCGCCGCCATCCCAACTCCAGAGAAAATAAGTTCTACACAGACCAAAATGTGGTTTTCAGGTCCAGGAAATCAGTGCAGTGTTGACTTGTTGCTAACATGTCCGAGATGTCCTTTGGTGCTAGGCCATGGAGAGACTTGTATACAAGCAGAGCCGCTTTGAAGTCTCTTCTCTGAGCCACAGGGAGCCAGAATGCATACATCATTCCCAGCAAACTGCAGGAGCAGATCACAGAACACTTGTTCACAGGCTTCAGTCCCAGAACATCACCTGCTCTGTTCGAGCTTAAAGTCCATATGACACAATGGACTACACTTTTCACTGGAGTATATAACGGGAATATGATTATATTTAAGATTTGACAAAACATTTTGCCTGTTTTACTCCAATTTGGCAATTTTGGTGAAGTTTATAATATCACTTCCTGGTTTGACATCAGCAGCAAATATGACAATATAGAGGTAATTCCACAACTGTTACTTAGCAACCAGATTGTAAACAAGGGCCATTTATATCATATAGTAATTATGATTAGACAAAAGATTCCAGCTGACAACACCTTTATGAAACGATTGTTTAAACTGTCTTAAAAAAGTGTACCTTTAGTGCAAATTTTCTCTGCATTTTGGATGGACTGTCGCTTTTTGATGACATCACAGAGATATTTCGTTGTAGAACTCAGCACAACTTCCTGTAATTTTCAACATCTATTTGTCATATTTTCTTCACAAACTGCAACTTGACTGCTATGATAATGATTTACTACAGGGACTATCTCGCCAACAGCATCAGCATTAGAGGAACATGTTTCTAACACTACAGCAGCGTGCTGCATTATTTATATTTATATAAAATGGAACGTAACTGCACAGTGTAGCCATGGGAAACCAAGCTAACCAAATAAATGAGCAGTGTTTCTGTCAGTTTTCTGTTCTGTCTGTTTGTGATATGTCCTGAATATGTTGACATATAAACTGCCTTAACATGACACAAAAGATAAGTTTCATGGAGTGAAAGGCTGCAATCCCCAGTTTGATGAAGAGTGCAGAACAATACTAATCCTCCAGTGGAGTTGAACACAGCTCTCATTGGCCGACGGGGCAGAGCTGTGTCACATGATCAGGGCCCAGTCGTTACAGAGCATCCATAAGCTTTATCTGAGGGTCTGCTGCTGACCATCTGGACACACCCGAGTGTGACAGCAACTCACACTCACACACACATACACATACACAAGCGCACACACACACACACACACGTGCATGCACACACACACACACACACACCCAAACACACGCACACACACACTTATTATTTGTCGAATAAAACATTCTGTTTTGGCTCAATGTATAACATGGTTGCCAGGTCCAAACAGTTGGGATTTCCAAGTGGGATTCCATGATTTCAATTCAGGAAGTCAATTTATAAACCAAAATAACTGCTAACCTGGGATGGAATTTGTAAAAAAAAAATGACTTAAATATAATTAACAATAACAATACCCCATAATGACAACTTGAAAGAAGGTTGTTTGAAACTTATGCAAATTTATATGAAAAAAATAATAATAATAAAAAGCACTACATCACAGTGTTTGATGACACTCCATCATGGTTTTTCCACTGATCATCCTTGAGATGTTTCTACAGCTTGACTGGGGTCCACCAGTCGTAAATTCAGTTGGAGATGATCTGGAAACGCTCACACCTGTCTAGAGAAGGTCCCACAGTTAACAGTAACGTCAGAGCACAAACCAAGACATGAAGTCCAAGGAACTGTCTGTAGACCTCCGAGACAGGATTGTATCAAGACACAGATCTGGAGAATGGACAGAATAAACATCTCTGCAGCATTGAAGGTTCCTCTGAGCACAGTGGCCTCCATCATCTGGAAATGGAAAAGGGCTGGAACCACCAAGACTATTCCTAGAACTGGGCCCGGCCAAACTGAGCATTCGGGGAGAAGGGCCTTAGTCAGGGAGGTGACCAAGAACCTGATGGTCACACTGACAGATCTCCAGTGTGTCTCTTGTGGAGAGAGGAGAACCTTCCAGAAGAACAACCATCTCTGCAGCACTCCACCAATCAGCCTGTTGTGGTAGAGTGTCCAGACAGAAGTCACTCCTCAGTAGAAGGCACATGAAAGTTTACAAATGAGTTTGTAAAAAGGCTCCTGAAGGACTCTCAGACCATGAGAAACAAACGTCTCTGGTCTGATGAAACAACGATTGAACTCTTTGGCTTGAATAGAAGCGTCATGTCTGGAGGAAACCAGGCCCCGCTCATCACCTGGACAGTATCATCCCTACAGTGAAGCATGGTGGTGGCATCATGCTGTCATCACGCTCCAGAGGCTCTGGACCTCAGACTGGAGCCAAGGTTCTTCAACAAGACAACGGGCCTTGAAACATCTCTGGAGAGATCTGAAAATGGCTGTGAATATATATATATATATATATATATATATATATATATATATATATATATATATATATATATATATATATATATATATATATAAATTTGCAAAGAATTCAAAAAACCTCCTTTCAAGCAGTCATTATGGGGTATTGTTTGTAGAATTGTGAGACAAATGATGAAATTTCTTTCATTCGAAATAAGGCTGTAATATAACAAATAAAATGTAGAAAAAGTGATGCACTGTGAGTATTTGTATGTAGGAAGTAGCAGTAACTGCATGCGCTCATTGTTATGACAGACTGGTATTTGTGTGTCATATTGAAATGTCTGCTTCATAAATCAGAGCTGGTGTTTAATACTGTAATGCGAGGGGTGACTGGTGTGTCCTCCAGCATCAGGAGCAGATCCACCCTGTCCTCACCTGACTCCAGCCCAAGGAGAACACGCCATCATTTAACAGCCAGGGGCGAATCAGTACAGTCTGAAAGTGTCTCCACGGTTTTAAGTGAGAATAATTATTACATTTGTGGGACAGTAAAGATCAGTGCTTACTCCCCACGAACATAATAACTAAAGGAAAAGTAGATTTAAATACACTTAGGGCTGAGCTAATCCTAAATACAATACATAAACAATAAGGTCATGTCCTCTTCACTAAAGACTTGAATGAGGGATGCACTGAAAGCACACACAGATCCTCAGAACTCAGTCACTCCTACACCATCATCCAGTTCTGTACTGTGGGTTTTATTCTGTTGTTTTATTCTGTTGTTTTATTCTCTTGTACAGTGTCCTTGGGTGTTCTGAAAGGCGCTTTAAAATAAAATGTATGTATTATTATTTATTATCCTGCAACCTCTGGGCAGAAGACTACAGCACATTGTGCGTTCTTGCTGAGAAGGTGATCGGCTGCAGACTTCCATCTCTGCAGGACCTGTACGTCTCCAGGGCTCTGGGACGAGCGGGTCGGATCACAGCTGACCCTTCTCACCCTGGACATGGTCTATTTGAACCACTCCCCTCAGGCAGGAGGCTACGGTCCATCCGGACCAAAACCTCAAGAATAGTTTCTTTCCTTCTGCCGTTGGACTCATGAACACTTCTTAAACACCTGCCACTTTAACTACAATTTTAATCACTTTCTGCACTACAACTGTAAATTCTTGTGTACATAGTAATGCCTATCTTTATTTTATACTATAGTCATTTTAAATCTAATGCATGCCATTTTGATGCATTTCATTTATGTTGTTTTTATAATTGATCAGTGCCTAACCTTAATGCCAAAACAAGTTCCTATGTTTGTGAATTCTGTTCATTGACAAATAAACCTTTTCTGATTCTGATTCTGAAGTCCAGCCCAAGAGGAGGGCAGTTTGTAATGAATGGAAGTGGACCTCTGCTGTCAAACTGTTTGGAGTTTTCGAGGGGACCGGGGGGTGTCCACATACTGCAACTCCAGAGAAAACACTCAACCAAAAGCTACAGCCATATGGAGCAGTAACCAACCCGCCCCAACCCGCCCCGCAAAGGAATGAGGATTTCTCTGCCCGCCCCGGCCCACAGATCAAAATACAACCTGCGCATCACTAGTACTGCATTATGTGCATAGACAGTACAATTTTTTAAAAAAGGGGGGAATATTGGTGATCCCACAGGTAGATTTTTAGGATTAAGGTCTTATTGATTTTTTATATAAGCTTTTCCAGCTTTTTATATGGTGGGATGGGACAGCTACAAATAATTATTTGTCACATGCAAGCATTTTCCATGGTCTTGCCCACGTAAAGAACACATCAGAATTATAGATTTTCTTGACGGAGCTCTATCAGACTGAGATTTTTTTAAAAGCCCTGCCTCTTTCCAGAGTCAGTGGGTCTGACAGATGACCATTGATTTTAATTCTTGATGTTGCACGATCGTCCAACATTTTTTATAATTACGTCATCTATTTTAAATTTGTTTAGCACTTTAAATTCAAAGTAGAAATGGGTCTATATGAGGCACAATTTGGAGGGATCTGAGCTTTCTAAAAGTTAAAAGTTGTTAAAAGCAGAGGGATAAGTGGGTCTTTTAGAGTTTTATACCACTCAGTGTACCCGTCACTTACGATTTATTGTTCTTTAATCTCTTGATTGCACCTTGTATTTCGAACACTCTTATTTCAGCTTCTATTTTAAAATATTGCTCTTTTGACATAACAGGCCAATTGAGGGTGTCGAGAAAATAATTGATTTAATCTTCTCTTTCTTCTAAAATGTTTGATGGTTGAATTGCCTGTCCCGTCATTTACAAATTTGTTCTTTCAGTTTAAGTGAACGCTTTTTTAACTCGAAGTTTCAAGACAAATAATTAAAAAAATTCTGATTGATTGGTAAAGAGCATTTTCTTAACTATTTCCTGTGAGGTCAGGTCATTAAGTTCTCATTTTATCTTTTTAATTTGCTGTATCACTTGAGGTCTCCCTCCCCTCTTTGCATGATTTACCTCCAGCATTTTTAGTTTTCTTGTAGATCAATTAGCTTTTACTCCCTTTTTTTATTTTTTGCCAAGGCTCTGGCTATGATTTTTCCTCTCAAAACTGCTTTGGCAGCATCCCAGGGGATGGTGGCGAGGTCATTAAGCAGGCTGGCATTGAACCACCAAAGTGGAGTGGAGGACGCCGTCATCTCCCTGCTGCACCGCTCTCTCTCTCACCTGGAGAAACCTGGCAGCGCTGTGAGGATCCTATTTTTTTATCTCTCCTGCGCCTTCAACACCATCCAGCCGCTGCTCCTGAGGACAAGCTGGAGACGGCTGGCGTGGACTACAACCTGGCGGAGTGGATCCTGGACTACCTCACAATCAGACCCCAGTTTGTGAGAGCCCTGGGACAGTTGTCTGACACTCGGACCTGCAGTGAGGGGCGCCCAGGGCACAGTCCTCGCGCCCTTTCTCTTCACCCTCTACACTGCAGACCTCAGACACGACACGGACAGCTGTGTCCTGCAGAAGTTCTCTGATGACTCTGCCATCATCGGACTCATCACGGACGACGACGATGCGGAGCACAGAGGCCTCGCGCAGGACTTTGTGGACAGGTGTCAGCAGAAGCACCACCTCATCAATGCGGGGAAGACCAAGGAGATGATGGTGGACTTCCGCAGACGCCACTCTGCTGCCCCTCACCAGTGAACATCCAGGGAAGGGACATTGAGAGAGTGGACCCATACAAGTACCTGGATGTTCATCTGAACCACAAACTGGACTGGACTCATCACACAGACAGGAAGAGCCAGAGTCGACTCTACCTCCTGAGGAGACTCCGGTCCTTTGGAGTGACAGGGGCAACTCCTGAGGGACCTTCTACGACTCGGTGGTGGCATCAGCCCTCCTGTACGGTGTGGTCTGCTGGAGCAGCAGCATCACAGAGAGGGAGAGAAGCTGGACAAAGTCATCAAAGAAGTCCAGCTCCGTCCTGGGCTGTGCTCTGGACTCGTGCAAGGAAGTGGGGGACAGAAGGGTCCTGGCTAAACTCACATCTATGCTGGACCATGAGTGTCGCCCCCTGCAGGACACTCTGTCCGCTCTGGAGAGCAGCTTCAGTGACAGACTGATCCAATCTCGCTGTGTGAAGGAGAGGTTTCACAGGTCTTTCCTTCTGCTGCTGTCAGACTTTACAACAAACACTGTTAGTCCTGAACGTGTCATTCAGCTTTCATAACCATGTGCAATACTGTTATACTCCTGTGCAATATGTTAACTCTGTAATACTGTTATACTCTGTGCAATACTGTATACTCCTGTGCAATACTGTTATACTCCTGTGCAATTACTGTTATACTCCTGCAAATATTGTTTCAATACTCTGTGCAATAACTTGTTATACTCCTGTGCAATACTGTTATACTTCTTCATACTGTTAAACCTGTCAATACTGTTAACTCTGTGCAATACTGTTATATCTCCTGTGATAGTTTTGAGAATGAACGGAAATGATTCAAATCATTTTTCTGGCCTCCTTTGTGGGAGAACAAAAGCAGTTTTCCACAGTAATGGGATACTTTCAGTTTGAACTGTGAGATTAAAAACATGAGTTAAACAATTTACTCTTAGTGGGGCTGATCACAAAAGTAACCTAGGTTCAGGGTGTCAGCTCCAGTGGACTTTTTTGGATCCATAGAGAGCAACATATTTACTACTTCATACTGTGTAAAGGGCTTAAGGGAAAATACTTGATCATCAGGTCTATCCTCATGTATTTGAGTAACAGCAACAGATGGAGCAGCATCAAAGATATTTCCAGATTCAGCAAAGTGCTGATTAAACGCATCACAAATATCTTTTGTTGTCGAGCTCATTGAATCTTTAATCATCTCATTTGGTAAAGAGGGAGGAGAGTTTTGCAATAAGGATTTAACAGTTTTCAAACATTTTGCAGAATTGCCCTGAGATTCTGTGAAAGTTTTTGACGTAGTAAGATGTTTTGGCTTTGTGAACAGTAGAGACATATTTATTGTGCTTATGACAAAACTGCTGCCAATCTGCTGCTGCTTTGGTTGCCGTGGTTTCTGCCCCAGGCTTTTGTCACGTTCTCGAGATAATGCAGCGATGTCTGGACAGAACCAGGGATTATTCTTATGTTTGACCCTGACTCTTTTAAGAGGGCGTGATTATCAGTAACAGCATTAAATGTTTTGATGAAAAAGTCCAGTGCTGTGTTGGGTTCTGGAACACTAGTGGTCAAACCAATGTCACTACAGAACAGATCCGACAGAAATGCTCATTAAAATGCTTCTAGGACCTTTTAACAGTTATACTTGATTTGGATTGAATACATTTTGTGTTCCGCACACGCCCAATAGGACAGTGGTCACTACAGTCCAGAGGAAAGACAGATTCCAACATTGTTATTTCAGCTTCTAATTTTTATTAAAATTTTTCTCCTCAGTCATAATAATAATAATGACAATAATGTATTTATTTCATCTTTTTTAGCTCCTGAAATTTTAGAGAAAGGTTTTTTCCTAGAAGGATTCAAATGCTGATTGGATTTGGTCTTGTTTGGTTCAGATTACATCATTTTGCCCGTCCTGTATTTTAAAAATTGTTTTTTCCGCTTGTTGTTTTCTAAGTTTCCAGGATGGGTCATTTAGCACATTTTGATAGACTCTCATAATATCTTTGTTTGGTAAAGAGTATTTTCTTGACTATTTCCTGTGAAGTCAGATCATTAATTTATCCTCTTATATTTTTAATTTCCTGTAGATTTGAGGACTTGATCCACCTCCAGCATTTTTAGTTTTTCTTGCAGATCATTTAGCTTTTTCTCCCTTTGCGTTTGCATTAGAAGCATCCCTGAGGATGGGTAGAGAAATTTCCCCAAGATTATTTTCCTGTAGATCCTGTTGTTGGACATTTGTTTCCTTTTTCCCTCCTCCGACAAAGGGTCGTTAAGCAGGCTGGCGTTGAACCTCCAAAGTGTGTTTCTTTGTCTTACTGTGTAAACTGCAAAATTCAGCGACTAAAATGTTGAAGAATAATAATTCAAACTTTTTTTTTCAGAGTTAAAAAGGCTGAGCTAGACATTGCCAGTATTTAAATGTAAAAATCTAATTGAATTAATTTTCCATAGAAATGTCCAAAAAATCAATGGAAAAGCCTGAAGAGTGCATCAGACTTTCCCTCTGAGCTGTTTAAAAAGGTTGACTTTATCTTGAATTCATTGAGTTTTGATTTGCCACATGTACAATTATGAAACGTATACTGCTTCTTTCTTATCATTTACTCTGGTGCGTGTGTGATTAGCGCCTGGTGGGGGGTCGGGACACTCGGGGGGAGGCGGCCTGCACTTTTCCACTTTGATTACACTAATGCGAGTCACGCCACAGTCAGGCTGAATCAGAGCACTATGCAGATGAACCAGCAGGGGGCACTCTATTCTGGGGAGGCAATGTGCCTTTTCTCCCTTTATTATAAGGAGCGACTTAAACAGACTGACAAACGAGTAAGGTGTGGCGACTAGTTTATTGAGTCGTACAAAAAGTGTGTCTTTTAGAGCTTTATACCACTCTGAGGTGAACCCTCCCCCCACCCAGAGATTTATTATCTTGCTCTTTTGTCATGACTCATGAATTGAGAGTATCCAGAAAGGTTTGTAGAAGGATTCAAACAGTACAAGCAAATGATTGTATTCGGTCTTGTTTTGTATGGTTTGGTGTTGCATAAAAACACATAGGATATAACCTTCCACTCTACAAAGACCCAAAGTTGATTTACCCAATTTTGAACTCGTGGTGTTTTGCTTTAAAGCCAGTCATCACTTAAATGGATCGAATAATGTCAATATCCTGGCGACCAATAGACAAGGCAATTATTAATCCGTACAATTTAATCATTTGGTCAGTGAGAATTCTAATACTAACTGGAGTGCGTTTGTATAACAAGTAGTTCCGGCAGCAGTTAATCACATTTTATATCACTACGCTATTGACATCACCATAGCAACGGGTATACAAATGAGCTGCTGTTAGGAGGGATTCGTTTAAACTAAAACAGAGCAAACGAACACAAACACTTTGTTATATTCATCAATTAGCTATTGCAGTTTGTGGGACCATGGTATAAGCGGATTATTGTACTCGCAGTGTTCTAGTCTCTAGTCTTGACTTTATACTGCTTTGAGCTGACTAATCTTTGCCCTCAGGGCACTAACCTGAAATCCACCTCACCTTTGAGACGAAGATGCACGGCAGACTACAATCCAGAATTTGAGTGTCTTTTGGGCAGTGGCAGTTTAATCTCAGCTATGTAACATTCTTTACAGACTTCGTCACGATAATGGATAGAAAAAACGACATAGTTCTGTTTTTTACATGGGCCTCTTTTCCTTGTTTCTGTCTTAAAGTGTTGCCCAGTTTTAAAGTAGTGTCATTTTTGTCTTTTTGAAACATTAGTCATCATTGTCCAGATGACCAGATTACTTTTCCTACGATGCCTCACTCCTGGACAAATAAGGGATTACACCTCCCAGTTTATTGAGATGAAAAACATTGGCTTGAAGTAACATTTTATATATATTTGTCTTGTGGCTGATTGCCAATAACTGCAGATACTGATGTCAATAAGACACTGCCTGTCCAAGAAAAAAGTGTTCACTTTGGATTGAACTAAGCAAACACAGCAGGTCCTCTCCTCCTGCTGGAGAACTGCTGCAGGTGATGATCTTTCTTTAAACCCGACTGATGCAGTGAGCGGCTTCTCATTTCTGAAACAACCATGTGGAAAGACAAATCCCGTGGTCATGGAAAAGATGTCAGTGTGTTTGAGAAGGGTCAAATTGGCATCGAGCAGACAAAACATCTAAGGAGAAGCAGAAACCAATGTACTACACCTCTGAACCCCAGTGAGAGTGTTTGGGACGAGCTGGAGAAGGCTTTGTACAGTGGTTACTCTCTCCATCATCAGCACAAGATCTGTGTGAGGAACAGTGACACGCCGAAGATCTGTGTGAGGAACAATGGCACGACGAAGATCTGTGTGAGGAACAATGGCACGACGAAGATCTGTGTGAGGAACAATGACACGCCGAAGATCTGTGTGAGGAACAAAGGCACGACGAAGATCTGTGTGAGGAACAATGACACGCTGAAGATCTGTATGAGGAACAATGGCACGACGAAGATCTGTGTGAGGAACAATGACACGCCGAAGATCTGTGTGAGGAACAATGACACCCTGGAGGGAAATACATCTGAAAATATTGCAGAAGCTGATTCAATTCAATTCAATTCAATTTATTTTTGTAACGCCCAAAATCACAACAGCAGTTGCCTCGAGGGGCCACAGTGGAAAAACAGAATAAAAACAGAATAAATAATGTTCATAGGGACTTGGTAATGTCCCAGCATCATGTGTCCTTAGACAGATGTCCCAAGCCCCCCTGTCCTTAGACCCTCCTTCTCGGCCAGGAAAAACTACCAAACCTCTTTGGGAAAAAGTAGAAACCTGGAGAAGTTCCACAGTGAAGGAGAGATCCGACTCCCTCGGACGGACAGGAGGACGCGCCTCAATTTGCAGATACACGGTGGAGCAAGACCCACTCAGGAGGAGAACCAATTCTTCGAGGCCACAATGCCACAGCGGGTGTGTGCTGTGATCAAAGATAAAGGTGGTCCTACCAAATATTAGAGCGTGTGAACCTTTTCTTTTGCACAGACAGTGAATTAAAATCTATAGGCTTACAAATATAATTACATTTCTTGTCAAGTTTATACATTAACTTTTAATGTATGCATAATAATTATAATAATAATAGACCTTTAAATGCAATGTCATCGGAATGTTCAAAATTCTGGAATGAAACCAAAAAAATAAGCAACAATTTGGAATATCCAGCAACCAGTTTAGGATGGTTAAAAGAGTGGGGCCAACAACATCAAAAACATATTTTGGTTGAGTTGGTGGGTATGACATCAAAGGGAAGAGAGAAATAAAGGAATAAAGTCAGTTGACAAGTTTAAGATCGGTTCTGTATTTACAGAAATCTAAGTCTGGGATGGAACGACTGCTCTTACGCCATTTACTTTGCTTACAAAACGATTTAGAAAAAGCGTTCACACAGGTCTGTGGAGCGATCGATGAAATAGCAGAGCTTGGACTTGGCCAGAGAAACTAAAACCTGAGATAAAACTTAAGGGTTGGATTTATTCTGTAAAACTTGTCCTATAGCTTGCTTAACTGCTTGTTGGTAATCATTTAATGCTTCTTTCCAGGAGAGATAAAAAACCCAATAGGTTGTACTTTTTCCATTTTTATTGTTTATTTTATTTCATGTATTTATTTTGTCTACAGAACCTCTAGTGCATGTGTGTGCTCATTCAGACATGGCTGGGCAATCAGACTCAGTTTTTTTTTATGGGTGGGAGCAGCGTGCCGTAGAAACAGGGTGGGTGGGAGCAGGTGGGTGGAGCAGGTGGGTGGGAGCAGGTGGGGTGGGAGCAGGTGGGGTGGGAGCAGGTGGGGTGGAGCAGGTGGGTGGGAGCAGGTGGGGTGGGAGCAGGTAGTGTGGGAGCAGGTGGGTGGAGCAGGAGTGTGGGAGCAGGTAGTGTGGGAGCAGGTGGGTGGGAGCAGGTGGGTGGGAGCAGGTGGGGTGGAGCAGGTGGGTGGGAGCAGGTGGGTGGGAGCAGGTGGGGTGGGAGCAGGTGGGGAAGAAGAGGGGGTTCCAAACTGCGTTGTTGTGGGGCACAAAATTGAGCTGATGTGCAGAGACTGCTGAAAAGCCCGAGTTAAGGTTAGGAGTTAGGGTTAGGAGTTAGGGTTAGGAGTTAGGGTTAGGAGTTAGGGTTAGGAGTTAGGAGTTAGGAGTTAGGAGTTAGGAGTTAGGAGTTAGGTTAGGTTAGGGTTAGGAGTTAGGGTTAGGAAGTTAGGGTTAGGAGTTAGGTTAGGAGTTAGGAGTTAGGAGTTAGGAGTTAGGAGTTAGGAGTTAGGAAGTTAGGTTAGAGTTAGGGTTAGGAGTTAGGAAGTTAGGAGTTAGGAGTTAGGAGTTAGGAGTTAGGAGTTAGGAGTTTAGGGTTAGGAGTTAGGGTTAGGAGTTAGGGTTAGGTTAGGATTAGGAGTTAGGAGTTAGGAGGGTTAGGAGTTAGGAGTTAGGGAGTTAGGGTTAGGAGGGTTAGGATTAGGGTTAGGAGTTAGGGTTAGGAGTTAGGAGTTAGGAGTTAGGAGTTAGGAGTTAGGAGTTAGGAGTTAGGGTTAGGAGTTAGGGTTAGGAGTTAGGAGTTAGGAGTTAGGAGTTAGGGTTAGGAGTTAGGGTTAGGAGTTAGGAGTTAGGGTTAGGAGTTAGGAGTTAGGGTTAGGAGTTAGGGTTAGGAGTTAGGGTTAGGGTTAGGTTAGGGTTAGGAGTTTAGGAGTTAGGAGTTAGGAGGTTAGAGGAGTTAGGGTTAGGAGTTAGGGTTAGGAGTTAGGGTTAGGAGTTAGGAGTTAGGGTTAGGAGTTAGGGTTAGGAGTTAGGGTTAGGAGTTAGGGTTAGGAGTTAGGGTTAGGAGTTAGGAGGAGTTAGGGTTAGTTAGGGTTAGTTAGAGTTAGGGTTAGGGTTAGGGTTAGGGTTAGGGTTAGGGTTAACAACGGCATGACATTATCATTGCTTCACCAGCAGTGCAGCACATTTTATATGAGAAAAACAAAAAACCTTCAGATGTGTCATTCGCACGACGGCTGAGCCTCTTAACCAGAATAGAAGTCGTGAGACACCCATAGATTCCTGCCCCTAACTGAACTCATATTATGTTCCACTTTACTTTTTGCTCCATTCCAGAATTTCGAATGCATTTGTTTAAAGGGTGGAGAAGGAGAGGCGGAGGACCAGAGGCTGGTACATGACTTGAATCAGGAAGAATGGATGTCAGTCACAGTCAGCCAGAATCCTCCTGTAAAAGCAGATGCTTGTGTCTCTTTTATGTGCACCTATAAAGTACTGTGTGACACTGCGTGAAGCAATGTGTGAGATGTGCCGTTTTATCTACAGAGCTTTAGACACGTTCCCCACTGGGACAATAAAGCAAAGGTAAAGGCAAGGCAAACGATATTGGTGACTGCACAAACCACCCAGCCACAGCACCAAACATGTGATTTGGGATCATTCACACAAATTAGGGCTGAGCCATTTTGGCTAACTAATCAACAGAGGTTAGCACGTCATTCTGACTGGCAAAAAGATGTGACAGTCAATGGTGAGTAATGACATTTTCTCCAGTCTACAAAACCACTAAATATTTAGTTTGTACCTGACATCTGAAAGAAGAACAATCCCATTGGCAGATACACAACAGGAACAGGAACAATGCAGCTACACTCCCATTTTTCACTGATGCGCACTTTGGGACCGTATAGATACGGTTGAACTTATTACCTTTCTTTCCATAAATTAAATTGAGTCTGTTTGTTGAGGAAATGAATTGTTGTGAGGCGAATTGAAGTATCCTTTACCTCCCCATGCAGTTAGCAAACATCTAGCTAAGCTCTGCACAGTCGGAACAGCAACAGAGAAACGAGATTCAGTTTGAATTTTTTGAAGTCAATTTGAGCTAAACAAAGCCCTTCTGACAAAGTATAAGCCACAAAAAGAATCACGTGTTATTAGATCTGCTGCCCACAAGTCTGCCAAAGAGAGAGCGTGACCTCTGCTCTCTTGCAAGTTTCCTGTCAAGCGATGCGATTTTGGATTTATATTTCAATAGTGGAATTCTGTAACCTGCTCACTCCAGACTGATCTGTGTCTCACTCTGAAATAAGTACTTCACATGAATCCTTCTAAGGAGTCTCTCGCCAAACGCCACTGGGACGTTAAAAAAAGACTTCATGCTGATTGGTCGAAGTATCAAAACAGCAGAAGAAGCAGAAACATCATTAAATCCAGTGTTCAGAAAAGCACAGTTCTCTTCACAGTGCTGCTCTGTGATTGGTTCCAGTCCTGCCTGTGCCTTAAATTACCACTGGTGCGGACTGCAAACGGATGAGTGGGAGTCTAACAAAATGGAGTCTCAACAGTTGGTGAACTCACAAAAAATGCAAATTCATCTCGCTGGCAATGTTAGGGATTCTGTTTGAAGGGAGGTCAAATCGGAACTTGATTTGGTTCTAACATGATAATTTCAAATGCATCACTGAGAGCCTGAGCCCGGGCTCACACCACATGCAGTCCAGCTGCAGTGCAGTGGTACTCTGGATCTGTTGGATTGAATATTCACCTGCCGCAGTCCACTGCAGGTTCTAGTGAAGTCAAAATGAGGCGTGACAAACAGGAAATCATACGAGCATGGGCGAAATGCATCCAGTGTTATTTCCAAATCAAACCATCTATTCAGTCTACGACCTTTACTACCTCCACACATGTACATTACGTCATAACCGGTAATATTGGGTCACAAAGTGTGTTGCACCGCAGCAGCTCTGTTATTCGAGGCCATGGACGACATTGTTGCTTGCCATTGTAAGAAAATCATGAGCCTACTCAACCATCTCTCCTCCTTCCCTCCACCAGCGTCTGAGCGCCTGCACCACAACTCTGATGTTTATCTGCTTGGGTCTGAGCGCCAAACTTTATCGATTTCATTTCATTTCATCATTTCATCACCACCTTACTCCTTGTGTGTCTGCTGAGAGCGAGCGTCAGTCCTAGCTCATAACACTTAGCAACTCTTCTAGTCCAGTAAGATTTGAGAGACTCTGGAGCCAGAGATTGACAGGTGGGCAGGTGTTCCGGGCATGTCCCACCGGGAGGAGGCCCCGGGGATGACACAGGACACTTTGGAGGGACTATGTCTTTCTGTGGCCTGGGAATGCCACAAGATCCTCTGGAAGAGCTGGAGCATTTGTGAGTAGAAGAGCTTTAGAATGTCAGTGTGGAAAGGGACTCGGGGCCTCCCTGCGCAGAGGGTGGCCTCTGTATTATTTTAAAGATCGATATCACAGCCAATGAAGGACACACATGCTCCATCTGTATCAAAACAAACATGGCTGCTTCTGATGAAAAAAGAAACTGAAATATGAACGAGACGGAAAAATAAAGCGGATTTCTGCAGAATCAATGATCAAAGCACAAAACAGTGTTACTCTGAAGAGAGAATCTGAAGTTTGATTTTGTTGGAAATAATGACCAATGAGCTCCTTGGTTTCACATGTGAACGCATCTATTGAGCGGTTCTGTTTGAGCTTGACTCAAAGCGCATCAGAGGTGAACACACTCACTCTTTGTAAAGAATTGAAGTGTGTATTCTGGATCCCAGGCTAATTCTTTTATTATCCCTTCACGTTTTCTGCCACACTTGAACCTCAACAAGATATTTAGAGGGATATTTTAGTACATTCTAATGCTTTGTTAAAATATTGTCTGTCCTGCTCCTGTCCTGCCCCTGTCCTGCCCCTGTCCTGCCCCTGTCCTGCCCCTGCTGCCTGTCCTGCCCCTGTCCTGCCTGCTTGTCTGCCTGCTGTGTCCTGCCCCTGTCCTGCCCCTGTCCTGCCCGCTGTCGCTGCTCCTGTCCACTGCTGTCCTGCTCTTCGTCCTGCCCCTGTCCTGCTTGTCCTGCCCTGTCCTGCCCCTGTCCATGCCTTTTCCTGCCCCTGTCCTGCTCCTGTCCTGCCCCTGTCCTGCTCTTATCCTGCCCCTGTCCTGCCCCTGTCCTGCCCTGTCCTGCCCTGTCCTGCCCCTGTCTGCCCCTGTCCTGCTCCTGTCTCACTGCTGTCCTGCTCTTGTCCTGCCCCTGTCCTGCCCCTGTCCTGCCCCTGTCCTGCTCTGTCCTGACTGCTGTCCTGCTTCTTGTCCCTGCCCCTGTCCTGCTCTTGTCCTGCCCCTGTCCTGCCTCCTTGTCCTGCCCCTGTCCTGACCTTTTCCTGCCCCTGTCCTGCCTTCCTGTCCTGCCTCCTGTCCTGCTCTTATCCTCCCCTGTCCTGCCCCTGTCTGCCCTGGCTCTTGTCCTGCCCCTGTCCTGCCCCTGTCCTGCTCTTGTCCTGCCCCTGTCCTGCTCTTGTCCTGCCCCTGTCCTGCTCTTGTCCTGCCCCTGTCCTGCCTGTCCTGCCCCTGTCCTGCCTGCCCTGTCCTGTCCTGCCCCTGTCCTGCCCCTCTCCTGGGAGTGCATGGAACATTGCACCAGAGACGCAGAGCACTGGTTTACATGATGAGCCTCATCAGTGCGCCGCTACCTTGGCGACCCACACACGTACACCTACACACACATACACACACATGCTTGTCTCGCTTACAGGAGCAAGCCCTCTGGAGTTAAGTGTGTCTCTAATAAGTCACACTCTAAAGTAGCTGCTTTGAAGTCTCAACAGTTTACTCCGGAGTTGTTCAGCACTGCATGTTTCAGCCCAAACACAAGAATATGTTTCTATTTACAGCTTTCCAGTAAAAATGTCATTTGAAAGCAAGAAACTTTTCCACACTTAATTTTGACCAATACAATTTGTCTGAACCCACTGAGAAAGCAAAAGCAATGAAAACTACTTCAGTTTAAACTAAAGGGATAAAATATCTGTATTTCCACTGATGCTAACTTATATGTTGAGCCTTAGCAACACAAAGCTAGCAAAGCACGTTAGCAACAGTCGTTTCCTGTTTATCGATGCATTTCACTCGCTTTGCCAAGAGCCAAAATCTCATATTTCCAGGTCATAATGCGTCTAACATGATCCAAAGCCAAAGCATTCCATAAAGAGAGGTTCAAAAAACCATCTGAGGAAGCAGCTCAAGTTCTCACATCAGCACTAAGTCGAAGACCGAGAGTGGCTCACCAGATCCTGCCTTCTCTTAAACACACAGAAAACTGTCTCTATGATGTTTTCTAAAACGACCACAGACATAGACTGCTCTAACGTGTTTTTTGGGGATCAGGAACTTCAACTCGTAACAGAATTTAAATACTTGGGTGTGTTATTCGACACTCTCTTTCAAAAAACATGTCAAAATGATATCACGTAGAATTAAATACAATATTTTGTCCAAGACTTTCCCCTCTTGGAAACCTTGATCTTATCATCATTGTATTATCATTTCAAAGTATAATCTGTTGAGCTTTGAAAACTTCCTAACATTTAAAAATGTTACTTAGAGAACCCCCAAAGCCATAAGCAGGAAGCACTGTGAGTGTATGGTCATTTTGACTTTTAATATTGTATACTGAAATGAATGATTCATGAGTTGTAAAACTAATGTGTGAACATTTCTGTCTGATCAATCCTGTGTGTGGAAGTGAATTGCTCCTGTCCTGTCACTCCTCTATTTTACTTGTGTTTCCTGTGGAGTTATGGTCTGTGTCTGTGTGCTTGTCATGTGTTCTGTATTGTTGTTGTTTTAAATTGTGCTGCCTTTTAATTGGTGCATCAACCTGTCCAGTGACAATAGATGGATACTAGCCTGTGGCTAAAATATGGCATCATTAAATATGAATCATACTTTCATAAATATGCTGTGTCCCTTTTCTAAATAAATAACGTGGTGTAGAGGGCCAGAGAAGCAGTTTTCTGTTTATTCTAGTTTAGCCATGACTCACAGCAACACAAACTTACAAAACGTCTTTCCGTGAATCGGCCTCATGATAAAAAAGTTTAATTCAGGTTTGATTTATATTTTATTTATTAAAAAACGTGAGGTGGACTACCGGGTATGGTGGAAAGTGTACTACTCATCCACAAAGTAATTATGCTAATGATGCTAATGATGCTAATGATGCTAATAGTGCTAATGGTGTTAATGGTGATAATGATGCTAATGTGTCTAACGGCTTTTGAAGAGGGGACCCCTCCTTAGAGGACCATCGCACAGACAAGCGTCCTCCAAAATGCAGACTCGATAGGTCCCCGTAGGGCAGGTGAAGGAGAGGCCATAACTCTACAACAGCTGTTCCTCATGTTACTTGAAATGCGGCTTGACATGGCGTCATTGAGAGCTGCAATACAGCAGGTATTGCAGCTCCGCTACTGAGGTGGAACAACGTATTTCAGCCAATAAATCACTTGCTCAGGTGATCAGAGCTGAGAACCGAGGTGACAAAACTGCAGGCAGAGAACAAGACTATGAAGAGCAAGATTTTGGATTTAGAGTCCCAATCTCACAAAAACAATGTCCGACTCATGGGAGTCCCAGAGGGTGAGGACGGGGGGCTTTCTTGAGACCATGAACGTGTATCCAGGTCAGGAGATGTAGTTCCCCAATCACTATAGAGAGAGACATTGAAATAAAGATCAGAAGCTGATAAAACAGGGCCTGATAATGCGGTTTCTTAACCACCATGAGGAGGAGTGCTTCATGAAGGCTGCAAAAGTTAAAGGGGACCTCCAATGCAAAGGCAAGAAAGTGTGTCTCGCTCAAGAGATACCATATGAAATCCGTCAGCAACGAGCAAGGTTTCACCACTTCTGTAAGGAGCTCAAGAGGAGACCACTACGACATGGCATAGCCTTTCCGGGAGTTCTTGAGGTAACTTTTGAAGGTAAAAAACACATGCTCAAAACACCAGCAGAGGCAGAAATGCTCCTCAGCAAAATACAGAACATAGAACTGAACAGCAACAAGAGGTGGATCCACCAACATGGGGTCTGTGAGTTCATGTGGTTGTCACATTGTAGGACATTTCTGTGGTTTGAAGAGATCCATATGATTGCTGTGTGATCCATTTGTTTTAGTTGGGTTTGTATTGCCAGAACAATAATTGGTTGTCACGGTGATGATAATGTCAACAAATTGGAGATGGTATTTACATACATGCATGCACACAGACAATATGTTGACTTGACATATAGTTGGAAGCTTATGTTGGCTGCTGTAATCATGCTTCCAGGAGTGGTAGTAAAGCTGCATTGTCTCCATTTAAACATACAGTACACTCTGTGTCTAGTTACATGCACTCAGCAGAATGGGAGATTGGGTTAGCGGGAAATTGGATAAATATATACAGAGAGCAGCGGAGGAGTGTAGTGGTCAGGGGAGGTAGTGTATTCAGTTCTTTGAGAGGACTGGTACTAGGAGTAGGCCGGGGGATGCTCAACTTCATTAGGAATGGACTTCCTTCCATTATTTTATCTTTTATACGATCAAGTTTTGGGTTCAGTACATGTTTTCAGCATGAATCCTTTCTTTTTTCTCTTCTGTGTTTATGTGTTGTGTTCAATTAGAGAGTTTTGCAGCATTGGTAAATTAGTAAGGGTAAACTCAATACAATCAACCCAATGGCATAGGTAAAGTTACAAGTAAAATCTTTTCATGTTAATGGCATAATGACCCCAATCAAACGATCAAGAATATTAACAAACATAAGTAAAAGAAATATACACATAAAAGATATATAAATATATACATAAAAGAATCCCATTTACTGTAAGCAATATAAAACATAAAACATTTACCAAATGTTGATATAAAAGTTAAATATTCATCATACAGAACACAAGAGAGGAGTTGCAATATTAATTTCGGGCAGAATAGCTTTTGAACAAAGTTTTGAATGTAAGGACAAAGATGTTTCTTTATCTTCAATAAAGACAGATCTAAAATCACAGAGAATTTTGTACATGAAATACACCTGAGTCTGCACAACCGGAAACTTGTCTCAACCCTGTTCTGTTCTGTTCTTGTCACAACCACCAGGGTTGTTATCCTGGCGTTAAGAGTCCAACATCATGAATTAAAAAAACAGTTACCTGACAGACCCACTGACGCTGGAAAGAGGGGTGATTCCAAGATGGCGCCGCAGACGGATGCCCTGGCTTTTCGGTGCTCTTGTGTACTGCGTGCTCTTACACCCGTGAAGAGCTCTTGTCCATCCAAACTCCTACGGACCTAGTTCCAGTTTTTTTAGCTTCTGCTGCTGAATTAGCCCTTCTTTTGGCTTAAAGATTGAGACGCCGCAGGCTAGGAAAACGCTCGGGTGTCCACGTACGGCTCAGGAGACGGGGCACTTGGACGCCCTTACCTAGGATTTTCCTCTCCAACGTTCGCTCACTCTCCAACAAAATGGATGAACTGGCGCTGCTGATGAGATGAAACAGAGACTTTTCTTCATCTCCTGTTTTGTGCTTCACAGAGACGTGGCGCAGTGAGCCGATCGCGGACGGCGCCGTGCAGATCGAGGGCAAACGTGCACGTGGCACAGCGCGCACTCGCGGACCAGATTCTGAGTGTGGAGCGGACCTTCCCGGACTCCTTGTGTATTATCCTGGGTGATTTTAACAAGGGGAATCTCAGCCAAATTACCAAAGTACAGACAGTTTTATTAAAGTTCCGACCAGAGAGCAGAGCACGCTGGATCACTGTTACACACAACGGTCAGTAACGCCTTCGCGCGCCGTGGTCTCGCGCGGCTTCTTGGTTTTTCAGATCACGGCCATGGTTCACCTGATCCCCACGTACAGACAGAGGCTGAAGCTCTCCAAACCTGCAGTGAGGACCTCTAAGAAGTGGACCAATGAGGCAGTGGAGGAGCTACGTGCGTGTTTGGACATTAACAGACTGGGAGGTCTTCAGAGCTGCCACAGAGAGTTTGGATGAGGACACGGACACTGTGACGTCATACATTCGATTCTGTGAGGACCGCATCATACCAACACAAACCAAAGTCACTTTCAACAATGACAAACCCTGGTTCACTCCAAAACTGAGGCAGTTAAGGCAGCAGAAGGAGGCAGCGCACAGGGCTGGAGACAGGGGGCGCTACAAAGATGCAAAGTATGGATTTAGCAAGAGGTTTCTCGAGCGAGATCACTGTACAATACCCGTCTGAAGCAGCAGTTCTCTGACAACAACCCCGCCTCCGTGTGGAGGGGGCGCCGGCTTCTCACCAACCCAAAGCCCCCGAGCCCCCCTGCTGCAGACAATCGAAAACTGGCTGAGCAACTTAACATCTTCTACTCCAGGTTTGATGTGACGCCGCCCGCCAACCCAAACCTGGTCCCCCACCTCCCCCACCACTCTCTCAGTTCAGGAACAGGATGTTCACAGGCTATTTTGGAAATCCAACCCCCGAAAAGCTGCTGGACCAGACGGCGTCTCGCCCGCTACATTAAGACATTGCGCAGGAGAGTTGACCCCCGTCTTCACAGACATTTTTAACACCTCCCTAGGGTCATACCATGTCCCACGCCTGCTTCAAGTCTGCCATCATTGTCCCTGTCCCCAAGAAGCCCCGGATCACTGGACTTAATGACTACAGGCCTGTGGCGCTGACGTCTGTTGTCATGAAGTCATTTGAACACCTGGTCTTGCCCACCTCAAGTCCTTCACCTCCTCCCTGCTGGACCCCTGCAGTTCGCCTACGGAGCCAACAGGTCTGTAGACGACACAATCAACCTGGCCCTCCACTTCATCCTGCAGCATCTGGACTCCCCGGGAACCTACGCTAGGATCCTGTTTGTGGACTTCAGCTCTTCATCAACACCATCCTCCCTGCTCTGCTCCAGGACAAGCTCTCCAGCTCAACGTGCCCGACTCCACCTGCAGGGGGAGCACTGACTTCCTGACGGATCGGAGGCAGTGCGTGCGGCTGGGGAAGAATGTCTCACTCGGACTATCAGCACAGGATTCCACAGGGCTGTGTACTTTCTCCTCTGCTCTTCTCCCTGTACACAAACTGCTGCACCTCCAGCCACGACTCCGTAAAACTCATCAAGTTCTGCGGACGGCACCACCCTCATCGGGCTCATCTCGGACGGGGATGAGTCTGTCTACAGGAGGGAGGTGGTCCGGCTGGTGTCCTGGTGCAGGCGGTACAAACCTGGAGTTCAACGCCCAGAAGACAGTGGAGATGATCGTGGACTTCAGGAAAGTCACAGCCCCCCAGCCCCCCTTCGTCATGAAAGACTCCCCATCACCACCGTGGACACTCTTCCGCTTCCTGGGCACCACCATCACCCAGGACCTCAAGGGGGAGCCCACATCAGCTCCCTCATCAGAAGGCACATTGCCAGTGCAGATGAGGTGGCAGTTCTACACGGCCATCATTGAACCTAACCGCCACACAGAATAGTTTCTTTCCCTCTGCCGTTGGACTCATGAACACTTCTTAAACACCTGCCACTTTAACTGCAACTATTCATCACTCACTGCACTGTCACTTCTGCCCTCAAAACTGTAAATTTAACTGTAACTCTGCCTATTTTTTATATAAGTAATTTTAAATTGTTTCTTAATGCATGCCTTTTTGATTGAATATATATGTTTTTTATTATTGCTCAGTGTTTTGTGTTGCACCTTAACGCCGAGACAAGTTCCTATGTTTTGTGAATTTTGTTTCACTGACAATGGCAATAAACCCTTTCTGATTCTGATTCTGATTCTGAGACAGGCTGTACCTGGTCCCCCTCCTGTTTGCTTTGTACTTGGAACCATTGGCCAAATTTACTAGACAATCAAAAACAATTCATGGTTTAAAAAAACGGAAATTATCTAATTCTAGTGACCCCGTTTGACCTTTAGAAAGACCCTATCAATTTAAAGAGCCACTAAACACCAAAACCACTTGTTTTTAATTGATTAACTGTGTAAATGGGCCAAAATAATGGTTTTATATATATATATATATATATATATATATATATATATATATATATATATATATATATATATATATATATATATAAAATTATACCCCTCTTTAAATACAAAAAAATATATATTGTGATACTTAAGTCAAAGTCAAAGGATTGAAACTATAAAAATGAATGTTTTTTCCAATTTACATCCCCAACCGGCTATTTGATGGATGGATTAAGTCTAAAATGTTGTATGGCAAGGCAAAATACCTCGTATCTTTTTCAAAACTCTACAGTTATGAGATGAAAAAGGAGGCTGGGGTTTACCTTGTCTTAAAAATTATTTTACTTCAGCTCAAATCAGAGCGTTGCTGTGCTGATGCGACCCAGAATATGAAGCTCAATGGAAAAAATGTCGTGCCGGGGGTTCCTGTACAGGCTTTAATGGCAGATGACAGACATCATTTGGCTGAAGTGGAAAATCCTTGGGTAAAATCTGCGTTTACGACCTGGAAAGACCTAATCAAGACATACACCCAAGAAAAAGAAGTTAAAATCTTCAACTGGTTGTCTTATGACCAAGGTTTTGCACCAAACAGCACAGATTTGAGATCTAAAGTCTTGATAACAAAAGGTATAAAGCTTTGATGAATCAAGACTTGGAGAAGCAGGACTTTTATATGTATTTACAAATAAGGAGTTATTATAAGCAATAAATTAAACAAAGCAACGACCACTGTAATCCTTTGACTGAAATAATTATTAAAGTTTATAAATTAGAACTTTCAAGGGGATAATATCAAAATGTTATGAATGCATTAATAATCTGGACAGCTACTCCAATAATTACATCAAACAATAAATGAGAAAGAGAGGGTAATTTTATTTTGACTGATGAGGAACGGGAAAATATTTGTATATCTCACAAAATCACTTGTTTGGAGTGAACTCTGTTGGAAAAATGTGTCATGTTTCTTTATAACACCATGTCAAAGTGCACATTATTAACAAGGAAATGCTAACTGTTGTGAGAAACTGTGGCACCCGGAGGCAAACCACTATCACGTGTTCTGGGACTGTCCTGTTGCTCAGAAATATTGGACTGACATCAATAGCACTACAGACCCACTTGATTTCCGAACTATGTATTTGGGCTTCAAACCTCCTGCCATGGACACCATGAATGGATATCTTTGGAATATACTCTT
Organism: Chaenogobius annularis; assembly: GCA_015082035.1. Lineage (NCBI taxonomy): Eukaryota > Metazoa > Chordata > Actinopteri > Gobiiformes > Gobiidae > Chaenogobius > Chaenogobius annularis. The sequence goes on from BJKM01000737.1 coordinate 262,984, forward strand.
GGGAGCAGGGAAAAAAAACATCACAAAAATTGGATGACACAAACTGAGCCGACAATTAAGAACTGGAGAAGATTACATTTGGTCAAATTTCGTGTGTCTTCGTTTTATGTGTGATATATGATTTTCTTTTGATGAAGATAAGTCTTTCACGCCCCTTCCTGCAGCTACACTATTTAAGCCTCCAGTTCACACACATTGGTGTTCGTGACTTCATGCCCCTCCCTCCCACCCTCTTTTAATTATTCTAAAAATTCTAATTCATCTCCTAGATGGGGTACCGAGGCCCGGGGGCCTACAGCCCTGATCGCCAGAAGCCCCAAAAGTGGATCCATTTCTGAACACTCGCGTTGTTCATATTTCTCATATGTCAATAAACACTTTGCATCGTAGCTGGGGTTGTGGTCCTTGCTAGTGAATTTGCTATGTTCTCTCTGGTCTTGTTCTGTTTCATGTGTTCTTTGTTTAGTGTATTAGAAAAGTGTATTTCAAAAATGTATTTTAAAAAAAAGAAAATAAGCACATGGTCCGTTTAAGTCAAAACAAATATGGCGGTTTATATGTAAAAAAGAGAGGGAAATAACACAGAGGATTGAAAAACAGAGCGGATTTCTGCAGAATCAACAAGCAAAGCACTAAACTCTAAATAATTAAATGTGATTCTGTTCTGAATGATACGAGAATATTCAAGAGGAGGTTTTCAAGGTTTTCTCCACATTTAAGCAGGGGTGGACAAAAACAATGATAATCAATGTAAAATGATTTGCAGTATAAGGTGGACCAGGATGTGATGGACCACTCCTGGAAAATTGATGAATTACATCGACTTGTTTACAGTAGAAGAGTTTAAATGCATTTTAATAAAAATATCATTGGTATCAGATCAATATTGTGATACTTGTCATAGTATCACTTGGTATTAGATAGAAACAAAAAACATTGGTATGGTATCACTAGTGAATGAAGCTAAATACAACTTCAGCTATGTTTTTGATGAGGAAAATGTTAGAACAGGATTAAAAAGGAGGAAAACCCATTTGTCTTTTAACATAAAAAGTACAGATACCCATGAAAGACTACAGTGTATTCTCCTTCTGTCCAATGAGGATTTAGTCTTTCCCAAAACATTGCACCCTGACAGGATTAATCCATGCACTTTTCTCCTGTTAGGAAAGGAATTTTCATTTGGCAAAATATAGAATATACTTTTCCATCTTCACAGTTCTCTGTTTTTGTATGTATTTATTCTGAATGATTTGCATGCGGCCTGGGCTAACATTGGATTTAGAATTTTGTGCTAAAAGTGTGTCAGTATGAGTCAGGGATTAGAGGAGATGGGCTCTAATCTCACTTCTGCATCTGTGTGGGGGAACTATACTGTAGTCAGGTCCATCATTTATGGAAGTCAGCTTTCAAATCTACAGATAGGTGCTAATTTGGGGTGGCCTTATATATATATATATATATATATATATATATATATATATATATATATATATACACTATATATATATATATATATATATATATATATATATATATATATATATACACACACTACAACCATCACTGAAACCAATGATCTGATATACACCTCAGCACCAGTGATCCTAGAGATGCTTGGCCATGGGAGCCATGAGAAACAATACCCACTATGGAAACGAGAAGTGAGCCAACTGACAGAGGCTGTGAGAGGTGCAAGGAAAAAACTAAATACTAAATAATACAACCAGATGCCCATACCTGAAGCCCTCAAAACTGCCAAACAAAGGCTCCAAGCCTTGGCCAGCCGCCTAAAGAGGTACACAAGAGACAATGAAGCCAGACGAATAAACAGGCTTGTCGCAACTCAACCTGCGAAAATGTACGCTCAGTGGCAGGGTAATAACTGCAGGGCAGACCAACCAAGGCTGGAAACTGAAAGGTACTGGAAAAGTATATGGGAAAAAGAGGCATCACATAACAGCGATGCACAGTGGCTGATGGATCTAAGAGCAGACCACAACCTCCCCCAACAGAACCCAGTTACCATCTCAGTGGCAGATATCCAAGAAAGAGTCCGAGGTATGAAAAACTGGACGGGACCGGGCCCAGACATGATTCACGTCTACTGGCTAGCTGCTAAGGGATGGCACTCACCCTGAATGGCTAACCAAAGGGCGTACAATTGTGATCCTGCAGTCTTGTGACCCAAGACTGCAGAACTTGACACACCAATCTGTGTACTGTTTGGATTAATTACAAGAAAGCATATGACTCAATGCCACACACGTGGATCTTGGAGATGTACAACATCAATAGGACTCTAAGAGCCTTCAGAGCAAACTCAATGCGGCTGTGGAAAACCATCCTTGAGACCAATGGTAAACCACTTGCACAAGTGTCCATCAAATGTGGCATATACCAAGGAGACGCCCTGTCCCCACTGCTGTTCTGCGAAGGTCTGAACCCTCTCAGCCAGATAATCAACAAGACTGGCTATGGATACGACTCAGGAATGGGGCCACGATCAGTCATTCGGGTTTGAGAAGTGCAGTCGGATGGTGACAAAGAGGGAGGTTAGTCCCACACGGAAGGGGTCTCACTCCCAGAAGGAATAAGAGTAGAATTGAGGATTGGTACAAGTACCTAGGAATACACAGGCCAAATGGCTAACCTCGAAGAGGTAACAAGGCATCTAGCCAAATACGCTGCAACAAGTAAGTGCAAGTCCTAAAGAAAGCCAGCTCAATGGCAGAACAAAAGTCCCGGGCAATAAACGGCTACACCCTGCCAGTGTCAGATGCCCTAAAGGAATAATGAGGTGGCCAATGGAAGAGATTACAGACCACAGATGTATAAGATGCGGAAAGCTCCTCACCATGCATGGGAGGGTTCCACCAAGGCACCCTGACACTGTTACACTATGTAAGGAAGGAGGCTTATTTAGTTTGTATTTTGGAGGAACAAAAACTTTATATTAGAATATATTTAACTGTTTAAAATAATTTAACTGATTTAAAAACTTAATTTTTAAAATGGGAAACCCGAATACACATTTTAGGAATCTATAATAATTAAACTGTTTCTGAAAGTGAATTGATGTCTTCCAGTCTTTGATTCATTTGGGTTATGCGCAGCCAGTCAAAATGTATGTTTTCTATTCACAATTGAACAGTGGCGGCTGGTCCATTAAGGGCGATGGGCAGCCCCTCCTGTGAATCAGTTAGTGTCAAATGGTATTCCACAATTTTTTTCTCCAAAAACAATAGATTTTGTTCAGAATGATGTTATAATTATAATTAGTTTAAATACGTAAAAAAGAAAAAATATGTAATATAGGATACTTTGTCTGCGCGTCCTGCTGCGTGACGCAGCACTGCGTTACTCTTTTCAACATATGTCGTGAGGCTGTTGGAAAAATTGCCCATGAGCCTGGTAGAAAAGCAATGGTAATCTTTAGCCAATCAAACTCGAGAGAAATGACTACATCACTATGAGAACTAGTGTGTTTACGCTGTTTAGCGTGAGACATAGCGTAGCAGGTGCGCCGACCTCAGACGTGATCATGGCGGCGTTGGGAAAGTGACTGTTGCGATCTTCTCGTGCTTCAGAAGCCTTTTGAAAGAAACTCCCATGAAGGTCAGACAGGCGAACGACACCACCCTCATCGGGCTCAATCTCGGACGGGTGAGTCTGTCTACAGGAGGGAGGTGGACCGGCTGGTGTCCTGGTGCAGCGGTAACAACCTGGAGTTCAACGCCAGAAGACAGTGCAGATGATCGTGACTTTAGGAAAGTCACAGCCCCCCAGCCCCCCCTCATCATGACAGACTCCCCCATCGCACCGTGGCGGACTCCTCCCGCTTCCTCTGCACCACCATCATCAAGAAGGCTCAGCAGAGGATGTACGTCCTGCAGCAGCTGAGGAAAGCCAAGCTGCCAGTGCAGAATGTATGGTGCAGTTTTACCATGGCCATCATTGAGTCCATCCTCACCTCCTCCATCACCGTGTTTGTACGCTGGAGCCACAGCCAGGGACACACAGACACTACAGCGCCCTCTGCTGAGCCACAGCCAGGGACAAACAGAGACACACGCCCTCTGGCTGGAGCCACAGGCAGGGAACAAACAGAGACTACAGCGCAATTGGTGCGTTCTGCTGAGAAGGTGATCGGCTGCAGACTTCCATCTCTGCAGGACCTGCACGTCTCCAGGGCTCTGGGACGAGCAGGGGTGTATCACAGCTGACCCTTCTCCTACTTGGACATGGTCTATTTGAACCAACTCCCCTCAGGCAGGAGGCTATGGTCCATCCGGACCAGAACCTCCCGCCACAAGAATAGTTTCTTTCCCTCTGCCGTTGGACTCATGAACACTTCTAAACACCTGCCACCTTTAACTGCAATTCAATCACTTTCTGCCACTACATCTGTAAATTTAACTGTAAAATATTGTGTGCATCGTAAGCCTATTTTTATTTTTGTTTTATACTATATATTTAAATCTAATGCATGCCCTTTTGATTGAATATATGTTGTTTTATTATTGCTTCAGTGTTTTATGTTGCACCTTAACGCCGAGACAAGTTCCTATGTTTGAATTTTGTTCATTGACAATGGCAATAAACTCTTTCTGATTCTGATTCTGATTCTGAGGTTAAAAACAAGACAAAAAGCTTGGTACAGCAAGAAACCTTGGCTTGGTGGTTGCGTGAAGCTAACGCTCTTTTTTGTTTCCATGTTTACTTTTTAAAACTGCATCTACAGACCAGGCTTGGTGTGAAAACTGGTGTCCGGGACATGTGAACATGTGTTCCATGTGAACATGTGAACATACAAAAACACAAACACACAAAGATGCATATGAACAACTGTCTGAAGTTAGCTTTATTGGGAAAGGTTAAAGGCCACACAACTGGATGATGTTGAACCCAGGGAATCTGTGGGGAGGGGTCAGTTTTGCGTCTTCCTTAGACACTGCGCTTAAGGAGCATTTGAACGGGAGCGTCTGTGTTCAAAGGCACGTCCAACAGCAATTCAGAATGAGCTCCTTTTTGAGTTTAACCCACTGGATAATACCAACGCTGAAGGCATCGCTGAACTTCTGTTCATAAATAGATGCTTTGATTATTAGAAAACCTATGAAAGAATGCTATAAATGACGTGTCTTTAAGGAGAATTTCCACAGCGATGTTTTCTGTGATTCAATATAAAAATGTTCAATGTCAGGACACATGTAGTTCAGGTTAACTAATGCCACTTAGAAACTGATCTTTTGTTTCGTTTTCTGTTCTGTTTTATGAAATTGTTTTTTATTTCTCTTAATGGTAAGTAATTGCTCCTCTGCAACTATAGAAGTCTCTGCACTATAAGTACAGTATCATTGAGATTTTTGTTTTGCTCTTTACAATCTGATATTTTATAAAGTGTAAAATGTCATTTTATGTCAAATGTATTCTGTCACAAACGGTATCTGCCTGTAAGTCATATTATTACCATTACCAAAAGTAAAGTTTGTTTAATTCATTAATTCAGTTGTAAATGTGTATTTAATTTTTTTATTTATACTGTCAATGTAAAAGATTCAGTTTTGGACATTTAAAAAACACAACAACAAAAACACGGTGATGTCGAATAGCCAGCCTAACCCTCGCCCACTGGAATTGAATGCACTGAATCAAAATGTAGTGGCATAAACACGCAACACACAGCCAATGAATAGATCTTTGTGAGTGAAAGTAAAGGTGACCTCATTATAAAGTCTATAAGTGACGCTTTCCAGGAGATTTGAATACAACGCAACATAAATCCACTGTTATTTCAAAAGCACATTCCTGTGTACAGCACACTGACTATAGCAACAAAGCTTGTCTGATTCTGAATATCAATTTACCTTTTAATATGTTCTAGGATCCCCCGCAAAAAGCCAGTGACATATTGACTCTTGCCTGATAATAACTTTGCGTCATCCCTCCCCACACGCTAACCCAACCCTCCGCTCCCTTCTCCTCCTCCATCTCTCCGTTCCATCCACGCTCCACCAGATGCTACGTGCTCTTATCGCTCCTTCATAACAAAGACAGCCAAAACAGCGGCCCGCGCAGTCCTTCCTCCCTCTCGCTACTGCCTGCGCGATACTAAAATGGCACGCTACAATCACATCACCGTATCCTGCCAGCAACGCCGGTCAGGAGCAACAGTTTGCAGAGCAGAGAACGAGAGAGAGAGGAGAGCGTGGTCATAAATGTCTGCGGAGGTAAAGGTTAGAAAGAGAGAGAAAAGGAGAAGGAAAAAGAGAGGGGAAGATGCCTGGCAACCAGAACGGCTGGTAACCAAATCAGGGACAATAGAGGATGGAAAAAAGATGTGAAATTGCAATTTTTAGAACACATTTTGTGATTCTGATAGGGTTTGCAAGATTTACAATGTGGAAATAAAGCCATATTCCAGCTCCTTCCTATGTGTTATTTTATTCAAGGTTTTTTTCAAATTTGAGATTCAGTTCACTGGTCACATTTTAAGCTCGCCCTGTAGCGTTAACATCTGAAAGAAGACTCCCATGTATTTCCAAAACTGTTTGTTGAGCTCTTAACTCAGCAACAACAAAAAAACACAGAATAAAACCTCATGGAGACACAGGAACATTTAGTAATAAATGTATTGCAAAAGATAGAATAACATAGGAATCAAGTTTTTGCTCATTTCACCCTAAAATTGTGATATCAATTTGACTAAAATGACAATCTTTTCTCCCAATAATCACAACACCATGATACTTACTCACATCACCTACAGTATCTCATGTTGGCCACCAGCCAAAGAGAGCACCCCCATCCTCTCCCCCCATCGGGTCTGTTCACAACCCGCCTTTCAAAGTTTGGGGGATAAAAAACACTCACTTCTATATTGTAATCTACGTACGATGGAAGGAAGTGGAGACGATGTCATCAACACCCAAAATTCTATTTAAATTACAGCAAAGACAATTTGGCACAAAGAACAGTTTAAACATTCTTTGAACCAAATAACTGCGTTGTAATGTATTTGTATCAGTCTAATCATAACTAAAGTGCTTTGTCATTATTTTACTTAAAGTTGATTCCTGCAATGTCCTGCCACTGAGGCTCGAGTACCTATCCCCTATCCCCGCCTACATTCCTGTACTTCCTGTACTGTGATTATTCGACAAATTTGACTCTTGGTCCAACACAGAGTTCTAAAATGTCACAGCCATTTTTACTACTATAAAAACATGTAAATGAACATCTGCAGCTGTTACAGAGAAATGTCACTGTGAAAAGGGGAAGAACGGGATGTCAATGGACCACCTTCTACTATAAAGCCATTTAGACATAAACTAATATGTGAGTGGCTAAATGTGGGGTAAAGTGGGACAATTAAGCCCTTGAGTATTTTTACCTGTGAAAATAAAGATCCTCCATCAACTATGTTCCTAAAGTGCTGATTGGTCTGGGATTGTGTGGCTCAATGTCAAAGTAACCAATATTCATAAATGTACATGCCATTCACAATGTAGTGCCATGAATGATAGCTTTGTGAGGCATATTGAATGAGTTTACAGGCATTTCTTTGTTCTGAATGATAGTTTATGCTTGCCCTGCTCAAGTCAGACACTGTGTTTTCTAATGCCAACAAACCCTGACACACGGAAGCATGAAGAGAGGCTGCTCTTGTTAAACAGATTTGTCATAGCTTTGATATGGGAAAAAGAGAGGAGAGAGAGTGGAAGAGAGAGAGAGGAAACAACATAGGAAAAGAGAGAGAAACAGAGAGAGAAGAAGAGAGAGGGGAAGAGAAGAGCGAGATAGGAAAAGAGAAAGAAAGGAAGAGAGAGAGGGAAGAGAGAGAAGAGTACGGAAAAGAGACAGGAAGAGAGAGAGAAGAGAGCGATATCTTGAACTGCTTACACTCGCTTGTGTTTAAGTACAGAGAGGGAACATACGGTATATTTGATGTCCTGAGGCACATCTTTCACTCCATTTAGCAGCTCATATGTTTGCTGACGCTTTTATCATTTAATATTGTGTCGTTTACACAAAAAGGACACGCCTCAAAGCCGTGGATAACACAACAGCACAGAAGATGAAACCATCTTTGGAACAAATGCAAAAACACTACTGCAAATAACTAGAACATCCAATCCATCATCAAATCAGATCACCAAAGTCAGATGTCCTAAGCCTGGATAAGGACGAGCTCCAGAAGCCAAGCCAGCAAAGGAACGTGCCACTGCGCTCGGTCCAAAGATGTGTGCGTAAGTTTAGGGTTTGGCACTTAAAAGAAAAGCATTTTGGTCAAAGTTCAAAGTTCAAGTACGCTCTTAAAAGTACATTTTATAAAGGTGCCGTTTATTATTAATTCAACAAAGGAAAAAGTGTATTTGTCATTAAACTGTCAAATATAAAGCACACTAAGTAACTTTCTGCAGGTCAGAATCCAAGGTACGAGTCAGGTTTGTGGAGATGCATGCCACTCAGTGTATGGGCCTGATGGAGCTTTAAACTCTCGAAACTCTGAATAAAATATGACATGATTTGTACCTTTAAAATCACACTTGGTGCAACACTTTTACTGAACACGATCCTGAAAACAGTGCAACTGTATAAAGTCTTGTTAAAAATGCTATTTTGGCATTAGTTTGAAGAAATAGTGAATGAGAGTTTTTCTCTCGGTAAAAACAGCCCCTTTGTGATGACTCTGTTGTGAAGTGTTGAGCATACAACTTCTCCTCAAATATTGGAACAGGTGAATTTGGATCCAGTTTTGGGTTTTTGGCTTCAAATGCCGCTTTCACGAGCTGGACACGGTGAGTGTGACACGCACCATGTCTCACACATGCTTGTGTTTTATGGTACAAAAGCCTTGTTCAGAAGGACCAGAGCAGCACAAAGCCCTCTGCGAGGCTGGAGCATGCAGTCTGCAGCAGCGCCGTGCAACTGGTGTCACACCTGTTCAACCGCGCGCACACATACAAGCACACGCGCACACACACGCACGCACACGCCTGGAGCTCTGTACTCACTGGAGTCGTCCGAGTCATAACCCTCCACATCGGGCTCCTCGTCTCTCCTGAAGCCACCCACCGACCCCACCGAACCCCCCGAGGCTCCGGCCACCAGTGCGCTCCCCCCGCCGACCCCCGGCCTCTCCAGCGGCGGCTGTGTAACGGCGTCCTCATGGCCCACGCTGTCCGCCGCGGCTGCTGCTGTGGCTGCTGTGAGCGAGGACTGGGCTCTGAGCGGGGCCACGGCTACGGCGGAGGGGGGCAGACCGCGCGGGTACCGGGGGAAGTAGTCGGAGATCTGCTTGATGGGCTGGATGGGTCCCGGGCACACGTCGATGGCCATGTGCTCTTGAATGCTGATGGTGGGTTTCTCGCCTTTGCGTTGTGTCATGCATGCGGTCCTGTGTCCCACTACTCCCAAATCCACGGTGGATCAGAAGAGCGGTCCCGGGGCTACATGAGCCAGCCGAGTCCAGGTCTGCATCGGGCTGCTGTCCTGGGGGTGACAAGTGCTCCGGTGCGCGCCGTGTCTCTGTTGCTGCTGCTGAACGCTCCGGTGCGCGCTGCCGCTCGTGTGGTGCGGTGCGGAGCGGAGCGGTGTGGCGCGGTGCGGTGTGTGGTAAGGTGTGTGCCTGCGTCCGAGCGTGTGGAAGAGTGAGGCAGAGATTAGAGAGAGAGAGACAGGGACAGAGAGAGAGAGAGAGAGAGAGAGAGAGCATGGGATTAGAGAGAGACGGGATCAGTTGATGTCACTGCCTAGCAACCATGCCGTAAACAGGAACCATGAGCGCGCCGCTTAACCCCGTCCATCTGTCTGCGCGTGGAGAGAAGAGAGAGAAGAGAGGACAAGAGAGGAGAGAGAGAGTGAAAGAGAGAAGAGAGAGAAGAGAGGACAAGAGAGGAGAGAGAGAGAGTGAAAGCGGGATTAGAGAGAGAAGAGAGAGAAGCGAGAGAGGGAGAGTAGACGAGTGAAAGCGGGTATAGAGAGAGAGAAGAGACGGAAGAGAGGACAAGAGAGGAACAAGAGAGGAGAGAGAGAGTGAAAGAGAGAAGAGAAGAGAGAAGAGAGGACAAGAGAGGGAGAGGAGAGTGAAAGCGGGATTAGAGAGAGAAGAGAGGACGAAGAGGACAGAGAGAAGGAGAGAGTGAAAGCGGGATTAGAGGAGAGAAGAGAGACAAGAGAGGATAAAGAGAGGAGAGAGAGAGTGAAAGCGGGATTAGAGAGAGAAGAGAGGACAAGAGAGGAAGAGAGAGAGTGGAAAGCATGGGATTAGAGAGAGAAGAGAGAGAAGAGAGGACAAGAGAGGACAAGAGAGGAGAGAGAGTGAAAGAGAGAAGAGAGAGAGAAAGAGAGGACAAGAGAGAGAGAGAGTGAAAGCGGGATTAGAGAGAGAAGAGAGAGAAAGAGGACAAGAGAGGACAAAGAGAGGAGAGAGAGGTGAAAGAGAGAAGAGAGAGAGAAGAGAGGACAAGAGAGGAGAGAGAGTTGAAAGCGGGATTAGAGAGAGAAAGAGAGAGAAGAGAGGACAGAAGAGAGGGACAAGAGAGAGAGAGAGAGTAAAAGCGCATATAGAGAAGAGAAGAGAGAAGCAAGAAAAGAGGAACAAAGAGAGGACAAGAGGAAGAGAGACGAGAGATGTGAAAGAGAGAAGAGAGAAGGAGAGAGAGAAGAAGGAGGAAGAGAGGAGAAGAGAGTGAAAGCGGCGGATTAGAGAGAGAAAGAGAGAGAAGAGAGGACAAGAGAGGACAAGAGAGGAGAGAGAGAGTGAAAGAGAGAAGAGAGAGAAGAGAGGACAAGAGAGGAGAGAGAGAGTGAAAAGACTTTGCTCTTACACTCACATTTATGAACAGTTCCTTTTAAAACCACACAAACAATCAGTGAAAAATCTTCAGTCCTGTTTCCAGCTCTACAAAAATAAAAGTAGCCCCCCCTCCCTCACTGCACACAGCCCCTCCCTCAGCTGCACACAGCCCCTCCTCACTGCACACAGCCCTCCTCACTGCACACAGCCCCTCCCTCACTGCACTCACCCTCCCTCACTGCACACAGCCCCTCACTCACTACGAAGCCCCTCCCTCACTGCACACAGCCCTCCCTCACTGCACACAGCCCCTCCTCACTGCCACACAGCCCCTCCCTCCACTGCACACAAGCCCCTCCCTCACTGCACATAGCCCCTCCCTCACTGCACACAGCCCCTCGCGCGGTTCTTTCGAACTCAGGCACGCCGCCTACCGTCACTGTCGCGACAACAGCCCCTAACTTACTGCTCATAGCCCTGGCCTCAACGCCACTGAAGGCCTCCCTACTGAGCAGAAGCTCCTCCCTCGAACTGTGAAATTACTTTCCAACCCTCATTACGCCACCGTGGCTTGTATCATTGTCAAGTCTAGCAATGTGTCCCTTTGCTAAAGTTCGCAGGTCCGAAACGCCCGAAACCCGTGGCTGCGCTGGTTACCTCCGAGTAAGCCAGATTGCTCATGTTGGACCTGACCCAATAAAAAGTGTGTCTAAAAACCTGACGAGTTGGACCGCCTGTGCTGGAGGTCCCTGGCGTCCAAACACAAAACATCTCCCTGGATGGGATTTGGCCCAGTCTTTCTAGAGCCAAATCGGCAGAAGTGCAACATGAAAGGGAACGGAGAAGCCTGTGGGCAGGACCACCACAGAAGTCTCCGTTTTCCTCCTGATGACAGGAGACACAGCGGCGTCCCATCTTGGGTCATAAGCTAGCCACATTGTCTCTGTTAGTGGCCACGGCCACCATTGCACCCCCCTTCCACGGAGATCGCCCACATGTCGTTGTCTCTATGCGGGGGGGGCGGTACAGGGACCTCCAGCTGCCCCTGCGGAGAAGAGCCTGGGGCCAACACCCTCGACCACCTGGACTCAGGTACACCCTGCCAGGCCACTCTGTGGAGGACTTTGGTGGAGTGCGCGTACAAGTCCTTCTTTCCACTGTGGACATTCCTGGAGCGAACAACACACCCTAACGAAAAACACCCACAAGAAACAGCCACACAGAAGGTCTCTTTCTCTGTCCCGCCTCCTTCTCTCTTTTCTCCTAACTCCTTTTTCTCTGTATCTCTTCTTACTCTCCCTTTCTCGTCTTCCTCTCTTTCTTTCTCCTTTTTCACAAGTCACTCTCTCTCGTTCTTTGCTCTTCCTCCCTTCCTCTCTCCTCTCTTTTTACTCCCTTTTCCCTCTTCTCTCCCCTCTCTTGTCTCTATGTCTCTTCTCTCCCTCCCTGAATGTGAATGTATTTGAAAAGTATCAAACAATAAAAGGACTGACTCTTGTGAAAGAGCTCATTCAATATCTTTCAACATTTTCTACAATTTATCTTCTGGATAAAAAAATATACCAGTTTCTTCTGCGGCCGAAATCTATTAGAGTAAAGTTCCTTTCAATCTCTTCTTTGCTTTCTATTTCCGGATTTTATTTTGTGTTGTTTCGTGATTGTTTTTCTTTTGTTTTCTCTGATTGTCTTTTATTTCTTGTTTTTTCTGTGATTTCTTTATTCTGTCATGTTTCCTGTTGTTGGTTTCCCTGTTGTTTCTCTGATTCGGTTTCCCTGTTTGTTTCCCTGTCTTTGTCTAGATTTTCTCGTTTGTTTGCTGATGTTTTTCTGTTGCTATTTCCCTGTTTTCAGTTCCCTGTTGTTTCTCTGATGTTTCCCTGTTTGTGTTTCATTCGTTTGTTTTCTCGTGTTTATTCTCATTGGTTTCCCTGTTTTGTTTCCTGCTTGTCTCCTGTTTGTTTCTCTGTTTGTTTTCTCGTTGTTTCCTGTGTTTCTTGTTTGTTCCCTGTCTTTCTCTGGTTTTTTCTGTTCTCTCGATGTTTCCCTGTTGTTTCCACGTTTTCTACCTGTTTGTTTCCCGTTGTTTCTCCTTGTTGTTTCTCCTGTTTGTTCTCTTATTGTTTCCCTGATTGTCTTTGCCCTGTGGTTTCCCTGTTGTTTCCTGTGTTTCCTGTTTGTTCTCTGGTTTTTCCTGT
>BJKM01000737.1:285982-320913 GCA_015082035.1 Chaenogobius annularis
ATTAACACAATGATGGTCGGGGCGCACTGCCCCCCCTATTGGTTACTTCTTTGGTCTTTACGTTTGAAGAACTTTTTCAGTTGCTTTATGGCACAGCGGTTTTGGTCGCACTTAATATAACCCTTTTTACTTTTATGGTAGAGAACTTCCACTCTGAAGGCAACATCCTGACGGTTCAGAGTGGATGTGGGTAAATGCAGGTTTGTTGTGTGATGCATCAGGACCAAAACGACCGGGACGTTCATCTCTTTAACTTTGTCTGAAAAAAACATTATAAAACAGATGATTAATAAGGAGTCAGCTGTATTATGTTTTTGAGATCTTGACATACAGTGTTTCATGTGATATTAGACCAGAACTGTGACATGAGGATTCTTGACAAGGCTTGGATGTAAATTTAGATAACAAATATTTAATAACAGTTATTTCTTCATGCTTATGAAGCCGAAACAAGCTCTTATGTTTGCGACTTCTGTTCGTTGCCAATGGCAATAAGCCTTTTTCTGATTTCTGAAAGGATCGTGGTCTGTGCAGTGCCCTCGCTTTTTTCAGCTGGTGCTGCAACAAAACAACGCATTTGGGCAAAGAAGCTTATTTTTCCATTATTGTGACGGTCCATAATATTATTATGTCATTTTGAGCAATACAAAATCGCTGTATTTCAGGTATTATTACATCTTTACTTTAAGGTGTGCAATTTGGCTCATAATCCAAAAGATCTGTGTGCAACAATATCATCAATATCATTTTGGTTTTAGATAAAAGACAAAAATATTCCAAAATACAAAGAAGTAAGTATAATATAATGTAAATATAATGTGTTCAAGTGATATTAGCCAATACACTAGATATTCCTTATTGTTAGTGTAAAAATATGTTTACGCTTTAAACTTCGGTCCGGTTCAGGACGTACAAAGACCTCCGTCAACAGTATATACCTGGAATCATTCCCAAGGCAGCGCCCACGTCTGTCGGGACACGACAGAGGACGGGGCAGAAGACCAGCACCCACTCGAAGTTTGGATGTTCATGTGCATTGAGCTTCTTCATGATTTTCTCATGAGCGCCAAACGTTTCCGCGGTTTTCACGAGTAAGACCTTCACTTTGGATCGTTTCAAAGCGATGACTGAAAGACACAGATGTTATGTCACTTTTGATTGATTAGGCACAGAAGCTCCTCCTCCACGGCTCATCCAGACGAGCCGTGGTCTCATTGACACTGAACTGACACTTTTCTGACCGTTTAAACCATCGTTGGACTAAATAAAGGCGTTTTATGGTATTATGGTCAGATCAGAGTTGGGCTCTTGTTTACAGTCTGGTTGCTAGGTAACACCCATTTAAAAAGATAACAGAGGTTTGTAATTTCCGTCATCGGTGCACATCAGGCGTGAGAGACAGAATGTAAAAAAAAAATCCAGGAAATCACATTGTATGATTTTTAAACAATTTATTTGTGAAACTGTGTGGCCAAACAAACAGCTCTTGTGTCCCTCACAGACCAGTCACTCGCTCTTTGAGAAGTGAAGCCTCCACTCGTTCACAGCATGAATGACACCTGTTCCTAATGATTGGATGCATGAGAGACCCCCGCGCACACCTTCAAACTGTCAGACCAAGACCAGAGAGCTTCACAGAGACACCACAGATGAAACTGTCCAACACTAGAAGATCTGTGCAGAGGCGTGTGTAGACCATCTAAAGCGTGTGTAGACCTGGTCCAGACCTACAGGAACCGTTTGACCTCTGTCAGTGCCAGACCACATTACAAAGTATTCAAAGTCACTTTTGCTGACGTCACATTTTCACAAATAAATTGTTCAAAAATCATACAATGTGATTTCCTGGGTTTTCTTTTTTTACACGATGCTGCACATTTGTGTAGCGAGAATACGGAGACAAATGCCAAGTGTGAACAGAGCTGACCTGGCAATGTCCTGGGACTGAAGCCAGAGCGAACGGGGGTCCCGAGAGTTCCCCCGTTCACTCTGGCAAACGGCACGTGTCGTGTGGAGCTGGAGGAGTTTGAATGGCAATGTTTATGTGTTCACCTGCCTGACCTTTAGATTGAAAGAAGATTTGCACATAATCCATGACAGTGAAATAAACATGATCAAATAAACTTGTGTGCAAAGCCTTTCTTTTTCACTGCAGAAAGATATGAAACTGGCAAGAGAGAAAGTAGAATCACCTTTCTTCTTCTTCTTTGACTTCTGCTCCTTAATCAAGGTTTCTATCAGTTCCTCCAAATTCTCAGGACACAAGTGTTTGAACAGTTTTTCAACACCTTCAAAAGAACAAACAATAAGACTTTAAAAACAGCTCCTGAAAATAAAACAACAATGTGAAATATCAGACAAACTTTGGAATAATTCATGCGACGCAACGCGTTTGAGATCATCGAGAAGTTTGCTATCTTCAGGCTGCAACAGAAGAGCACGTGCACAGAATGAACGCTGAGATGGTTAAATGTGAGACACTTACTGCAACGGCAACTTCAGCGCACTCCTCCGAGCGTTCCGTCGCCATGCCGCCGCTTCCAAAAGCACACCGCGCGGAATCACAAGAACTCAAACTATTCAATAATACAAGTCATGAAGAGGACGTTCTCTCTTGCCCTCCTCACCGTGGCAACACAAAGCATCAGCAGTCTGAACATCCACAGGACGTTGCTCTGTGCGTCTGACTTCCTGCCACAGGAAACAATATTTGCAGGTTTATGTGGCATAAATGTTTATGTTCATCTTCTTCTCAACAAAACTGAAACTGGCCTCAATGTTCACTGCATGTGGCAAAACCACCAACAGGGCGGGGACAAAACCAATGCTCGCCGTTTTACCAGCCTCAGATACGTTTGTGCAGCAAGACAAGCGTCCTCCAGTATTTAACGTAAGCACATTCATTCATTCATGAATGTTACATAGTCTTCTTAGTTAATAACCTGATTTTTACCTCAGCAGTTTTGAGAAGAGATTTGGCAATGGGCTCCAAACCATGTAAGTATGACTCGTGAACACATTTGGCTTTGTGGCCGAACACTGCACTGTACGACTCTTGAAATCGATGTACCGCATCTGAATAACGATCTGTCTTTTCCTCCCTCAAGCCAAACGTAAGTCGCTCACGTTTTTTGGACAGAATAATAATCTCGACTCCGTCTTTGTCACTCTGTCGTCACAGTTCATCTCTTTATTGTCTTGTTTGGTCGGCAGTCTTGGAGAGCCATGAGGAAGTTTGACTGGGGTGAGCACATGTTCATAGACCAGGGAGAACACTTTGGGCCCCATCTGGTTTTGACTTAACTAAGCTTAAAGCAGTTCAAAAAAATGTTTCTTCCTCTTCCATGTTGTTGTTTTTTATACATTTGAATTCCTTGTGTTCGAATTGTGCTCTGCAAATGGCCTATACGTGTGTTTAGTGCTTCAGCTTCTAATTCATAAGCCCTGAAACCCCTGAACCCCCTGAACCCCCTTAACCCACCCTGAAGCGGCCGCACACGTCTTAAATGTGTAAATCAAACCGTCAGAAATAATGGAATGTTCCGGCTTAGGCTTTATGTAGTCGTCTGTGCTGTGACAATGCTTTTTATAAACACCATATTTAAGCAACAGTGAGAAGACGGCCCTGAGGAAGTTCATACAGGACTTCAACCTTCAAAGCGTTAAAACAACTGCACATCCTGCTTTGTATGGACCTGTGGGCGTGGGCAAGTCCAGCTTCATCAACTCTGTGAGCACTGCCTCAAGGAACCTCGCCATCCGGCCCCGTCAATATCTCGACCGACGA
This sequence comes from Chaenogobius annularis, assembly GCA_015082035.1. NCBI lineage: Eukaryota > Metazoa > Chordata > Actinopteri > Gobiiformes > Gobiidae > Chaenogobius > Chaenogobius annularis. The sequence goes on from BJKM01000737.1 coordinate 289,770, forward strand.
TACCAACAGCTTCACTATCGAGGTAAATGTGCACCGGCTCTGCCATCGCCTTTTCCATGAGAGAACCATTCTGGGCCTGTAAATACTCGCTCAAAGTAAAAATCGTACATTTGAACGGTTGACATTTTGCAAATCTGCGTTTGACTTGAGATGTGAAATTAAACTCCCTTTGCCTGATGTCTTCCCTTCGCCAATCCAGTCAGCGTTGGTGATGTTTGTGTCATTTCTTTGTGATGGCCTTTTTTCCTACCGCCAAATAACATTCCAAAGGTATCTAGTCTTGGTCCATGGCAGGAGTTCTGAGGCCGAGTACAGAGTTCTAAAGTTCAGAGGAAATCAGAATCAGAAAGAGTTTATTTCCATTGTCAATGAACAAAACTTCACAGACACAGAACTTGCTCGTCCTGAAGGTGCAACATAAACACTGAGTAATAATAAACCAAACATATATTCAGTCAAACAAAAGGGCATTTAAGGACAATTTAAAATGACTATAGTATAAAATAAAAATAAAAATAAAAATAGGCATTGCTTTGTACACAAGTTTACAGTTAAGTTTAAAGTTTTAGTGCAGAAAGTGACAGTGAGTGATGAAGAGTGTAGTTAAAGTGACAGGTGTTTAGAAGTGTCATGAGTCCAACGGCAGAGGAAAAAACTATTCTTGTGGCGGGAGGTTCTGGTCGGATGGACCGTGCCTCCTGCCTGAGGGGAGTGGCTCTGCTGAGGGGAGTGTTCAATAGACCATGTCCAGGTGAGAAGGGTCAGCTGTGATCCGACCTGCTCGTCCAAGCCCTGGAGACGTACAGCCTGCAGAGATGGATTTGGAGATCACCTTCTCAGCAGAGGGGCTGTAGTCTCTGTTTGTCCCTGGCTGTGGCTCCAGCGAGGGCGCTGTAGTCTCTGTTTGTCCCTGGCTGTGGCTCCAGCAGAGGCGCTGTCTCTGTTTGTCCTGGCTGTGCTCCGCAGAGAGGCGCTGTAGTCTCTGTTTGTCCCTGGCTGTGGCTCCAGCAGAGGGCGCTCTCATTGGCCGTGTTAATGCACCATCATCTGCACTGGCAGCTTGGCTTTCCTCAGCTGCCGAGGAAGTAATCCGTCGTGCTGGCCTTCTTGATTGAGAGCTGATGAGGCTCCCTTGAGTTTCCTGGTGATTGTGGTGCGGCAAAGGAAGCGAAGAGTCCACGTGGTGGGGAGTACTGTAATGACAGAGGGGGGGCTGGGGCTGGTGGCTTCCTGAAGCTCCCACGATCATCTCCACTGTCTTTGCGTGGCCGTTAACTCAGACAGTTTTTACACCCACCAGGACCCCAGCCGACCACCTCCCTCCTGTAGACAGATCACCCCCGTCGAGATGAGCCCGATGAGGGCGGTTTCGGCCGCAAACTTGATCAGTTTTCCAAAGTTCAAACAGCTGAGAGCGTGTAAAATCAGTACATGTTTGTGAGTGAAGGGACAGTCCAGAACACGTGACGTGTTTGCCTCTGGTGGCGCTGTTTTCTCCAACATTTGCATTCCTTGTGAAGAATAGAAACTGGGCTTTTTCTTCTTCTCTCTTTCTCTTTCTTGGGTATTCGTAAAACACATACTTTGAAGCGTACAACTACAGTCAGCTGTCAATGCCCCCTTTGAGTTGGCTGAAACAACACATTTTTCTGCAAAATTCCCCAGACATGTGAAGTGTGCGCCTCCTCTGGGTTGTTCCCACCTGCACACATTGGATGCAAGGGCACAAGGCAAATTCAAGTGTTTCACAACAGGGAAAAAAATATCAAACTTAATTTAAAGAAATTTAAAGTGCCATTTTCAGGCTCCGTCAAATAGTTCAAGACATAAAGAAAGAAGGCAAAAGAAAAGCTTCAGTCATTCAGCCCAAACAAAAACAGATTATTGCGATTTAACATTGCCAGAGAAGAACCGGTCTCACATCCTCAGGAACTGGTCAGATTTTAGCTGCATAAAACTGAAACGCAGATCCCCCATGTTAGTCCAGACTCTGGCACAGCAGGAGGCCGTCCTGTTTCTGATCTGGCACCACAGGAGCGCATGTTTAGTCCTGACTGTTGGCACCAGCAGGAGCCGGTCCCCCATGTTTAGTCCTGACTCTGGCACCAGCAGGGGCCGTCCATGTTTAGTCCTGACTCTGGGACCAGCGGAGAGCCGGTCCCTGAGGTCCTCAGAGTCGCGAGATGTTTCATATGGCACTAACATTCCGAGATGTACTTTGTGCTAGCCATGGAGGACTTGTATACAAGCAGAGCTGCTTTGAAGTCTTTCTTACACAGGGGGCAGTGGCCAGAGACCTGAGCACAGGACTAATGTGATGGTTACTTCCTGGTTCTAGTCAGGACCCGAGCAGCAGCGTTCTGGAATGTACTGCAGCTGTTTTACAGCTTCGTTGGAGAGGCCATGAGCGGCCGAGTCAAGGACTAACATGGACCGCCTCCTGCTGTGCCAGAGTCCGGACTAAACATGGACCGGCCTCCTGCTTGCCAGAGTCAGGACTGAACATGGACCGCCTCCTGTCTGGTGCCAGAGTCGGACTAACAATGGACCCGGCCTCTGCTGGTGCCAAGAGTCAGGACTGAACAATGGACCGGCTCCTGCTGTGCAGAGTCGATAACACTGACGCCTCCTGCTGGTGCCAGAGTCGGGACTAAACATGGACCGGCCTCCTGCTGGTGCCAGAAGTAGGACTGAACATGGACCGTTTTATCTTGCAATTCTTATTTCTAATGACTTCTTAACATCATTATTTATCCTTTATTTTGTCTTGTGATTTGAATATGTTTAAACTGTTGTAAAGCACTTTGAGTTACTTTTGTATGAACTGTGCTCTACAGATAAACTTTGATTATTGAAAACGTAGTACTTGCAGTGGTAATATTTGTTTTCCTCAATTCCACTCTTGCATTAGTTGATATATTATAAGTTATAGTGTTTTTATGTTTGTGTTATTGTTTACGTTAAAAAATCCAGAGACAAAAGGCGGAAGATTCTTTCCCTTTTTTATCAGTGACACAATGGGGCTGGAAGCCAAATAAAGGTGTATTTGTGTGAAGACCTGATGCATGCGAGACAGACCATGAAGGAGGCTACAAGTAGTTTCCAAAGCACATCTCACATTCTGCTGAAACACATCCTTTTGTTCCATAGACAAACCACAGATAGTGACTTTAAAAGTGTGCTAACTCGTTGAGATGGTTATTTTTTGTGTCTATACGTTTTGTGCTGGGACCAAAACAGCCACCGGTCATCAAGTCAAACAGTTCATAAGTCATCAAGGTCATCACAGGTCATCACAGGTCATCACAGGTCAACACAGGTCATTACAGCATCACAGGTCATCACAGGTCAACAAGGTCATCACCGTCATCACAGGTTCATTAACAGATTCATCACCGTCACGCAGGTCAACCGCAGGTCAACACAGGTCATCACAGGTACATCAACAGGTCATCACAGTCAACAAGTCCATCATCACAGGTCATCACAGGTCAACACAGGTCATCACCAGGTCAACACAGGTCATCACAGTCATCACAGGTCACGCAGGTCATCACAGGTCATCACAGTCAACAGGTCATCACAGTCATCACAGGTCATTACAGTCACACAGGTCATCACACGGTCATCACAGGGTCATCACAGGTCCATCACAGGTCAACACAGGTCATACAGGTCTCAAGGCCATACACAGGTCAAACACAGTATCACAGGTCAATACAGTACATCACCGGTCACACAGGCATCACAGGTCTCATCAGAGCGTATACAGTCTTACAGGCAACACAGTCAACAGGTCATCACAGGTCATCACAGGTCAACACGGTCATCAACAGAGTCATCACCGGTCATCACAGTCAGAAACAGGTCACCACAGTCATCACAGGTCAATCACAGGTCATCCACCAGGTCATCACCAGTCAGCACGTCATCACAGGTCATCCGTCAATCACAAGGTCATCACAGTCAAACAGTCGTAAGTCAGCAACATCAATCACAGGTCATCACAGGTCATCAAGTCATCACCATCATGCCGGTATCGCAGGTCATCGCCAGGTCATACAGGTCATCACAGGCTCAGGTTCACAGTCAATTACAGGGTCACATCATATAAGTCATCACAGGTCTACAGGATCCACTCACAAGGCAACACAGGTCATCACAGGTATCACGTATCACATCAACAAGGTCATCCGTCATCACCATGTCACAACAGGTCATCACAGGTCAACACAGTCATACAGGTCATCACAGGTCAAAACTACTGGAAAGACAAAACAAATTCAAATGCTAACTGTACTATATACTATAATGGGCCATCGAAACCAAATGGGATGGGCCTATTGTTCACTGACTTGAGTACCTTAATTAGCATCCGAATGCCTCGGGCGTCTCCATGGTTTCAGCAACCATTATAAACAATCAGATATAAAGCTGGGTTCTTTTTTCTCAGCGAGTTGCAGTGCATGACACTGCTGGAATGTGCAGATCCCGGTGCAGCTAAAACACATGAAGTATTTCTGTTTAGTAAATATACTTGACCTTTGTTTTACACAGCCCTTTGATGCCGATCGTTTTGAAGACCTTTCCTTTCCCTGTCCACCACATTCTTTCCTAACCCAGTTTTCTCAACGCTCTCAGGTTGATGTGCACGTGTGTCGTAGCTGTTGTCATGGTCGTCCAGGTCTTCTCTCTGGCTCCATCCTCTTGCCATAAAGCAAATGTGCCATGTTCTCTGAGCGTGCCACAGTTTGGTCATGTGTATGTTCCCTCTGTCCTGCAGTGGTTCATCTTCAGAAGCATTTACAGCTTTTTCTGGCTCACTTTCTTCAGTCTATGTTTGTTCAACTTGTTCATCTTGGATCAACTTGGCCAGTCTCTGTTTTCACACTTTCCCTGTGTCAGTTAGAAAGTTGATATGCAGAGCTATTTTTTTTACTATAGCCTACGAATATAGGGAATATTTGTAAGAACATCTGTATGACACACCTGGGATCATGTTATTCTGGTCATGACCGTACATTCGATCACTCAACTCAAATCCACACAGTTTAGAGAGCATCTGAAACAATGTGCGTTTAGTTCTGTTCTTGCAACACGTCTGATGAGGAGAATGTGGTGGAGTTGTTTCATGTTTTAGAGCTCTGACAGAAGCTGCTCATGAATTCATGATCTGATCTAGGCTTTGGTACACAATCTGCTTCTGTTGTTGATTATATATGTTTATTTGCTGTATAAAGTGTATGTACTTAACATTTGAATTGGTATTGTACTAAACATGTAACAAAATGAATATGTAAAATCAGAAATTGTTCACTTTGCAGTGCAACCCTTCCCATCCGCTGACAGACACAAACATCGAGTTTTACAACCCAAACCCTACTCTGGAGGACAAGGCGCACCTCCTGGTTTGTGTGCTCTCTGCAAACTCTCCAGACGTCTACCCCGACATCCTTCAGAATCTGAAGGATGTCAGAAAAATGGCCAGAGATCTGCGTAAGACCAACCCAACCTTTGGAGCAGTTTTGAGTTACATGTCGAAACGCTGACATTTTCTGTCATCTTTTCAGACATTCCTCATGTGGCCGTTTTAACACAGACTGATGTCGTCAATAAAGAAGTCAAAAAGAATGTGAAGAATATCTTCCAGGCAAAAGATATTTTAATTGGGGTGAGTTGCGGACATTGTGAATATATATATATATATATATATATATATATATATATATATATATATATATATATATATATATATATAATATATTGTTTACCTGCAACCCGAGTTGGCCACTGTTCAGGGTGTACTCGCCTAAGGCCCAAGGCACTGGATAGGCTCCAGTCAATGATCCCCAGGATCTGGGAAAGCTCTCCCGGAGGTGTGAATTGAAGACCCTGCTGACAGCGGGCTCCGCAAGACGTTCCCAACAGACCCTACTATACGCCTTGGGCCTGCCAAGTCTGTCCGGCTTCCTCCACACGCCAGCGGATCCAACTCACCACACAGGTGGTGATCGGTTGACAAGCTCCGCCCCTTCTTTACCCGAGTGTCCAAGACACGCGGCCGGGGAGGTCAGATGACACGACAACAAAGTCGATTCATTGACCGGCCTGTGTCTGGTGCCACGTGCACTGGTGGACACACCTTGTGCTTGAACATGGTGTTCGTTATGGACAGTCCCGTGAACAGCACAGAAGTCCAAATAACTGAACACCGCTCGGGTTAGATCGGGAGGGGCCGTTCTTCCCATCACCCCTCTCCAGGTGTCTGTCGTTGCCCACGTGGGCGTTGAAGTCCCCAGTAGAACCCGGTCGGTGCACTGTCCAGTACCCTCCAGGGACTCAAGAAGGCGGGTACTAGCACGTTGTTCGGTACCCGTAGGCCGACACCACAGTGAGAGACCTGTCCCAAACGAAGGCGGTAGGACGCGACCCTCTCGTTCACTGGGGTATAACTCCAACACATGGCGGTGAGCTGTGGGGCAATAAGCAGCCCACCCCAGCCCGCCGCCTCTCCCCGCAGGCAACACCAGAGAAGTGGAGCGTCCAGCCCCTCTCGAGAGGAGGGTTTCCAGTGCCCAAATGTGCGTGGAGGTGAGGCGACTATATCTAGTCGGAACCGTTCAACTCCGCACAAGCTCAGGCTCTTTCCCCCCAGCGAGGTGACGTTCCATGCCCCAGATGTCAGTCTCGTTAGTCTCTGTGTCCGGAGATCGGTCGCCGAGGCCCCTGCCGTCGACTGCCGCCCAGATCCCTCTGCACCAGCCCTTATGGATCCTCTTGCAGGTGGTGGTCCACGGGAGGACGGCCCCACCACGTCACTCGTTTGGGCTGCACCCCGAAGGCCCGGCCACTAGGCGCTCGCCGTCGAGCACCCACCCAGGCCTGGCTCCAGGATGGGGGCCGGTAACGCCAATGCCGGGTGACGTAACTGGCCTTGTTTTTCTTCTGATCATAAAGGGCTTGTGAACCGCTTTTTGTCTGACCCGTCACCCAGGACCTGTTTGCCTTGGGAGACCCTACCAGGGGCTTGAAGCCCCGGACAACATAGCTCCGGGATCATTCTGCGCTCAAACCCTCCACCACGTAAGGTGTCGGTTCAAGGATGGGTATATATATATATATTTTATATTTCATGCCGTCTAAAAAATCCTTAGTAGTTTTTAGAGAGTCGAGGCACATAAGGACAGACTCATTCCTTCTTGGTTCTGTTCCCGTTTGTCTTGTTTTTTTGCTCTTTTAACTTCGTTGAGAGCCCAAGTGGGGTACCCACAGGCTGAGAGAGCATTTCGGACATGTTTTTTCCTCCTTCCTTGCCCTCTGAGCTGGTGGGCACTTCTGGTGCTCTGTGTCTGATCACCTCCAGGGGGCGCTGTAGTGGGTGGTTAGAGCCAACGATCCGTGTGTGTGGATTTCCTGTAAATTTGAAGCAACTGGGATTAAAATCAGCACCTCTAAATCTGAGGCCATGCCACAGTAAAAAGGTGTCTTGCCCCCTCCAGATGACACGGGGGACTTAACCTGTCCAGGTGGGGAGTTCTTGCCCCAAGTGAAGTAGTTTAAGCATCTCTGGGTCTTGTTCACGAGTGATGGACCGCACACTCGGTGGTGAGTTACTATAGTAGCCGCAGCTGCCCGGGGTAGACTGACAGAAGCAATGCTGCCTATCTGTGCCATCTGTCCCTCTGACCAACACCAATCAGTCACACACGTCACATTGGCAAGGTGGGGAAGTAACACCCACAGAACCACTCAGCTCCTCCCACTTGTGTTCATACAATGGGTCGGACTCGCTTTAACTTTCGCATACTATGGAACAAATAAAGATTGAAATAAGTGGAACAGAATTACTTTTATTCACCCCCAAGTGGAAATTGTTTTTGTTACATCCAACCAGTGGAAGACAAGAGAAGTTCTAAAAATAAGATAAGATCGCAATAGAATAACATTCATAAAATACAATAGATCTGTTTTAATCATTGAAACCCCCCAAAAGAATTTAAATATACTTGTAAATATTCCTCACAAGATATTTGCATATGTACATCATATACAGTTTTAGTAGTGTACTCTAAAACTGAGACTTTTGATGTGTACTTCAAAAACAAAAGTCTTTTTTTTTTTCTTTTCTATTTCCAAAATTTGGGACATATTTGAAAGTTCAAACTAACGATGACATTTACAGTAAAACACAATTATTCACAATAATTCTAAATATTAGTTACTATCTAATTATTTAGAATTGTATTTCTGGAGTTATTGGGCTGGATTTCCCCTGGAGGTAGCGGGAACGTGGGCGCAGCAGAGCTTTAAAATAAGATTTTAAAAAGTACCAGAAACTGAAAAAGGTTCCTTCAGTGGGAAAAGCCATAAAATGATAAGATTGCACTCTCCATACATTACATACATTGCTTTTAAAATCATGATCTGTGTCTGTTTCTGTTTGCAGATCAGAGAGTATGGAACACGGTTGGGTTTTAACGAGAACCAATTTTTCCCGGTCAGAAACTACTGCACTGAATACCAAGAGGGGAATCAGGACATGGACACACTGATCCTGAGCACGCTCAAACACATGCTGAACTACGCTGAAGATTTCACCCGCACTCATTAAGGAAGACACATTGTGCTTTTTCTGGTATTTAGTGATAAACGATCACAAATATAAACCATTATTTTGCTCACAATATTGCTCTACATTACAACAACTTCACGTCACAAAATTGGCAGAACTGATTTCCTGCTGCTTTACGCATTTTATTTTGACAGATTTTTGACCACACCCACATAATATGTCTTCTTAAATGCAGCTTACGTTTCACTTGCGTTCGTTTGCCTTTGTACGTCTTTGTAAAACATAAGTTTGAATCATTTGTATTGTTACTTTTGGCACGTACTCACAATAGGGAGAGTAACTCAAACAATTTACTGCAGGAAATATGACATGTAATATTAAAATCTCAGCTGTTCCTGCTTTTTGCTCCAGTCAAGCATGCGCTACAGGTTCTGCACGCTTAGAAAATTAGTATTATAGAGTATTAATGAACGATTATTGCTTTGACAGTAAAAATATTTTCTGTTAATAAAACTGTTTGTATTCTAGGTGCTTTGACTGCATTTTACTGCCTCTCACACGGGAAATAAGGGACCAAAGAATTACAAATAAAAGGATTCTACAAAAGTGTTTAATTATGTGCAGGTAAGAGTTACGAGTAATTTAATAGAAGCATCAGTTTAAAAAAAAAAATCATCCGTAGTTGCATAGATATATTAAGACACATTCCATTGCGGAGGAGGAGGGCAGACTTAAAAATGTAGTCAAGAAAAAGCACAAATTAGTGTTTCAGGAAATTACTCACGTAAGAATAACTGTTAAGAGAAACTGTTCGGGCATAACATCTGATTTAAACTTTAAAGTGAAGATAATTGGAGCAAAACATTAAATAAAGCACAAAATCTGGTATTTTCAATGGATAGAATTAAACTCCCTGTAAATCATGTCTGAAGGAGTGGTGCAAGAAACATGTTCAAATCATTTCATATTAACTCATAAAGCTCTTGTAGAATCACTCACAGAGGAAAGAAGAACCAAAACTTTTACTCAAGTAAGAGTACAATGTGATTCCAAGTAGGAGTAAAAGTATGGAATCCTAAAGTATAACTTCTTCTAAAAGTTACCTGCTAATAAATCCTTTGGTGGAGGCTGTGGTTGTGGTGCTGCTGATGTTGAAACATTGGCTCCGAGATCAACACTATTGCTCGTACTCTGGATGTGAGCTGAGAATCTGTCTTCAATTCTCCTCTCTCTAACTAATCTGTCAGGATGCCCTTCCGGACCCAGCGCGTGTCTCCAGCCCAGTCGCTAATCCTCAGAGACGTGGAGCAGGTTCTCTGTCAAGCACCCTCACTCCACCTCTACAGAGGTGTAGCCATTTCTCTTAAACAGGTCCTCCTGCTTTCCAGAATAGATAGAAGTTCATCATGTATAGTGCAATCCTCTTGTTGCACACTACTTTAGACAGGCATGTGTTCAAGCTGAAAGCGAGCCGCTAAACTTGTTTATCTTCCTGTCGATGTTTTTGAAGAGCGCTCACTTATGAATGTTTTATTTTCCATATTTATTAAGCTCGTCAAATAACTCCTAAGAAGTTCTCTTTTCAAAACTTCAGACTCTTCGCGTCGTGTGTCCACTGCGCCCACGTGCACAATCAGCCTGTTTAACTTCCTTTATCGTTGGCCAAAACATTAGAAATACGTGACGTAATCTCAGTGACTGTGGCGCTGGGAAAAAGAATTGTGTTTTAGATTTTTTCATGCATCATGTGACTTATCGCACCCCAATCAAGACGACCTTGACGTTAGGACACAGACTCTCTCTCTGTCTCTGTCTGCCTTTTCGCCACGTCATGTATTTATCACTTTTTCTCTTTGTTTATTTACTTCAGTCTTTGTAAAAAATCTTGTTTTAAGCTGTATTTTAGGTGGCGTTACATTATCTTTGTTTTAGGCATAACTGCAACCAAGTTTTCGTCGACATAGCGTTCTGGTACTTTTGGAAAGTTTTGGGAATGAAACAGTAACACTCCGGTTTAAATTGAAAGTTTGCTTTAGTTTTTGCTTGTAAAAAAATTGTGGACTTACTTACCACTAATGGATGACACGAGGGATTGTATCGTGCAGTCCTTTTTCAGATTCCAAAGCAAATATCCGTGCTTGTAGCTCATGAATTTCTTGTTGATATTTCCAACAGCGTTCACAAGAGTTTGTTTTCCATCTCACGGACATTTCGCTGGTTTGTCAGAACTCTAAAAATGTTCTTAAAATCCTTGGTTTACTTAAAAAGGTCATAATTAAAAATGTTCGGAAGATAAAAACTGATTAAAAAGCTAAATAAATAAGGAAAGCAGCTGTAGCAAGCAGGAGCAAGCAGGGAAGCGTCTGCACTCTTCGGAAGCAGGAAGCAAATGATTTGTGTGGCAAGGAAAGAAACCTTGAATCTAATTTAAAACTCTGCAATTATCAAAAGAAAAAAGAGGCGGGGTTTACCTTGTCTGAAAAATTATTTTATTTCAGCTCCAATCAGAGCGTTGCTGGTGTGACCCAGAATATGAAGCTCAACGGAAACATCCTGAGAGTAATGTTGTGCCGGGGGTTCCTGTACAGGCCTTACTGGCACATGACAGACGCTTGGGTCATGAAGAGGAAGTTACTGGCTTCTGACCAAGGTTTTGGACCAAACAGAACTGACCTGAGATCCAAGGTCTGGATTACAAATTGCATAAAAGCTTTTCACCAGATTGTAAAAGATGATCGCATGAAAAGCTTTGAAATGTTGAAAGAATTCTTTGACTTGGAGAAACAGAACTTTTAGAGGTTTTTACAAATAAAGAGTTCTTATAACAAAGAAATTAAACAAAGCAACAAGCATTATACTACCGTAATTTGCCCACGTTGTAACATAAGATATTTACACACAGCGTGTGTGTCTTTTGAACCGGGGGTCTTGTGGCGCACCCGAGGTCGGTGGCACATCCGCTGCGTCTACATTCACTTCCTCATTAAACTCATTTCTCAGTGAATATGAGTCTGATTGTAATAAAACACTGCGTTTTGACGCTTAAAATAAAGTGACCGCTGACGTCTTCTTCTACAGTGTGTCAAACGCTTAAATTAACAATGTACTGCAGACTGTTTTTGACATTGACATCTCTTTTAACTTTCAACCAAGAACTATGTATGTGCACCTCAAAACTCCTGCGATGGACACAATCAATGGATACCTTTGGAACATACTCCAGGCAGTGGGTAAAAAGGCTGTCACAAAGAGGTGGAAGACACAGACCTCACTGGCGATCCAGGACTGGACTGACGTTGTAACAGACATTCACCAAATGGAAACATTGACTTTCAGACTCAATTGGAAAAAACCCCAACAACCTCAGAACTCAGAACGTCAACAGGACGTCGTGCTTCTCACTTCCTGTCACAGGAAACACTCATGCAACACTTTCGCAGGTTTATGTGGCATAAAGGTTTGTGTTCAGCATATTCAAAACAAAACTGAAACTTGATAATAGGACAGACATGAAATGATCAATATTAAAACTTACAAACATAAAATATACGCACAATAATCATGTTACACACAAGCTTTCAGACTGAATGTGGCATGGATTATAAAACTGTAGGAATGATATTATACAGAAGGTCAAAGGTAAAAGCGACTTCTGTAATGCCGTTCATTCATTATTACTGTAAGTATTATTAATACTCGTAGTATCATGTTCTTGAGCCGCTTCCAGTTTCCCGCCAAGAGGCTCTTTTCACGAAACCAGCAAGTTCCTGTTTCCTTAAAAACACAGCTCCACTTCCTGCTCCATTCATTCTTCTGGGGAATTAGCCGAGTCTCACTCAAATGAATGAATAATGAATGACGACAAAGAGAGAGTTCCAGATGATCATCACAGTCGCATGTTCAGACCATAACGTAGCATGCAAATACTTGGAACTGCAACTGGAACTAGACAGGCCCATGGTGGAAAGGGCCCATCGGAAAAAGGGCCCGTCGGTTTTTTAAAATTGTATAACATATAACAAAACACGCTGAACAGAACACGACGAGTGAGAGAACAAGAGATGAAATCAAAAAAAGTAAATAAAGAGACAAGAAACATCCCAAACAGAGTTACGACACACGTTAGTATGAGGTCCAATTGGTATTTTAAATGTTTTTTGTTGTTGTTCTGTTGTGTTTGTTTGTTGTGGTTCCTGTGTTTGTGCGTTCGACCAGAGAGATGTGTAACAAAAGCAGATTTACAAGAATGATTTCAACATGTTTAATACGATGGCATCTGAAAAGTTACAAACAGCATCTTTTAATGTTAATACAGGGGCAAACATAAGAGGGGCGTTGCCATATTGATCTCAAGCAGAAACGTCCTTATCAGGCCTTGTGGTTTATCAGCTGCTGGTTTTGTTTTGACCAGGCCATGTCATTTTTCTATTGTGATGGGTGGACCACCACTCCAGAGCCTGAAAGCAGCTCTGAGATCATCTTCTTCAGGAAACGTTCAGTGTTATTTCCTTCTTCTCCCTCCTCCCGCTTTAAGCTCCTTTATGTCGGATTCCATTTTGTCGAAACGGGCTGCGCCATGCCCCGGTCTCATTTCAGCTCTCACTGACGCCATTTCACGCATCAGAAGGGCCAACTGTTGTAAAGTTATCTCCCCAAGGATGAGCGTGGAGACCCTACGTCGGGGATGGAGCGTTGTTTACCGGTGGGGCCGTGGGCTGTCAGCAGCTGCGTCGGACCAGTTAGCCATGTTAGCCTCGTTAGCTTGTGAGGCCAGAGCAGTGGACCGTCAGCGTTCTTTGTTTAGCGTTATAAGTCTTGTGTTTTCCGTCTTTACTCATCTCTTGCACATCATTTCTTGGGATTTTGTGGGTGAAACTGTGATTTTTAAGGCAAATTTCGACAGCAGCGGAGCAAGACCAACATCACACCCGGAAGTCCCCCTTTTTTGTTGAGTGTTTCCCTGAGATTTGATTGTTACAGTTATTAGTTTAGTAGTATACAGTTCTTTTCAAAAAGTTAAGCATTCTTTCAAAATTATAGCCTATAGTTTAGTTATAACATTTTAACTTTTGCTTCATTTTGAGCCTAACTGTTGTTCTTTTTATTAGTCTCAAAATACATAAAATCTATGAGAAAAACCGCTCCGAGCAGCGCCGCCTTCACTTTAACATCCAAATCCATCGGAAACGAGATGCCGAAATGATCCGCGTCTGTAAATCCCTCCTGCATAAACCCCGCCCACTGTTTGGAGATCTGCCCCACCACGGCCTCCTCATCCCGGGACAAGACCTCAAACACGACGTCCGAAAAACAGCTGCAATCACAGCACGGACCCTTTATCTTCAACTGCGCTCTTCGCGTCGCGTCCAAAACGGTGAACGTCGGCAAAAACGGGTGCCAGTTCTGCACGACGTGGCCTATGCGAACGCCCGGCGGACTCTGGATTTCCACTTCCTGAAGGCAGCACGGACAACAGCAAGAGCCGCACTTTACGGGACGCGTTATGGTCAAGACTTGGTGTCCAAAGTTGTCGTGTATGTGGATGTTAAACGGCCTGAGCGGTCCAAAGAACTGCATCGCGAAGAAGTCGTCGTCTTCTCTCGCCGTGAAAATCTGATGCCCCAAGCTGTTTTTGATGACGTAGTTGTTGCTCATCTCCCATCCCGTGATCATTTCGCCGTAGTTGACCTTTTGGTGGACAAGTATGCGGTCGACTTGGGCGAGGTACTCGAGTCCAGGGGGGCAGCCCGCGGCGGGAGGTCCCGGGGCGGGCATGAAGGCCAGAGCAGGAGGCGCGGTGCTGTACGGAGGAGGAGGGGCCTGAGGTGAAGCGGCGCTGGAGTGAGGGTGAACCGCGTGCTGCATCGCGATGTAGTAGGGGGCGCTGTCAGCCGGGACCGCCATGGAGTTTAGTCTGGAGGAAACAGAGGATTTTACTGCAGAAGAAGACACAAAACATTGAACTGAGATGTTTGCATATGTTACATTCCTCGTCAGGTGAGTTCTTTTCAGGTTCAGATCCTGATTTCCTCCTTTCACAGTTTAATGATCAGGATCCACAGTTTTAAGACTCTGAACCTTTGAAATACTTCACAATATTTCACGTTTTATATCTCGGTACAGTGTTGGTTTGGGAGCTGATGCTTTCCCTGCACAGAATGATGCTGCCCTCTGCAGGACACAGGAGGAAATGAGCCCTGACAACGACGATGATGAGGATGATGATATAAGCTCGTTAAGACCATGAACTCTAAAGGCAAAGGTCTCGGTTCATGTCCAAAAACACTGATGGCGCATTACATTTTGAATTTCAGTTCTTTGTGTTAAATTCTGCTCAAAAATGAACTTTTTGTGTTTACGGCTGTCAATCAAGCTGACCAATTTAGGCCCAAAGGCGTTATTAAACAATTAAACTCACAATAACAATTAAAAAGTGAATGGTTGTTTCAGTAATTTGCCACAAATATATTTCCTAATGGTCCAAACTTAGATATTGCTGTGTATTATTTTATATTCGTCCTGATCGCACAGTATAAAACACATGAAAACGTAAAAGTACCGCTCTCGTCCAGACCCTTGACAGTGACAGGAACCTTACCTTGTTTGTTTGTCAAATGTGTCGCGTCCGTCCGTCCGTTAAGAGCAGCAGAATCATGTGAGGCGTCGTCATGACGCCCAAGTCGTGGCAACAGTTTCTTTGAGCAGAGTTTTAGAGTCATGTTTCTGTGTGACATCTGAGCCCAGACAGACAAGACAAGCAGGCAAGGGTCAGAGAGGAAGAGCGGGTCAGAGGGAAGAGCGGGGTCAGAGAGGAAGAGCAGGGTCAGAGAGGAAGAGCGGGGTCAGAGAGAAGAGCGGGTCAGAGAGGAAGAGCGGGGTCAGAGAGGAAGAGCGGGGTCAGAGAGAAGGCAGGGGTCAGAAGGAAGAGCGGGGTCAGAGAGAGAGAGCGGTCAGAGAGGAAGAGGTCAGAAGAAGAGCGGGTCAGAGAGGAAGAGCGGGGTCAGAGAGGGAAGAGCGGAAGTCAGAAAGGTAAGAGCGGGTCAGAGAGAAGAGCGGGGTCAGAAAGGAAAGCGGGTCAGAGGGAAGAGCGGGGTCAGAGAGAAGAGCGGGGTCAGAAGGAAGAGCAGGGTCAGAGAGGAAGGCGGGGTCAGAGAGGAAGAGCGGGGTCAGAGAGAAAGAGCGGGTCAGAGAGGAAAGCGGGTCAGAGAGGAAGAGCGGGGTCAGAGAGGAAGAGCGGGTCAGGATGAGTGTCAGGGAGGCAAGAGGGGTCAGAGAGAAGAGCGGGCAGAAGAAGAGCAGGGTCAGAGAGGAAAGCGGGTCAGAGAGAAGAGGGTCAGGAGAGAAAGAGCAGGGTCAAGAGGCGGTCAGAAGAGAGGAAGGGCGGGGTCAGAGAGGAAAAGAGCGGGGTCAGAGAGGAAGAGCGGGGTCAGAGAGGAAGAGCAGGGTCAGAGAGAAAGGGCGGGTCAGAGAGGAAAGAGAGGGTCAGAGAGGAAGAGCGGGGTCAGAGTGAGGTGTCAGAGAGGAAGAGCAGGGTCAGAGAGGAGAGCGGGGTCAGAGAGGAAGAGCGGGGTCAGAGAGAAGAGCGGGGTCAGGAGTGAGTTCAGAGAGAAGAGCAGGGTCAGAGAGGAAGAGTGGGTCAGAGAGAAGAGCGGGGTCAGAGAGGAAGAACGGGTCAGAGCAAGACGGGGTCTGAGGAGGAAGAGCAGGTCAAGAGAAGGAAGTGCGGGTCAGAGAGGAAGAGCGGGGTCAGAGAGGAACGAGCAGAGGTCAGAGAGGAAGAGCGGGGTCAGAAGAGGAAAGAGCAGGGTCAGAGAGGAAGAGCAGGGTCAGAGAGGGAAGAGCGGGCGTCAGAGAGGAAGAGCGGGGTCAGAGTGAGGTGTCAGAGAGGAAAGCAGGGTCAGAGAGGAAGAGTGTGTCAGAGAGGAAGAGCGGGTCAGAGAGGAAGAGCGGGGTCAGAGAGAAGGGCGGGGTCAAGAGAGAAGACAGGGGTCAGGAGTGAGGTGTCAGAGAGGAAGAGCGGGGTCAGAGAGGAAAAGCGGGTCAGAGAGGTAAGAGTGGGTCAGAGAGGAAGAGCGGGGTCAGAGAGGAAGAGCAGGGTCAGAGAGGAAGAGCGGGGTCAGAGAGGAAGGCGGGGTCAGAGATGAAGAGCAGGGTCAGGAGTGAGGTGTCAGAGAGGAAGAGCGGGTCAGGAGTGAAGTCAGAGAGGAAGAGCAGGGTCAGGAGAGGGAAGAGCGGGGTCAGAGAGGAAGAGCGGGGTCAGGAGTGAGGTGTCAGAGAGGAAGAGCAGGGTCAGAGAGGAAGAGCGGGGTCAGAGAGGAAGAGCGGGTCAGGAAGGTGTCAGAGAGGGAAAGAGCAGGGTCAGAGAGAAGAGCGGTCAGGAGTGAGGTGTCAGAGAGGAAGAGCGGGGTCAGGAGTGAGGTGTCAGAGAGGAAGAGCGGGGTCAGAGAGGAAGAGCAGGGTCAGAGAGAAGAGCAGGGTCAGAGAGGAAGCCTGAGCCAGACACAAAGACATGGAGAGAAAAATACAAAATGGGTTTATTATACTATATATACACACACACACACACACATATACTATATATATATATATATATATATATATATATATATATATATACATGTGAAAAATAAACTATAATGTTTATTGTTCATTGTCAGAAACATTGACCTAAAACGTCTCGATAACAGAAACATGTCACTGAGTGTTTTTATTGTTGCCATTTCTGACACGTGTCACTCTGAGTCTGAACAGGGATGTGGGAGAGGGAGGACATAGGGGGTGGGTGAAAACAGGCCTTTTCTGAGAACAACACTGAGCATGAGGAAACACCTTCACAACAAAACTCTTTAGCACTGTTTACATGCTGCACCTCCCCGTCCTGTCCGGCAGAGGGCGCAGTTTGACCGCGGCCGCGCTTTGTCCCTCGTCCGCCTGAAAGCGGCTCGTCTGCGGCTGCTGTTCCCGAGGCTGCGCCCATAAACCTCCAGGACCAGCGGTGCTCCTGCGTGTGCTGGACAACAGTGAGTATCCTTCAGCTTTCACACACCACAAATCGCCCCGTCCCCGCGGCTCCTTGTGCCTCTGAACCACTAAAAACCGGCGGGATTTGGACAGGACGCGCCCGCCGCAGCGCGTTTATCCCAAAGTGTGCGGGATTTAACCCAAAACGAGGGCAAAGACTTCACTTCAGCCAATTAAGCTAGCTCGCATGCTGGATTAGCTCCGTTAAAGTTTGACTAAATCCCATCAGACAGTTGAAGTCCCTCAGTGCGGACACTTTCGTTGTTCTGCCGGTGACAGAAACAGTGTTTGTCTCACATTTTCACGCGTTTCTTCTTCTTCGCTTGTGCTCGTGTAGCATCGGCGGCTAAAGCTAAACCTCCTGTTTTTAGCCTTGTCACGCTTTTCTTTAATGTCCGCGGAGTTTGTGGCGAAAGCGAAACGCGGGGGAAACGCGGCTTCGTTCGCCCGCGGTTCGTGTGTGGTTTGTGGCGTGGAGAAGGCTGGGCAAAGCCGAGCGAGCTCCGCAACTTTGACAGCCCGAGACAGCGCCAGTGATCCGGGGGAGAGCGGAGCACATCTGCCCCGCTCACCGGAGGGGTTCTGGGGGGGGTCACGTTCATCACCCTTTCATCAGATTCTCACGTTCATCAGATTCTCACGTTCATCACATTCACCCGTTCATCACATCCTCATGTTCATCACATTCACCCGTTCATCACATCCTCATGTTCATCACATTCACCCGTTCATCACATCCTCATGTTCATCACATCCTCATGTTCATCACATCCTCATGTTCATCACATTCACCCGTTCATCACTTTCACCCGTTCATCACTTTCACCCGTTCATCACATCCTCATGTTCATCACATTCACCTGTTCATCAGATTCTCACGTTCATCACATTCACCCGTTCATCATCCTCATGTTCATCACATTCACCCGTTCATCACATCCTCATGTTCATCACAACCTCATGTTCATCACATTCACCCGTTCATCACATCCTCATGTTCATCACATTCACCCATTCATCACATCCTCATGTTCATCACATTCACCCGTTCATCACTTTCACCCATTCATCACATCCTCATGTTCATCACATTCACCTGTTCATCACGTTCACCCGTTCATCACATCCTCATGTTCATCACATTCTCACGCTCATCAGAATCACCCGTTCATCAGATGCTCATGTTCATCACATTCACACGTTCATCACATTCTCACGTTCACACGTTCATTACGTTCACACGTTCATCTCACGTTCACACGTTCATCACCCTCTGCCCGCTGTGGTTTCATGGGAAGAATGTGCAAGAAAAACAACAGTAGAGAATGAAAGAGTGAAAACGTGTGATGTCACTGGGCAAACTGGGATTAAACACGGAACATTTCCAGTTTGTCAATTCAGTGTTTTGTGCCAATGAGAAGCAGTGTGAGTGATGCCAGCGCGTGAGTGATGCCAGCGCGTGAGTGATGCCAGCGCGTGAGTGATGCCAGCGCGTGAGTGATGCCAACGCGTGAGTGATGCCAACGCGTGAGTGATGCCAACGCGTGAGTGATGCCAACGCGTGAGTGATGCCAACGGTCTGAACACACGCGTGATGTGATGCCAGCGCGTGAGTGATGCCAGCGCGTGAGTGATGCCAACGCGTGAGTGATGGCCAAACGCGTGAGTGCAATGCCAACGCGTGAGTGATGGCCAGCGGTCTGAAACACGTTGGAGTGATGCCAGCGGCGTGAGTGATGCCAGCGCGTGAGTGATGCCAGCGCGTGAGTGATGCCAGCGCGTGAGTGAATGCCAGCGCGTGAGTGATGCCAGCGCGTGAGTGATGCCAGCGGTCTGACACACGCGTGAGTGATGCCAGCGCGTGAGTGATGCCAGCGCGTGAGTGGTTGCCGAGTGCCAGCGGTGAGTGGGTGCCAGCGCGTGAGTGGTGCCAGCGCGTGAGTGGTGCAGCGCGGAGTGGTGCCAGCGCGTGAGTGGTGCCAGCGCGTTGTGATGGTGCCAGCGCGTGAGTGGTGCCAGCGCGTGAGTGTGCCAGTGGTCTGAACACACGTGTGAGCGATGCAAGCGCGTGAGCGATGCCAGCGCGTTGAGCGGTGCCAGCGCGTGAGCGGTGCCAGCGCGTGAGCGGTGGCTGCGAGCGCGTGAGTGGTGCCAGCGGTCTGAACACACGTGTGAGTGATGCCAGCGCGTGAGTGATGCCAGCGCATGAGTGATGCCAGCGGTCTGAACACACGTGTGAGTGATGCCAACGCGTGAGTGATGCCAGCGCATGAGTGATGCCAGCGGTCTGAACACACGTGTGAGTGTTCTGACTCGGGCTGAAGCTATAGATTATTTTAGTCATCGAGTAATCTATCGATTCTTTTCTTCGAGTAATCGGTAACTTTTCTTTTTACGTTCCATAAATGATTTAAAACCATGTTTTAATCATGTTTTCATAGAAATAAACACAGAGTTTCTGCTGAAAATAACACGTTTTATTATTTTACACGAGTTTGTCCAAAACATTTACTTCAGTACAAATGTTCTGTTTTTGTAAAGAATATGTGCGTGTATATGTATATGTATGTGTGTATATGTATATATATATTATATATGTATATATATATATATATTGTGTATATATATTATATATATATATATATATATATATAATATAATATATATATATATATATATATTTATATATAATATATACATATAATATATATATTTATATATAATATATACATATAATATATATATTTATAATATATACATATAATATATATATATTTATATATAATATATACATATAATATATATATACATATATATTATATATAAATATAAATATACATATATATAAAATTATATATATGTAATTTTATATATAATATATATAGGACTCATTCACTTTGTCACAGTTGCGATGGATTCATTTGCGTTTTTGTCACGTCACATAAAATAAACTTGTTTGTCAAGCGTTCTGTTGGTGGGACAGTGGTCCTGGGGTTTGGAGCGCTGCAGTTTGTATTTTGTCCCAACGGCGCAAAGCAGAGTTGTTGTGTGGGGGAGCTCGGGGGGTCTGCGATAGCGGTGCGAGAGCACGGGGGTCCGCGGTGGAGAGTCCCATGTTTCAGTTAAGTATGTAAACGAAACGAATCAGCGAGGCAATAAAATAAGAATCAAAGCTTTTTTTGTAATCAAATTATTTCGATTGACTTGAGTAATTCTTGCAGCCCCTTTTCTGACCGCCCTGTTCTGACCGCTCTGCTCCTGTCTGACCGCTCTGGCTCCTTGGCTCCTGTCGCTTGACCCCTCTGGCTCCTGGCCTCCTGTTCTGACCGCTCTGGCTCCTTGGCTCCTGTCCTGACCCCTCTGGCCCCTTGGCTCCTGTTTCTGACCGCTCTGGCTCTTGGCTCCTGTTCTGACCGCTCTGCTCCTTGCTCCTGTCCCATGACCCCTCTGGGCTCCTGCTCCTGTCCTGACCGCTCTGGCTCCTGTTCTGGACCGCCTCATGGGCTCCTTGGCTCCTGTCCTTGACGCTCTGGCTCCGTTCTGACCGCTCTGCTGCTCCTTGGCTCCTGTCCTGACCGCTCTGGCTTCCTCGGTCCTGCCTACCGCTCTGGCTCCTGTTCTGACCGCTTCTGGCATCCTTGGCTCCTGTCCTGACCCCTCTTGGCTCCTGGCTCCTGTCGTGAGACCGCTCTGGCTCCTGTTCTGACCGCTCTTGCTCCTGTTTCTGACCGCTCTGGCTCCCGTTCTGACCGCTCTGGCTCCTTGGCTCCTGGCCTGACCGCTCTGCTCCTTGGCTCCTTGTTCCTGACCCCTCTGGCTCCTTGGCTCCTGTTCTGACCCCTCTGGCTCCTTGGCTCCTGTTCGACCGCTCTGGGCCCTTGGCTCCTGTTCTGACGCTTCTGGCTCCTGTTCTGACCGCTCCTGGGCTCCTTGGCTCCTGTTCCTGACCGCTCTGGGCTTCCTGTGTTCCTGACGCTTCTGGCTCCTGGCTCCTGTCCTGACCGCTCTGGCTCCTCGGCTCCTGTCCTGACCGCTCTGGCTCCTTGTCTGACCGCTCTGGCTCCTGTTCTGGACCGCGTCTGGCTCCTGTTTCTGACCGCTCTGGCTCCCATTCTGACCGCTCTGGCTCCTTGGCTCCTGTCCTGACGCTCTGGCTCCTGTCCTGGACCCTCTGGCTTTCTCGGCTTCCTGTCCTGACCGCCTCTGCGTCCTGTCCTGACCGCTCTGGCTCCTGTTCTGACCGCTCTGGCTCCTGTTCTGACCGCTCTGGCTCCTGTTTCTGACCGCTCTGGTTCCTTGGCTCCTGTATCCTGACTGCCTCCTGGCTCCTTGGTCTCCTGTCCTTACCCCTCTGCTCCTTGGCTCCTGTTCTGACCCCCGTTCTGGCTCCTTGGCTCCTGTCCTGACCGCGCTGGCTCCTTGGCTCCTGTTCTGACCCCATCTGGGCTCCTTTTGGCTCCTGTTCTTGACCCCTCTGCGCTCCTTGGCTCCGTGTCTGACCCCTCTGGCTCCTTGGCTCCTGTCCTGACCCCTCTGGCTCCTATTCTGACCCGCTCTGGCTCCTGTTCTGACCGCTCTGGCTCCTGTTCTGACCGCTCTGGCTCCTTGGCTCCTGTCCTGACCGCTCTGGCTCCTGTTCTGACCGCTCTGGCTCCTTGGCTCCTGTCCTGACCGCTCTGGAGTGGGACAGATGTGTTTCTGAAGGGTCAGAGTCCTCAGTGCGCACAAAGGCAATCACGACACGTAAAACGCACACGACGAGAGTTCTGACCGACTGAAGGAAGTGTGGTCAGAACTCTCAAAAGTACCAGGATCTTTATGGAAATGCATAAATCATGTATTCACTGTATTCATGTGTCAATCACGTTGCCCCTCTTAAATCCTTATAATCGAAATAAAAGGATTGATCGGCTAAAACTACACCCACCGATTAATCGACTTGCCGCCACGAAGCAACCTTTTATGACAAAGACGGTGGCATTCATTCATTCAAAATTTTCAAAAACGGTCACACTTTGATAATTCATTCATTCATAGATATCCTCTGCAGAAACCTCCAGTCGCCATTTTTTTTAACCTTTTTTATTTGGTCCATAATGTTTTAAAAAAAAGTCTCATTATTGAATAGAAATAATGGTTTGACACAAAATGAACCAGTGACTTTTCGACGACTGAAATAACGCCAACGGATCAATAAAAACAAAATTAACACATTCACGACACGTTTTGAGCGTCTGCGATGGGTAAAAGTTTGGTTTTTCCACTGTTGAATAAAAGTCCTGGAAGACTTTTATTCTTGTGCGACCGGAGTTTCAACGAGCCAAAGAACTGTTTGTGTCGCCCCGGTTACGGCCCGCGCTTGATCACAATCATAAACTCAATCTAAATGACAACAAACAATCGGGATTATTCATGTCGCACAATAATCACGACTGTTGCAAAAGCATTATTATGTCTTTATTCCAGAATAATACATAAAGTCCTTTTTTAGACAAAACTGGTCCAAACTCGAGCAATAGTAACACGTTTGACAATGTGAATGAATGAATGAAAGAAAATGTTCTCAGCGTGAATAATCTTTTAAATCATGATCTTTCTCCTCACAACAATCCCAAACGCTGAAGTTTAAGACATCTCTAAATCTAAAGGAGTTTATTTCTGGCTGTTTATTTTATTGTCACGTTCACTTTGTTTTCGTTCTGTTTCATAACGCCGCTCGCAAAACTTGAGGAAAGATACCAGATTTCACACGCTAATAATGGTGAATAATGGTGAATAATGGTGAATAATGGTGAATAATGGTGAATAATGGTAAATAATGGTAAATAATGGTAATAATGGTAAATAATGGTAAATAATGGTAAATAATGGTAAATAATGGTAAATAATGGTAAATAATGGTGAATAATGGTGAATAATGGTGAATAATGGTGAATAATCGTTAAATGGTGATGTTTTTCCTCACGTTCGTTCATCGTGACGTCCTAATTCAGACTGTATTTGACCAGTCTGAGGAACGTGGTGAGGAACGTGGTGAGGAACGTGGTGAGGAACGTGGTGAGGAACGTGGTGAGGAACGTGGTGAGGAACGTGGTGAGGAACGTGGTGAGGAACGTGGTGAGGAACGTGGTGAGGAACGTGGTGAGGAAGGCAAAGGCAAAAACGTGACCGGGCCGTAAAGTGAGTTTGTTTGGGATATTTTGATCATGGTTTTGGATTCTTCTTCACGTTTTGACGCGTCTCTCACGTCCAACCGCAAACATCACAACCACGAGACTTTTCACACCGTTCTTACAACATGCCACTCATATTTGTTTTGTCCTTGTCTTCTTCTTCTACAGGGGTGCTGTCCCTGTCCGTGTTGCCCTCTCCACGTCGCCCCCTAGCGTCCGTCCACCATGTTTAACCTCATGAAGAAGGACAAGGAGCGGGAGAGCGTGAGGAAGGAGAAGAAGAAGGAGCGCATGTCGGCCGCCGAGCTGCGCAGCCTGGAGGAGATGAGCAAGCGCCGCGGCTTCTTCGACCGCAAGCGCGAGGCCAAGCGCGAGTCCAAGAACAAGCTGGAGATCTCCAACCCCATCCCCATCAAGGTGGCGAGCGGGAGCGAGCTGACCCTGACGGACCTCGAGTCGGACGGCCTGAGCATCCGGAGCAACCGCAGCAGCGTGGCGTTGGACGGCCAGCTGAGCGCCGCCAGCTCCACAGACGACCTGAAGGGGGAGTCCTCGCAGGACCACCGGGGCTCCGTCAGGGACCGGGTGGCTCAATTTGGATCGCTGGCCAAGCAGAACTCCTCACAGGTGGGGCAGGTGGGGCAAGTGGGGCAAGTGGGGCAGGTGGGGCAGTTTAAGGGTTAATAACCATTTTGTAATTTTACTTTTGCTTTATTTAAGTGTTTATTTTTTATTTTTTATGTTTTAAAAAATATTATTAACGTATTTAATTCTTTCATTTATTTAATTGTATTATTATTTTTTATTTTATTGTATTATTCTTATTTCATATTTAATTTTTTTAATATTTTATTTTAATATTGTTGATTTTATTTTTGTATTAATTTAATATACAATTTTTTTTTTATAAATGTTTTAACTTTTATTTTAACTTTAATTTTATTTCTTTAACACACACACTCATGGCAAAAGCACTTGCCGCGAGTATCGTTACAGTGTCATTACCGTGTTAATGCCTTTACCGCATTAGTGTCTTTACCGTGTCTTTACCGTGTCTTTACCGTGTCTTTACCGTGCCTTTACCTCACCTTTACCGCGCCTTAACCGTGTCATTACCGCGCCTTAACCGTGTCTTAACCGTGTCTTTACCGCGCCTTAACCGTGTCTTTACCGTGTCTTTACCGTGCCTTTACCTCACCTTTACCGCGCCTTAACCGTGTCTTTACCATGTCATTACCGTGTCTTTACCGGGCCTTTACCGTGTCTTTACCGTGTCATTACCGGGCCTTTACCGTGTCATTACCGTTTTCCCTAACCGCACGTTTCCTCTCCTCAGATGATGAAGCGTTTTTCGTTCTCGCAGCGGAGCAAAGAGGAGAGCCCGTCGGAAGGGCTCCACGCCGTCGGGCCCCAACTCCGCCGCGCCGTCGCCCCAAGTGGAGAGCAAGGTCTTCAGCATGCTCCGCAAACACAGCGTGAAACATCCCCCCGGAAACCCACCTCCGGACCCCCCCTCCGGACCACCTCGCCCCCCCTCCGCGACCCCCTGTCAAAGCGCCCCCGCGCCCCCCCGAGCTGGTCCCTAAAACCTTCCGGCGCAGCTCCAGCTCCCGCCCTGGTGGCCCCGGTCGCCCGCAGACCAGAGAGCTGGAGCTGCAGCGCCGCAACACCGGCGACTTCGGCTTCTCGCTGCGGCGGACCACCATGTTGGACCACAGCCCGGACGGCGGCGTTTACCGAAGGGTGGTCCATTTCGCCGAGCCGGGTGCGGGGACCAAGGATCTGGCGCTGGGCTTGGTCCCGGCGACCGGCTGGTGGAAATCAACGGAGAGAAACGTGGAGAACAAAAGCCGTGACGAGATCGTGGGATGATTCGACAGAGCGGCGACACGGTGCGGCTGAAGGTGCAGCCCATCCTGGAGCTGAGCGAGCTGAGCCGCTGCTGGTTAAGGAACGCCGAGGGGCAGCGGAGGGACGCCAGACATGTGAGTGCACGCCACGCCGTGTGGAGACGGGGAGAGGGAGGCGGCCGGGTCAAATGTGGGGCGGAGTCGAGCGTTGCTGCTTTTGGAGATCGAAGTTGAGTTGGTCGAAACTTATTGTGTTGTTTTTAAAGCCACGACGACTCAAACGGCTGCTCTGTGGTCTCTGGTGTAGACCCGCTCTAGACCCGCTTTAGACCCGCTTTAGACCCGCTCTAGACCTGCTTTAGACCCGCTTTAGACCCGCTCTAGACCCGCTTTAGACCCGCTTTAGACCCGCTTTAGACCCGCTTAGACCCGCTTAGACCCGCTTTAGACCCGCTTTAGACCGCTCTAGACCGCTTTAGACCCGCTTAGACCCGCTCTAGACCCGCTCTAGACCCCTTTAGACCCGCTTTAGAACCCGCTTTAGACCCGCTTAGACGCCTAGACCCGCTTTTAGACCCGCTTTAGACCCGCTTTAGGACCCGCTTTAGACCCGCTTTAGACCCGCTTTAGACCCGCTTTAGACCCGCTCTTAGACCCGCTCTAGACCCGCATCTAGACCCGCTCTAGACCCGCTTAGAACCCGCTCTAGACCCGCTCTAGACCCGCTCTAGCGACCGCTCTAGACCGCTCTAGACCCGCTTAGACCCGCTTTAGACCCGCTGTAGACGCTCAGACCCGCTTAGAACCCGCTTTAGACCGTTAGACCGGTGTAGACCACCCGCTTTAGACCCGCCTTTAGACCCGCTTTAGAACCCGCTTTAGACCGCTTTAGACCCGCTCTAGACCTCTTTAGACCCGCTCTAGACCCGCTTTAGACCCGCTCTAGACCCGCTCTAGACCCGCTCTTAACTCCCTCTAGACCCGCTTCTAGACCCGCTCTAGACCCGCTCTAGACCCGCTCTAGACCCGCTCTAGACCCGCTTCTAGACCCGCTCTAGACCCGCTTTAGACCCCGGCTTTAGACCCGCTTTAGACCCGCTGTAGGACCCGCTGTAGACCCGCTGTAGACCCGCTGTAGACCCAGGTGAAACCCGCTTTTAGACCCGCTTTAGACCCGCTTAGACCCGCTTTAGACCCGCTTTAGACCCGCTTTAGACCGCTCTAGACCTGCTTTAGACCCGCTCTAGGACCCGCTTTAGACCCGCTCTAGACCCGCTCTAGGCCAACCCGCTCTAGACCCGCCTCTAGACCCGCTCGAGACCCGTCTCTAGACCCGCTCTCGACCCGCTTTAGACCCGCTTTAGACCGCTTTAGACCCTATACCCGCTGTAGACCCGCTGTAGACCCGCTGTAGACCCGGTGTAGACCCGGTGTAGACCCGCTTTAGACCCGCTTTAGACCTGCTTTAGACCCGCTTTAGACCCGCTTTAGTCCAGGTTTGGTCCAGTCGATTGGGGTGTTCCTCGTCTGCAGTACTCAATATCAGATGCACTTTAGGTCTGGTTTTGCTCTGTTTTCAGTCATGTTTTAGTCCCGTTTTAGACCCGGTTTAGTCGTGGTTTGGACCTTGTTTAGTCCCGTTTTAGACCCGGTTTAGTCGTGGTTTGGACCTTGTTTAGTCCCGGTTTAGACCCTGCTTAGACCCTGCTTAGACCTGGTTTGGCTCTTATTGAGGAGTGTCAGTGAATGAATGAAAGTTTAAATATTTAGTTGCTTTTTAGTTTTTCTTTTTGTGACCATGGTAACGCGCTGTCGTCGTGTGAGCGGACAAACGCCTCGGTATCCTAGCAACACAGAGACACTTGGTCCTCACCAGACGCGTGCCAGTTCTGCTCATTTATGAATGAGTTCCTGCTTGGATTCATGACAGAAGCGTGTGACTCCGGCGGTCTCTGGAATGGAGGCGCACGTGTGTGTTTGTGGGGGTCTTCTGCCATAAACGCTCCTGTGAAAGGTCACAGTTCGCCCTCGCGCCCCCGGACCCTCTATACAGCAAAGTGTGACCCCTTTTTGATGCAATTGAATGTATTGATTGTTTCATGATTGATTATATATTGTTAAAATAGCTCTGCCAATGTTGTGCCAAAGTCGCATCATTCACTCTCACTTCGGATGGAAAATGGATTGTTTCGCTTTTAATTGCAGAAAAAATGTGTATTTATATTTTTTGTAGTATTTTTTTTTTCCCTGTTACATTTTTTTTTAAACATTTAGACTTGATTTTAGCTCATTTAAAATTATATAATAATAATGAGAATAAGAATACGAATAATAATAAGAATTGAAAAAATATAAATTATTATTTTATTATTATTATTATTATTATTATTATTATTATTATTATTATTATTATTATTAGTATAAGAATTGAAAAATATAAAATAAAATAATAATATAATAATTAAAAAAATATAAAAGAATAAGAATTAAAAGAATATAAAATAAAATGACAATAATGATAGTTAAAAAATGTATGATGATGATAAAAATGATTCATTTTGAAGCTCACTTGGTCTTGCTTTAGTCCTGGGTTTGGTTCTTTTTAAACTGGATTTTAGCCCCGGTTTGGTCTGCTTTCCGTCAGGTTTAGTCCAAGTTTAGTCCAAGTTTATTTCATCTTTTGGACATGTTTTTCCCCGATCTAAAGTCCCCGTCTGGTTCTCTTTATGAACCAGAACCAAGAGAGAGATTCAGTTGTGGGGTGAAAATGGTCCTTAAACTGACCTCTGGGTTTCTGTAGCTACCAACACGTGACCGCCCGCGTGACCGCCCGCGTGACCGCCGCCCGCCCGTGACCGCCCCGCGTGACCGCCCCGCGTGACCGCCCGCGTGACCGCCCGCGTGACCGCCCGCGTGACCGCCCGACCGCGCCTGACCGCCCGCGTGACGCCCGCGTGACCGCCCGCGTGACCCCCGCGTGACCGCCCGCGACCGCCCGCGTACAGTGTTACAGTAGATCCTTGTTGGTGAAACCCATTGATGTTTCCCCTCGTGGAGCTTTTGTCATATTAGAAAGTGCGTTTGGTGGAAAGCCGTAACATGGACATTACTTTGACCTCCTCATGACCTATTTGGTTTGCCTGAACCCAGTGCACTTTCCATCTTCTTAATAAACCTGTGACACTTACAGATTGTATGAAAATTCCATGTTACAGTGTTCTTTACATTCTTTACATGTTGGTGTGTTCATGTGGACAGTTCTTTACTCCTCCATGTGAGGTTGTGTTCATGTTGGTTCTTTGTGACAGTATCTCCGTTAAACTTTGACCATGGAGTTGTGGTTGTTGTTGGTGGTTTTGTGACAGTTCTTTACTCCATGTGAGGTTGTGTTGTTCATGTTGTGTTCTTGTGGACTTTACTCCTCCATGCTGGAGGTTGTGTGTTATGTTGGTGGTTGTGGACAGTTCTTTACTCCTCCATGTGAGTTGTGTGTGTTGTTCATGTTGGTGGTGGTTCTTGTGGACAGTTCTTTACTCTTCCATGTGAGGTTGTGTTTGTTCATGTTGGTGGTTCTTGTGGACAGTTCTTTACTCCTCCATGTGAGGTTGTGTTGTTCATGTTGGTGGTTCTTGTGGACAGTTCTTTACTCCTCCATGTGAGGTTGTGTTGTTCATGTTGGTGGTTCTTGTGGACAGTTCTTTACTCCTCCATGTGAGGTTGTTTGTGTTCATGTTGGTGTTCTTGGTGGTTCACAGTTCTTTACTCTTCCATGTGAGGTTGTGGTGTTCATGTTTGGTGGTTCTTGTGGACAGTTCTTACTCCTCCATGTGAGTTGTGTTTGTTCATGTTGGTGGTTCTTGTGGACAGTTCTTTACTCCTCCATGTGAGGTTGTGGTGTTCATGTTGGTGGTTCTTGTGGACAGTTCTTTACTCCTCCATGTGAGGTTTGTGTTGTTCATGTTGGTGGTTCTTGTGGACAGTTCTTTACTCCTCCATGTGAGGTTGTGTTGTTGTTCATGTTGGTGGTTCTTGTGGACAGTTCTTTACTCCTCCATGTGAGGTTGTGTTGTTCATGTTGGTGTTTCTTGTGGACAGTTCTTTACTCCTCCATGTGAGGTTGTTTGTTGTTCATGTTGGTGGTTCTTGTGGACAGTTCTTTACTCCTCCATGTGAGGTTGTGTTGTTCATGTTGGTGGTTCTTGTGGACAGTTCTTTACTCCTCCATGTGAGGTTGTGTTGTTCATGTTTGGTGGTTCTTGTGGACAGTTCTTTACTCCTCCATGTGAGGTTGTGTTGTTCAAAAATGTTTCACTTTGTAGTTGGATCAATAAAAGTGACAGAAAATACGAGTTAAATATAAGTACGCTGAGGGAGAAGAGATGTTTTCTCCGTGTTTACGTAACGCTGGTCTTTTGTTGCGTCGCTCGAGAAGCTGGAGGTCAAAACGCAGTCTCGTGGACCCCGCCCCGTGTCTCGTCCCACCCCGTGTGTCTCGTCCCACCCCTGATAAGAAATGCCATTTTTCTTCAGAGAACTATTGAACGGAACAATAAACTGTGACGAACGCGACCACAATATTCCACGTTTTGGTGTGACTTCTCGTCCAAAGTCCAGACTGTACAGAAACGGCCCATGTTTGCGAGGCAAAGGTCGGCCCGCGTGGCCTCGGCGCGGCCTGTTCACTTTGGCACGCTCTCTGTTTTCTCAGGAAGCAATCTCCACTTCCACTTGTGCCCAGCGAGCGGCTCCTGCAGTTTCCTCACCAGCGCCTTTCAGATTAGAAAAGCACTCGAAACTGTCGCTCAAAACCAGATTACACGCTTCACTCTGCGTTACAAAGGCTTCAAACGGACGAGACGGACGAGAGAAGAACGGGCCAATCGGGGATCGGCGGGGGTCCGACCGCATCAAAACGACAAAAGAAAGAATAAAAACACACAACGTTTGATTGAAAAACGCGTTGGAACGATCAGAAAACCTTCTCTCGATCAGCGACTGTTCAGAGCGGCTGTTCAGAGCGGCTGTTCAGAGCGGCTGTTCAGAGCGGCTGTTCAGAGCGGCTGTTCAGAGCGGCTGTTCAGAGCGGCTGTTCAGAGCGGCTGTTCAGAGCGGCTGTTCAGAGCGGCTGTTCAGAGCGGCTGTTCAGAGCGGCTGTTCAGACGGCTGTTCACTTCGGAAGCACAAAAGAAACCCTTCAGATCTTTTGAGGGCCGCGGTCGACTAAAAGGCGTGTCCTGCCCACTAAAAGCGGGTGTGGCCAAAGCTGTGTGTCTTTGTGCGTTTGACCCAAGCTGACTGCTGCATTTGTCTGCAAAAAACCACAATGGATGCAGAAAAAAGGATGTATTTGTGTATTTTTCACGTACAAATACATCCCAAAAGTACAATCGGAATCGGCTAACTGACCCCACACCTTCTCGTTTTCGTTGTCTCGTTTAAATCACTAAAATCTTGTTAAAAGGCTCAATCCAAATGTTGGTGGACTGAGACTCCATCGACCGATTAATCGACTAAAACTTTCCATTTTC
>BJKM01000738.1:0-252083 GCA_015082035.1 Chaenogobius annularis
GATCCGCCCATGCACACTGTATCAAATATTATTCCCACAATCTTTACTATTGTCGCTGTAATCACTCATTCATCCGCACCTACTATTCCTACAACTAAAACTCTATTATTACAAGTGAAACTCAATTACCCCAAACCCACGAGCTTCTGTTGCCGTTCTACTCTGCAGTCCCTGTCCCACCAATGCATACTGGTGTTATGTCTTTGAGCAAGACACTTAATCCTCTGTGCTTCCAGTGTCAGCATCACATTGGACATCAGAGTGCGGGACAGTGGAACAGCACAGAGGATCCTGGTGTGGGGGGACAGCAGAGGATAGCACTGCTGGCTGGCTCTGATCTGTTCCTCATTGTTGATTGGGAAACGTAGTACGGCTGTGGAAAATTCCACAGTGACTCCAAACCGCTGGAATTTCAGACTGTGGCTTGAGGGTTATAGACACAAGGTCAATTTGGAATTCTGGAGCAGGAATCAAGAGGGACACAGTGTGACACTGACACTGCAGCCGGGTTTTGTTCTGGGGTCAGGAGCAGCTGGAACATTGTACTGTACAATAGGAGGTCAGAATGACTCACAAATACCACACTACTGTTATATTACTAACCAAGCAAATGTCTGCAGATGATTTGGGTTATCAGTTAGTGTAGGTCTAAGTTAGTATTTGGACTGAAATGAACCATTTTAAGGCTTTGAATGGAAAACCAGCAGAGGCTTGATAACAAGGCAGTGGGCTTAAATACACAGAAAACCACTGCAGGTATAACACATTACTCAATCACGTATCAAATCAAGTAACACAGCTAATAAATGCTAGGGAGAAAAATCCTGAAATGGCTTACTTTCATTTGATCTAGGCATTCCACTGCCCAGATACTTGCTCTACTGGGGTAATGGATGACTACAAGACTTCCCTCAATGTTTGCATTTCCTCATGAGCTCATTCTGAAACACAAACAACATTCTGATACAGTCCTGAGGGGCACATTTAGTCACACATAATAATATAACTCTCAGAATTTGTATGTTTTATGTGCATTTTGAATCTAGCATTATTATTCTGTTATAACATGGATATATTTTGAGATTAAACCTTTTCTGTGCTGATTCTTTTCAGAGTTTCCTTTCCCAACGGTGGCTCCGACCCCAACTCCTCCTAGGACTAAACACAAACTGGTGGTGGAGGGAAAGAAGCTCACATTCCGCTGTGGGAAGAAAATAGCGTCAAAGAAAGGCAAAGTACAGTAAGTGTTTTTATTTCATTATCAATACTACACTACTGCTGAACAGTGTATACCGGTACATTTTATTCCCCATGATCCTTCGTGTGTCCCAGCTGGTACAAGGACGGGGAGCTGCTGGAGTACTCCCATCCCAACTACATCTCTCTGGAGGACGATCACATCACCATCGTGGCCAACGCCATCAACGAGGGCCTTTACACCTGCGTGGTGCGCAAAAGAAGCCGAGTGCTCACCACATATTCCTGGAGGGTCCGAGTGCGTTTCTGAACCCACGGCTCTCACAACAGGGCACATCATTCTCTATGATTCTATCTAACATTACAATTATTGATCACTTGTAAGGGCGTTTCACTTTTGCAACTAATAAATGTATTTTTGTGACTCTTCTGTGCATAATTGGTGGTACAATGGTTAGCACAACGTCCTTGTAAGTGGTCTTTGCACAGGGTTGGCATTTAAGTTTCTTCAACAACATAAAACATCCTTATAAGGCACATCCTAATCCAATTCTAACAGTATTTACCCTGTATCTCTTGTTCTATTTTACACCAAAAATAATTGGTGTGATTGGTGTAAATACATTTAATATTACAATCCAAAATTGCATACTCCTTTTCACATTACTGATGCAAATATTTTAAGCAATGCAATGCACGAGACTAGACCAAAAAAGGGAATTGCACATACAAGTGAGTGGATTTATTGTGCTATGGGGAGGTTGCGGTTTGATTTAGACACAACTTTGGCAAAAGACACATATTGCGTGTGATGCTTTCTAAAAAGGTTTTGAGGCTGTTAAAATATTATACGCAGTCACCAAAGAGTGCTCTAAAAGCCAACATAAGCAATGTAGTCTGCAGCTTCTGGAAGAGTTTGCACTTTCAACGGCATAAGGAACACCTCAGACGTCTGCGCTCTTTACTGGAGTCACTGGAGCCAGCTGAGTCCCAGAAGAGCAACAGTCAGTTCCACTCAGCGCTGCGTCCAACACCATTCAACACATCAGGTGCAATAATGTGCTCAGGGCGGGGGCAGATAAAACTGATTCATGAGCGTTTCCATGGACCCCAGCCCTCGAGTCTCAGGACGGAGGATTTTTACTGTCCATCCCACTCAACGCAGCAAAAGTAGAGCCATTTATTTGGATTCATATCACAATGA
The DNA here is from genome assembly GCA_015082035.1 of Chaenogobius annularis. Taxonomy (NCBI): domain Eukaryota; kingdom Metazoa; phylum Chordata; class Actinopteri; order Gobiiformes; family Gobiidae; genus Chaenogobius; species Chaenogobius annularis. The sequence continues at coordinate 2,402 of BJKM01000738.1, forward strand.
AATATATATGTCCATTTCTAAAATGGCAAGAGATAAAGCACGACACTGAGAAAGTCATGACCACAAAATAAATTACTTTTGGGAAATCACTTTCATCTCAGGCTCCAACCGCAATGTTTGCATGATTTAGACAGGGTTTATAAACACAGAAAGGGCAGGCAAAACAAAAATCTTAAAACATTTATTTCTATGAAAAACTGATGACAGAACAGGCTGATTTCGCAAAGTAATGGTTCTAATGGTGGCGAGAACGCAGCCAGCGCTGCATCATTATACAGTAGCTGCGGCAGCCAGGAAATACCAACCATTTAAAGCCTGGTCCTCTCCAGCCAGTAGAAAAGGAAAATAAAAACAAACATGAGCTAAACGTGAATAGATTTATGGCCTCCTCCTTTAAGAGCCAACCCAGCACAAGTGAGGAAGAGTGGATGTGTCTGAGCACCAGAGTCTTTGCTGTGAGACAGTCCTGACAGTTGGTCGCAGTTTTGCTGGAGTAAACCAGGCAAACATTTCAGCCGACAGACTCTTCCTCAGTCCCAGTGTGGCTTCAGAACTTCAGGCTGAATCCAGGGCCCACTGCTGACGCTCCTTGGTTACTGGTCGTCAGGTGGAAGCCTGTGTCTCTCAGGTCGTCATCCCCCTGTGCACAATAACATTACAATGTTACTTTTATGTACACTACACTTCCAAGGTGTCTCGTTTAACATCAGCTGCCCCATGCAATGCATTCAACAAAGATGAATCAAAAATAGGTTTAAAACCGCTAAAGAACGCGTGTACACTTTTACACTATTTGTAAAATATTGGCTAGTGTAGACCTCATAATTGACAATTCTACTGTGTGTGATTTTATAAGCCATTTTATAGCATGCAGTTTGATCCTAGGTGACTCTAGAGTGTGAACCATTTAAAATACTTTTGCAGTATGACAAGAATAAACAGATTTCACTTATAAACTACTGTAAACTCATTCCTTGTGCCTGAAATAGAGTGGCTCTTTACAGTGGCTCGTGGGTGGGGAGGAGCTGGAGAACACATTAGGAGAGAAGTGTGCTGATGATGGAAAACAGCAAGGAGCGGCGCGACACAGAAGCTGCAGCTCTGATGTTTTTAACACACAGAGCTGGTAGCACAGTGTAACAGACACAGCCTGATGCTCTTACCAGCTGACTGTAGCCGAGGCCTCCCTCGGGCGGCCGTGGACTGGTGCCTCTCTTCACCCTCTGCTGCTCGCTCTTGGCTGGCCATGTGGGGAACATGGAGGGGTCGATGGGCAGCGGCGTCTCCCTGAAGTACTCGTGCTTGAGGGCCTCATCTGAAGTAATTCTCTTGGCAGGACAGTAGGTCAGGAATCTTTCAAGACAAGAGGAGTGTAGGTATTTTACTAAAATCAAGCCTCTTTGAGCTGGAAAGGCTGTTTTAAACCATCAGAGAAACTTTTTCAAGTCCAATATCAATGTCAGGCTGTGGGTCAGGAGAGCTAGCTGTCATGACAGTAACAACCTCCAATTTATTCCGTTATACAGCGCTACACGGCTTTGCACAAGCATTAGATCTATGAACCAACAGTAGGAATGATTACATTTTAATAATTACACAGATTTACACAAAATCTTCATGAAAATTAATACTGAGCTCTTGAAAATAAACAATTCTTATTTCATTTAATAGTCCCCCGCAGTAGTCTTGGCCCCGCGTCCTCATGTGTGATGTTTCACACCTTTGTGATTTCTACCCAACTTCACAGACAGCCTTTCACATCATGACCTCTGACCCTGTTCCCAGGGTAACTGCTTCAGATTTCAAAAAACAACAAATAAGCAAATATGTGAAAAACTGAAAAATTATTATAACTATTAATTATTAACATTTTAAAACATTCTGGAATCATGTGGAGCTCCTCAGTGAGACTGTCAAAGCAACGCTGAAGAGTGGAGGAAGGTGATGGATTTGCAGTACTCCACATTTGACATGTTTGAGGACAGCTCGCCAGAATGGGGTCTAAAGTGAGCTGCATGAGACTGCACACTACTGCGTCTCAATCTGAAGAGAATCTGGTTTTCAGATCAACACAAATAAATTATGGTAAGGACTTTAATGTGCTTTGCAACAATGCAAATAATATATTAAAACATACATATACATATATAATATATATATATATATATATATATATATATATATATATATATATATATATTTTTATTATAACCTAGTTTTAAGTTCTAGAAAATTGGGATGATAAAGATAAATGTCAGTATTTCAGGCAGGAGCCTTGACAACGTGGTGTGAGTACAGGAGTCAGACAGAGTCGTACTTGTTCATGAGGTCAAAGCCTGAGTCCGAAAGCAGAGCTCCGAAGCGCTTTCTCAAGTTGTTGTAGGGATACTCTGTGAAAGACATCTTTTTCACTGCAGGCAGCTCATTGTAGCCAGGCCATATCTTCTCGCTGGGAGAGCCCAAGTCCTGTAACCGACAGTTAACACAGCAGTGAGCAGATGGAAACAGGAGGCAAATTTAAAGAGCATTGTGTGACACCTGCCTGCTGTCACTGGAACTGAAAATTGTGAAAATTACAGTAAAATTAAACCACAAAGTGTTGCTGCACAGCTTTATCTATCTACAGTTCTATTTATTGCACAGATCTATTGTTAACAATGGTTGTAACAACTACAATGGAGGATTTATAATTACTATTATAAGTAATACTAGTATAGAACTATTATAATATTATATTTTGCTCCTTGACACTTTCTGCTGTCCAGTCATAAATGCAGGGTTCATATTCATAGATACTCTAAATGACATTTCAATAGAATTTTAGACCATTTCTGCTGCTTAAAATTACAAGGCGGCCGAAGTCCAGATCAGCAGCAGTTTATTTTTGAAAACACTGAGCCAAAAGTGCAATTATTGTGAACATTGCTGTATTGCTGCAGCAAAGACAACACAGCCCATGGCAACATTTGTTCAACACAACCACTGGATCCTGACTGAACGTCTGCGGCAAATCTAACTAGGACGGATTAACTGCCAAAGCACTCCGGTCACTTTCAATGGGCTGGCTTCTCATACACACATTTATTAACATTTCTTGCATCTTAAGAGAGTTTGGACATTGGATTAGATCGGATACAGGGTTGGAAGAAAATAAAAAGCTATATTTTGAATAGCATTGAAATTCATATTGCCATATGCATGTGCAGTGGAAAAAAAAATGTCTACTTTTGATGACATGCAAAATGAATTGAGCCACAATATATGCAGTTGAACTTTAGTGCTGATGCTGCATGTTCTGATTATCTACAGCAAATATAAAAGACATATTATACTTTATTCAACTGTGGTGGTCAAAATACAAACGGAAAAGACTAAGAAAGCTTTTTGTGCCGTCTGGACACAGCTCCCTCCTGTGGTGATTTATGTAAATACATGCTCCAATTTGACAGGCCGCACACTGAAGATTTACAGCCTGTATATACTTTACATCAGGGCTTTCCACTTCATAGTGACTTCACTTTACAAGGGCACTTACCTTAAAGATCTTGTTAATTTGGTCGATTTCAGACTTTCCAGGGAACAGTGGTTTCTGGGTGAGGAGCTCTCCAAAAATGCAGCCCACTGACCACATGTCTACAGCTGTGGAGTACTCCTGCGGGGAGAAGATAAACACAAGTGCAACAGTCTGCTGGCACAGAAAACGAGGTCTGGACAAAGGCAAGTCCTGGACTGCTCTGACCATCAATCACGACGGTAGTTGTGTCAGCGTACACTGACCAGAGCCTACTCAGGCAATGTTGAGAGGTAACTCCTTACTGTAATCTGATTACTACATTTTAGATTATAATGCGTTAGATTACTACTTTACTAGAAATGTAATTAGATTAGTTACTAGACCTAGTTACGTTACTTTTCCAACCAAAAAGACATCTTTTATCCATATAAATCTGTTATAGAACGTTAAAAAATAGTGAAACTAAAGCAGAACAGATGTGAAGCACACAGATGCATCTATAAATATGTACCTAATCTTTGTGTTGAAAAACAAAAACAACAAAACAAAAAACCTAAAGAATAAACAGGACTGAAAAGTTGAGACACTGCTTTGTAAGTTCATTATAGACAGCTTTTTAAAATCATGCACGTTTAATAGAAATATTTAAAACTTTTCATTATTTACATTATATTTCGAGAGATTGAGACACATGTACGCCCCTCGTGTCAGACAGTTATTTTCCTATGATTCTTAGCAAAGTATGTACCTGATTGGATGAAAAGAGTCAGTAGCTTCTGTATTAGATAATACCACAAAAAAGTGCTCTCCATGTATATCTTATTTGTGTTATTTAGCCGCTTTTGTCATTCAGTCCATGATGTAAAGAGCATTTAATCTTGACTAGATAAAATAAGAAAACAAGTACAGGCCTTTAATGATACCCCTTACTACTTAAGAGAATTGTCATATCCCTCGTTCCTTGTGAATGCACAAAACCAAAAGGTTTATGTTTGAGAGGTAGAATTAGGATTGGGCCTTAGTGTGGTGGCTCTTACCTTGGCACCCAGCAGCAGATCTGGAGACCTATACCACAGCGTGACCACCACGGGAGTGTAGGGCTTTAGAGGAGAGCCATATTCACGGGCAAGCCCAAAGTCTCCAATCTATAAAAAAACAACTCACACGGTTATTTACAGATAAAATATTAAGGGAATTTTCAAAAAGGTGTTTGTTAGATGGATTGTATTATTACACACCTTGAGGATTCCCTTGTGGCTGAGCAGTAAATTGGAAGTCTTGAGGTCCCGATGGAGAATCCAGTTATCATGTAGATGTCTGACTCCTCTGAGCAGCTGGATCATCAGAGTCTTAACTTCACCTACACCAAATATCACCTTTTTATTGCAATTCTTCACCATTACATCATGAAGTCATCTCACCTGGGAGGAATGGCTGCTTCATGGTTTCCATCAAGCTCTTCAGGTCATGCTCCACATAGTTCATTACAATGTAGATCTTGTCCATATTGCTACCGACAACTATTTCCTGTAAGCAGGCCAATAGCAACTCAATCAGTGAAGATTTTCATGCTTTGGTTACAACTAATAACAGAATTTAGTTTTTTTCATACCCGCACAGTGACGATGTTCGGGTGCTGAGCCTTAAGGATGGTATTGATTTCTCGTAGTGATGTGATGGGGAAGCCCTCCTTCTCCTTCTCCATTTTGAGTCTTTTCAAGGCCACAATTTCATCTGTAAAAATTTACAATGCTCACCATCACTAATTTGCATATCTAAACATTCTATCTTTATAATATCTTTCTAAGCAAGTTAAAGAACAAATACTACGCATTATTTATATTATTATTGGCCTTTATACACGCTCTTGAGTAACTCTACTTTGGCATCTCATGTTTTTGAAAAATATTAAGTTAACAAAATGACACCATGCCACTCTGGCTTTTCCCACACTAGGAATAGACTTTGGGCTCCATCTACTGGCTGCAGAGGGAATTACACGGGGGAGATAAACAAACCTAACTTGCCCCTGACATCTTCATACAGGAAAGCAGTTGTTACTGATCGTGATATGATGGCAGAAATGCTCAGAATGAGTCTGGTGATGGTTTATGGCCTTAAAAAACAGTGCAGAAAATCTCACTGCTTAACATACATATACATCACAGATTGGAGAAATTCAAAACAGTTTTAATGCTCAGAGGATTCATTAAACTAGCATGAATGAAGCTAAATGCAACTTAAGGTTTGTTTTTGATGAGAGAAATCACTTCATTCAGATAAAATGATGCCATTTAACTTTAATTTAACTTTAAATCTTTATTTACGTAAGGATTGAAAAGGCTTAGAATAAGATTTTCAGGGATGAAGCAATGAAAATTCATACACTGTTTCTTACCAGTCTTTTTGTCTTTAGCTCTGTAGACAACTCCATAAGTTCCCTCCTCAATCCGGTTCAGACACTGAAACTCCTCCACACTGCGGCAGCCCTGAAACAGCACTTTAATGTTTAGCGAAGACACTTTACTCTAAAGCCTGTTGCAAACTAGAAGGTCTCACACTTGTAAGGACAACGACACCACACACTTGTTTTCAGGAAAGAGTTGCCACAAGCTGAGGACTACGCAAGTGTTCCATGAACAAACAGATTGTCTTTAAATCACACACGCTAAGATATGTGGCGGTGTCAGCTGGTCTTATTTAGAGTGAAAAACTTTGTGTTGGTTATTTCTACACAACAAATAGTGGTAACAGAATTGCACTGATTCTACTTAACTGATATGAGGAGCACCATGACAAATAATGGCTTACAAGGAGCACTATTTGGGCCACGCCTCCCTCGTGCAAATCAGAGTTAAAAATGTTCTGGTGTGCATCCGGCCTAAGTGATGTAGACCGATAAACACAACCCAAACCTGGAGGGCAGGAAGGTATTTGGGTAGTTCCTTCTTCAGCTCCACAGGGGACAAGGGGGGAGAGTCTGGGATGTAGTTCTCTTCGGGGGTCGCCGAGCGAGAGTGGGTCCGAGACTGAGGAGTGGGATGACCCTCTCCCCCGTCTTCTTCCTCCTCTTCCTCTTGTGTGTCCTCACCACTCTCCTCGGAGTTGTGGTCAAACCGTGACTCTGGCACTGAGACAAAATTGACCAAGTATTAGACATACTTTCAAAGTTTAACATGCACTCCCTGTAAACGTTGTCTGTACATTACAACCAAGACATGCATATTGTAGTTCCCGGGTTTTAATGCAATTAGAAAAATCTCTGGTTTTCCTGGGCTACATGCACACATAGTGGCATCATATTGTATACCAGACACTCAAGTACTTACTATCCTTGTCCTTTTTTTCTGCTTAGAATTTCTCTCAACATCTCCATATTTATTTATCATATTTATTTTCAAACACTGACTTTTGTGACTGTGTTGTTAGCATTACCTAGTGGGATGTGGTTGCCGTTCTCCCTCTCCTCTTCAGACTCATCCTCTGTCTGTTCGTCCTCACTCACATCTTCTGAAATGTAGAACAGAAACATGTGTCCCATTGCAGCTTATGAAACTTAACAGATGACATAAAGCAGTTGCTGCAGTAACCTGCACTCTGCTCTGAGTGGGCTGATCCTGAAGCCGACTCCTCCACCCCTTCACCCTCTACCCCACTCTGGCTGCTGGAATCATCCTCTTCTTCATCCTCATCTTCCTCCTCTGAGCCTGAGGCTACAGCAGAAAAAAAGAAAAAAGTTATTTAGATAATGCAATGATTTGGTCAAACTTCTAACAAGAAACTAGTTGAATATATAATATAATTTGTTTCACATTATTTTACGCAGATTACGCCTGTATTCATTACCAATGGAGGATTCTGCGAGCTCGTCTTTCGCTCGCTGTCGCTGATGTCCTGGAGATCTGCCAACAGGTCTTTGAGTTCAGGCTTTTCTTCCTTCAGCTCTGTGGGCAAAATTAAAAATACTCTGATAAATGAACACTTTTTAAAATGAACAGTTTTAAAAATAATCTGAAGTGTGTTGCAGTACCTGTGGTTTTGCGAGGTTCACTGTGTTCAGCCCCTGTCTCTTGGAGCCCATGTGGGACTTCGGCTGCGTTGTCTTGGCTTCAGTTTGTCTTCATATTCTTCTGCTGGAGCTCGGTGGTGAGTCTGCACTACTGCCAAAAAGAAATGTCATCACATGTTATCAGTGGATTGCCCTGTTAACAGTCAGGACAATTCAGGTAAGCAGTGATTGACCAATAAAATCTAAAATTACCATGTGTTACAACTATATTAAAATTATTTTGAAATATATATAAATAAGCCTGTTTTCCCATCACTTCTGCTGCTGAAGCTTGGCTGGAAGTCACAGTGTCGTTTAGTGGCCTTTACACTGTGCATGTGCAGAGGAGAAGCGAAGCCGTTTCAACAAGTGGCTTAAAACTAGTGAGTTGACAATATTTGACTATAGTTCACTTATTTCACCACTAGAAGGCACTAATGTATTTGGAACACATGTACAAAAGAGTATTTGACTCGTTTCTTTTTTTGTACCTTTTCATATATCGTTTCCCATTATTTATGTTGGATTTATAAGGCTATAAGCGTAATAAATATTCTATTTTCATATTAAAATGTTAAGTTTCTTCAAGTTAAGTTTAGGGTCACGACAGCTACTTCCTGTTCAAGAATTACGCTCCGGTTGAAGTCGGGCCTGACAGCGCAATTTAAGTAGCGAATTAAGTAATAAAACTGAAGTTTTCAGTTCACCGGTTTGTTAACTAGCAGGCCAAAGTGGAATGTATATTGTTTGTGTATGTTATACATGTTAAAGGAGTTATATATTTGTTTGCAAGTTCTACAGCGTGAACTGTGAAGATACTTAACGTATTGATACTTAATGATTCACACTGAAAATTTGGCCCAGTAAAGACATTGAATCAACTGAAATCCAGGCAACAATGCATGCTCATTATAATGCATGACGTCCAATATCAACATGAATGATTTAATATAAATAATGACAAATTGTTTTAGATTTGAAAAAGTAATTTGTTCCAGAAAGCACCATTGAGTACTAAGTAGGAAATACCTTGTCTCCAGTCTCCTCTCTCTTTGCGCCTCTCCTCCACTCTTCTCTCACGGTCCTTAAACTCCCTCTGCTCCTTAAGCTCTCTCTGCTCCTTTAGTTCACGTTGTTCTTTCTGCTGTTCACGCAGCTTTCGGTCTCGTTCACGCTGCCTTTCCAGCTGCTCCAGCCGGTCACTGTGAACCATGCAGAGAACAACAGTCATTCTCCAGCATTAACTGGAATCAATCAGCCTTTTCTCTAGCTATAGACAAGCGTGGGCATTGTCCGTCCAAACTGATGTCTTGCCCACTCAGTCAAAAAACTTAACTTTTTAACTTTCTCACACTGTTGGTTGCGCACAGGACGCCCCTGTTACTGTGGAATGAGAGCGCACACAGCAGTATGTATACATGTATAAAATATATATAAAAAGATATGAGTAAATTCAATCATGGGCACGCTGATCAGGGGTGTGAAGTGTCAGGTGTCAAATGTTGGAAGGGCCTCAATATTACAGAGAACAGAGGAGAGCAGTGCAAAATGTGTGCTACCTCCAAAGCCCACTACCTCCAAAGCCCACTACCTCCAAAGCCCACTACCTCCAAAGCCCACTACCTCCAAAGCCCACTACCTCCAAAGCCCACTACCTCCAAAGCCCACTACCTCCATGTCCACTGCCTCCATGTCCACTGCCTCCATGTCCACTTCCTCCATGTCCACTTCCTCCATGTCCACTGCCTCCATGTCCACTACCTCCAAGGGCTAACATATCCATGGGCAATCCGTTTATTTCATCGCGTTAGAGTTGGTGCACAGTGACGGCCAAGCTGTGGCTGTCACTGTGCAGCCAGGTGACGCTGACCTGCGCGTACAGCAGAGCCAAGGGCCTGAAGACTTGTGTTTTAAGCTCAGTAGATTGTTCTGAAGTTATGTCAAAATTACCAAAGACCACTGGGGCATTTTACAACAGCATTGTGCTAAGCTACCATGGCAAGACAGTGCCATCAGTCTTCAGTCTCTGTGATAACTGTGGCCAAACTGGAAGGGTAAGCCTACATTTACAACACACGACCAATTATCAGTATTAGTGCACCCTCTAAATGAGTAGAGCCCCCCACAGCCTGCAATGATGTCCAGTCTACTTTTAATATTTTGCATAAAATAATAATTTTGTATACCCATTGTTCTGTTCTTGTTCTTTTATGGTTGTGCTGTTATATAAGACAGAAAAAACAAAACATGTAAGATGTAACACAGCCAAAGATAGTCACACATTTACTTTCTGTGCTAAAAATGGGGGCATAAAAGACCATGTATAGAATTGTATATTTGCCCGCCGATGTTTTCCCACCCAAGATCAGTGGGCTAGAACCGACCCTGCTCTTACACTGACCGCTCTCTCCGTGAGTGTGCTCGGGCCTGTTCCCGTCGTTTCTGCCTCTCCCAGTCTCTCCGTGCCTTATCTTCCTCCCAGTGACGCTTACGGCGATCACTATCTCGATCTTTTTCCTTTTCTTTTGGTCGGACATGTTTTCCTGAAGATGCACAAAGATTGTAAATCGATGTACTTGGAACAAGTGAATAGTTTAAATCTGCCTTGCTGACCTTCTTCAGCTGAGTGACTACGGTGCCGTCTCTTGTCTTTTCTCTTCTCCTCTTTTCTGTGGTGTGATTTGTCTTCCGTGCTATCTGCTGTGGAGGCTTGATGGCAAGTGAATCATCTTCTTCTCCCTGAACAGGAGCATACAATCATGAATAATAAAGTAAAACAACAATTAACCTTTTATAATTGCCTATCTTTGAACACAGACCTGTCTTCAGTAGAGTCCTCTCGAGCATACGGGGAATTACGAATTGTTATTTCCATTTTTTGTTCACGTAATTCTCCTTCTTCAGGAGTGTCTCGCTTAGATTCCCGTTCATCCGCCTGTAAAACAGGGTCCTGTGTGAACTGTGGGACACAGAAAGCAATGTTTTAAGGTTATAAGAAAAAGAATGGACCAAGTGGTAAGGTCCAGTAAATAGATATTTTTAAAAACACATTAGGGATAACGCATCAACGTTGCTTAAACGCTTAAAATTGGCCAATCAAATCAGCACATATGGGTTTGTCACAGAATGAGAAAAAAGAATGAGAACAAATTCATGAAGGAGGATACGACTGACAACAGCTCCAAACCAGCATCTACGTCTGTGCGCAAACACCACACAGCACAACACTTTGATATTGTGGGCGCTTTTCACATTTTCATCAAACATGGCAGGTTTTCATGGTAACTGATGTTTTTGACGTTCCATCCCAAGTTCCATTTCAGATGTTTTAGATAACCCAAAATCAATAATATTACCTATGCATGATATAGTTTAATATTAAATACGCACAAAAAGCACAACATGTCTTCTTTAAACTTCAAAACGATGGCAAGTACACAATTAAATTAAAATCGTACATTTTTTTGCCGCTTGTTGTCAGGCCGTTCTTCTAATTCTCTTCGGCGTTTCTTTTCCTGCAGGATTTCATCAAGAGTTTTAACTTTCCAAGAGTCCTTTTCGTCCCCCATCAGCGTCCACTCTCCGCCTGCACATCAGCAAACACAACACAAGCACACAATGATCAGAAAACTACAACAAAACAATACATTTGCCATTCTATTTGGAGCAGAAGTAAATTACTTCTGGGTGATAGATCAGACTACCTAAGTAAATGCAACTTGATATTATAGGACATACAGTAAGTAATATACCAAAACGCAGTTAATTTCAGTTAAAATACATAATATAACATTACGTTGGTTACAATTTGTGGATCATAATAGAATGCGTCACACGATCTTGCCAATGCTATTATGCCTTACTCTTAGAGAGTAATTTAAACAATGGCAAAATAAAAATATATTTTACAATTACAGGTTGACAAATTAATGAAATATATGTGCGGTGTAAATCTGTGCAAGCGTGTTAAAAACGTGCATCTGTTGTTGTTATTCACATATCTATGGTGGCTAACATAAGCGTTAGCAATGTAGCATTAGCGTTTGGCGCTAAAGTCATTTTGTAAAGAAAACAGTTGGCTACACAGAAGCCGACGCAGTGTAACCTTAGAGCAGGGGTCAGAAAAAGATCGCGATGTTTGATATTCTTCATATCAATGCATGTAAGAAATAAAATAAGTCATAGAGTCAAGCAGTAAAAGCGTTAAACCGACCTGGGCTGTTCTATTTCACACCGGAAGTGCTCAAACAAGTGCAAAATCAAATTCGATTATGCTCCTGATGGAAACCTGGGTTTGTGGAAACATAGTTCCGCCATTTATTTATGAATTTCTTTTTTTATTTTATTGTAAGGTTTGACCTGGTTGTCTGGTTAGACCGTGGATCTATTAGGCTCAGGCTGTATGCTATCAGGCTCAAGAAAAAATATATCGTTAGATAAAAGTAATTCTGATTCTGTAAAATATTTTATGAGATTGAGACAGGCCAAATTGTTGTTTAATTGGTTTCTATTATTGGCCCTTAGGCCAGGCCAATAATAGAAATCTGGAAATCAGAACTAGATCAGAATCAGAATCAGAGTCAGAAAAGGTTTATTGGCATTGTCAATGAACAAAATTCACAAACATAGGAACTTGTTTCGACATTGAGGTGCAACTTACAATGACGAACAATAATAAAAACAACATATATGAAATCAAAAGGGCATGCATTAAAGAAAACTATTCAAATTTACTATAGGATAAAATAAAAATAGGCTTACTATGTACACAGAAATGTACAGTTAAATGTATAGATGTAGTGCAGAAAGTGAACAGTGCAGTGAGTGATTGATTAAATTATGGTTAAAGTGGCAGGTGTTTAGAAGTGTTCATAAGACCAACGACAGAGGGAAAGAAACTGTTCTTGTGGCGGGAGGTTCTGGTCCGGATGGACCGTAGCCTCCTGCCTGCAGGGAGTGGTTCAAATAGTCCATGTCCAGGGTGAGAAGGGTCAGCTGTGATCCGACCTGCTCGTCCCAGAGTCCTGGAGACTTACAGGTCCTGCAGAAATGGAAGTCTGCAGTCGAATCACCTTCTCAGCAGAACACACGATGTGCTGTAGTCTCTGTTTGTCCCTGGCTGTGGCTCCAGCGTACCACACAGTGATGGAGGAGGTGTGGATGGACTCAATGATGGCCGTGTAAAACTGCACCATCATCTGCACTGGCAGCTTGGCTTTCCTCAGCTGCCGCAGAAAGTACATCCTCTGCTGGGCCTTCTTGATGAGGGAGCTGATGGTGGGCTCCCACTTGAGGTCCTGGGGGATGGTGGTGTAGAGGAAGTGGAAGCAGTCCACGGTGGTGATGGGGGAGCCTGTCATAGTGTGGGGGGGCTGGGGGGCTATGACTTTCCTGAGTCCACGATCATCTCCACTGTCTTCTGGGCATTGAACTCCAGGTTGTTACCGCTGCACCAGGACACCAGCCGGTCCACCTCCCTCCTGTAGACAGACTCATCCCCGTCCGAGATAAGCCCGATGAGAGTGGTGTCGTCCGCAAACAGTTTTACGGAGTCGTGGCTGGAGGTGCAGTAGTTTGTGTACAGGGAGAAGAGCAGAGGAGAAAATACACAGCCCTGTAGAGATCCTGTGATGACAGACCTTATCTGCTTCTTAACCCTGAAAAAACTGATGTCATCGTACTAGGCCCTAAACATCTACGAGACACTTTATCTAAGCAGATAGTCACACTGGACACCATCAGTGTAGCCTCCTATTCCCACTGTAAGAAACCTTGGAGTCTTATTTGACCAGGAGATCTCATTCAAAGCTTATGGTCAGGCCAGTTAGAGCAGAAATAAAAACCTACAGTTTCCCAGTTACACTGCCCTATGAGCAACTATGCTGGGGGAAGTATGGCAGCTTGAGCACTATCCTCTGCTTCTGAATACTTTTTCTATCAAACAACATGTAATATTTAATTTCAGTTGCAATCTGTTCACTGCTTTTCCTTCTTCTTCTCCCACTTCCCCGCCTGGAGTGAAACAGGCACATCAATGACCTGTGGATCCAGATGATCCTCAACTGCCTGGAGAAACGCTCTCTACCCCATAGGAAAGGTTCTTCATCTGCCTCGAAGAACTGGTTCTCCTCCTGAGTGGGTCCAACACCACTGTCTATCTGCAAATTGGAGCGCGTCCACTTGTCCGTCCGAGGGAGTTAGATTTCTCCTACAGAGGTTTCTACTTTTCCCCAAAGAGGTTTGGTAGTTTTTCCTGGCTGAGAAGGAGGGTCTAAGGACAGGGGAGCTTGGGACATTTGTCTAAGGATATGGGATCCTGGGACATTACCAAGTAAGGTCCCTATGAACATTGTTTATTCTGTTTTTCACTGTCGCATATATATATAGATATATATATCTATATATATGATAAAACTTGGAAGTTTTATCATGCACTATATATTATATATATATATATATATATATATATATATATATATATATATGATACAACTTCAAAGTTATCATATGAATTTGACTTGGAACAAATTTCTTTATAGATTGTTTGACAAAAGGATCATATACAGTGTATCAGCTATTCATTTAGGCCACTATGCTACAGTGGTGCAAATCTTAAACCCTTAGCCCATGTTTGTAGTTTGTTGTTTTACAATAATTCAATTCACACTATGGAATCTGTTCCATGTGCTTCAGCAACGGAATTGTAGAAAGCAGAGATTAAGTTAAGCACCCAGGGCCTGGATTGCCTTTATCACACAGTCTTAAGCAGGTGAAAAACATTTTATGACTGGGTCGGACCACTGAACTCTGACCAAGGCCTCACAGTGAGAAGGAAAGCTCTCAGAACAGTCGAGTGGTTACATGTGTAGCAGCTCAGTGCTTATGGCCACACAGGTAAGGCTGTTGTTTTGTAAGCCTAGTTATTTTATTCAATGTGATCATTGTTTTAAAAAGGTGCACGTTGTAACTTTTCTGGTGTGGTGTCCGCCATCTGCTTGCCATTCCAGGATGGCAATAAACTTATATGTCTTGCTTGTATTCAACTACATGTTTATTTATTGCTAAGAAATACCCTGCATTATTACTGTGTACGAGCTCCTTTTGACCTGACTTTTATCTTGACTTTTGTGGTGTGACCTGGCTGTCTCCATAGCACGTTTAATGGTAGTGCACCTTTAAAACACTGAGTCAGATATAAACGTTTAGTCATGTAAATTCTTTTTGACCAGGACTAGGACACAGTGGCTGAAGGGTGATTGGGACTGGTGGAGACCTGTATTGTTCCATCCATATGGAGTCCAGCACTGGAGCCAGAGTGCAGTATGACTGCTGGAACGAGGACAACATAAATGTGGACGTGGAGGCAGGACAGACCACTCTGTCCCCGGTGAGAGTAAAAATATTGTTGTTTGTTGCTACTGGTCAACCTAAGCATGCATTTATCACTTTGTTAAATCCAAACTGCTGCTGCACAATCCTTGATGACTACAATTATTTTTAGTCGAAAATCTAGCTCTTTCCTGCTTCTTCAAATCATTTTCCACCTTTGATACATGAAGTCATTCACGAGTGTCTTTGAGAAAAACACATGGAGCTGTGCCAGGACTGTGCTGCAGAGCAGATGATGTGAGCGGATACAGAACACCTGCCACTGAACACAGCTCACTTTTCCATATACAGTAAAAGTTTACTCCAACTGTTGTAAGGAGTTTATTAAAACAATCCAAATTCTTGTGGACATTTCTCAACATTGTGTGTGTCTCAGCAGCCTACTTAGACGTGTAGTGTTGCACCCCTGAAAGTAGGGAGAAAGAATCACGAGAGTGATTTATTTGTGTTTCTCTCATGCAGAGGTTTAATGCAATGAAATCAAGTATTTTCACAATACAAATGTCCAATGTTGGAACAGTGGCTTATGAACAACGTGTTTGTATTAAGACAAGATGGCGGAGCGCAAGTTCACATATACAGAAAAACGTGTTGCCTAAGTTCTCAAAACACAAATAAAAAGTAACTTCAGCCTCATTCATCATGCTATGTTAACTGCAAAACGTTTAAACAATGTACAGATTAGAACGAAATAAAATTGGTAACCTTTACCTGAAAGTAGGGAGAAAGAATCACGAGAGTGATTTATTTGTGTTTCTCTCATGCAGAGGTTTAATGCAATGAGCAGAAACAACGCGGAGCCCCTAGTGGTGGGTGGAAGGCATTACCAATCGATCGACAAAAGGATTCAGGCTTTCTGGCTGATTACTGATGAAATGATCAGAATTATATCAAACAAAATTATTATCAGTGCATGACAAATAAAATTTTTAACAGACATTTAACCATATTTATATTGTTTTTTAGGATTTGTAAATTAATATTTATCGCAAACCTTTTAACTGTCTTTTTAAGCATGAACTCACTTTATGAATCACATCACTGTACAAAGGCAAATAGAGATATTTTAGGAACATTTAGTACCTATCCAACTCTCCCCCACTTGAAAAATGTCGTCCCGACATCATACCAAAACAATATTTCTTCACAGTCCATGTTTACTCATTAGTCCATTAGCGTAAGAGCAACCCATTCCACTCACATCTGTGCATTGTAACCACTGCAGCACCACAATTCAGATCTGAAGACTATATAGTCCATAAACAGTCTATTTTCTGTGTTCATAATCCAAAAGGAACAAAAGCAGTTCTGATGACAGTCTCTCGTACTAGGTCATCTATGGCAAAAAATGTCAACTTAAGTTTGTTGTAGTCCATACATACCAAAGGGCTGGGTGTAGTATGGCTGTAGAGCTGGAAACCATGGTACCAAAACCTGGATACACAGGAAGCAGTGATGGGGCGGGCTGGACACTGAAGCAGGATGGAGTGCCCAGGTGGTCGTAGGTCATCGTCGTCTCGGCGGGTGTCTCTCTCGTTGAGGTCGCTGGGGCGTTGGCTCCACGGGTCCCTCAGGTGCAGCAGGTGATGGAGGGGCCGGTGGATCACCAACTGCTGAGTCCGTCTCCTCACGAGGTGTCTCCTCAGCAACAGGGTCAGGCAGGTCCCGTTGGTCTCCACCAGGGGGATGTGTTTGGTGCGCCACGTGCTGGTGCTGGAGGCTGATGTCTCACTGCTGTAGGTTCTCTTAACGTTTCAGCGGGAGAGTCTGATGGCTGGGACACAGGAAGCTGGGGTGGTGCATAGTAAAAGCTGTACTCATCACCACTCTCCTCATCAGACACAGGGTTGTCTTGAGCAGGTTTGCCTCTCTTTTTCTGCTGTGCAGGAATGTCTTTACCAGGGTCACGTTCGAAAGGTAAGTGGTCACATGACATGAGTAAATTTCTGTGTAGCACTCTAGAGCGTCCTTTGCCTCTCTCTGGTCTCACCTCATAGATTGGGAGGTCAGGCCCCATTTGTCTGACTACTGTGTGAATAGTGTCTTCCCAATAGTCTCTTAGTTTCCCTGGGCCTCCCCTTGGTGTCAGGTTTTTGACCAAAACTCTCTCGCCAGGCTTTAACACAGTGCTCCTCACTTTGGTGTCATAGTGTCTTTTGCTTTTATCAGCAGCTTTTTTTGCATTCTCATTTGCTATGGCATATGCTTCTTCCATGCCTTTTCTCCATTTTTCCACATAGTCTCTGTGGTCACTAAACCTTGAATCTGAATACAGTCCAAAGAGCATATCTACTGGTAATCTGGGTGACCGTCCAAACAGTAGATAAAATGGGGAATAACCAGTAACTTCACAGCGTGTACAATTATACGAGTACATCAACTTGTTGATTGATTCCTTCCAGTTGGACTTTTGTGTTTCAGTTAGTGTCTTGAGCATTTGTAATAATGTCCTGTTCATACGTTCAACTTGACCATTCCCCATCGGGTGATAGGGCGTTGTTCTTGAGCCAGCCATGCCACTGAGTTTCTTGAGCTGAGCGAATAACTGATTTTCAAATTCACCGCCTTGGTCATGGTGAATGCGAGAAGGAAAACCAAACTTCAGGGCATAGTCATTGAATACAAGGTTTGCTGCAGTTTTTTCCCTGACTTTGAGGTAGTGGCATAGGCTTGTGCAAAGCGTGTGAAGTGATCAACTATTACTAAAATATATTCATAAACCGCCTTTGCATTTGTCAAGATGTAGAAAGTCTATGCACACAAGTTCAAACGGCTGTGTTGTTACAATATTGGTTAAAGGGGCTCTTGTGTCACGACTGGGTTTTTTCTGTTTGACACAGGAACAAACTTTGGTCACATAATACTCAATGTCTGACTGCATGTATGTATGCCAAAAGAAGCGGTCACGTACTAGGGACACTGTGCGGTCAACACCTTGATGACCCATGTTGTTGTGCAGTTCTTCAAGCACTGTCTTTATGAATGGTTCCGGCAGGACTAGTTGTTTACGGGCAGATGTGGTTCTGCACAGGATGCCATCACTGTCTAGCACTAGTTTGTCCCATTCTCTGAACAGACACTTGGTTTTCGGACTGAATGTTTTTAGCTCTTTGGTCAGTGGCTTTGAATCTGACTGCTTACACTGTAATACCGGGCCTAATAACAGGATCAATCTTTTGTGCATGGCTTAACTGTTCTTTGGGTATGGGTGTGAGTGATGCTTCAGCTGGCTCACCTTGTGCTGTGACTGACATGGCTGTTACTGACAATGTCCACGTGGCAGGGGTGTCGTTTTGCACCTCAATGGCCTGAATAGCAGCTGAAATAGAGTCAGGAGCAAGTTCTACTGAGCAGTCTTTCATTTAGTGTCTCTACATCCAGGGGCATTCTCGATAAAGCATCAGCATCACCATTTTCTTTTCCTGGTTTGTACTTAATAGTGAAGTGAAAGTCAGCAAGCTCAGCTACCCATCTTGAAGTTGTTGCGTTCAGTTTAGCAGTGGACAAAAATGTATGTTAGCGGGTTGTTGTCACTAAACACAGTGAATGTTGGGGCATAGTATAAATAGTCTCTAAATTTGTCTGTGATAGCCCACTTCAAAGCTAAAAACTCTAGCTTGCCTGCATGAAAGTGGTAGTTCTTTTCAGCTGCTGTTAATGTGCGGGAGCCATAAGCAATTACTCGCAGCTTTACCATTTTGTCTTTGGTACAACACTGCACCTAGTCCCTTGTGTGAGGCATCAGTGTGCACGATGAACGGGTGTGTGAAATCTGGGAAACCGAGCACTGGTGGGTTGAGCAAACAGTCTATTAGTCCCTCGAGTGCACTTTGGTGTTTATCAGTCCACAATATTTGTTTTGTAGAGGGCACAACTGGACTGGCTTTCTTTTGTTTTGTCTTTGTCATTTTTGGGGTTAAGTTGTCTGTGTCTTTTTCAGCTTTCAACAGTTCATACAGACAGCTTGCTTTTCTGGAAAAGTCTTTTATGTACTGTCTATAGTATGACAGGAGGCCCAACATTTTTCTGAGCTGACCAACGTTTTGTGGTTTGATGTCTTTGAGTGCTCTTACTGCTTCAAAATCTGCAGGATCAACTCTACTGCCCTCTGCTGACACTATTCTGCCTAAATAGCGTACTTCAGCTTTAAAAATGTCACACTTACTTGGCTTAAGTTTGATACCAACGTCTCTTAGCCGCAGGAGAACATTCCTCACATCCTCCACATGATCTTTGAAGGTTTTACTGTAGACCAAGGTGTCGTCCAGGTACGGGATGCATATGTTGTCACGGAGTCCATCCAAACACTCTTCCATACAGCGTTGAAATGCTGCAGGAGCGTTCATTAGTCCAAAGGGGATACGTATCCACTCGTATAGTCCCCAGGGGGTCACAAAAGCAGTGAGTGGGCGGCTTTCCTCTGACATGAACCCCTGGTGGTACGCTTTTCCCTGATCCAACAACGAAAAACCAAGAGTTACCACCTAAACTGTCCATAATGTCTTGAACACGAGGGATTGGCTGGCGGTCGGGATGAGTTTTTCTGTTCAAGTCCCTGTAATCTATGCAGAGTCTTAAAGTTCCATCCTTTTTTTCTAACGCACACAACTGGTGAGGAGTATGATGAGTTTGACTTTTTAACCCAGCCTTGTGCTATTAGATCGTGTAAGTAACTTTTCATCTCTTGATAGAGCGGGCGTGGCACTGACATATATGTACGTTTAACAGGCTCATTGTCTTTGAGTGAGATAGTCATCTTCAAGTTTTCAATGCAACCTATGTCATTGTCCGTTTTAGAAAAAGACTCACATTCATCTCTGAGCATTTGTTGCACGATTACTCTCTGTTCTTCACTGAGATGGCTGAGATCTACAGGTGGGTCCCAACTTCCACTAGAGCTACTTGGTGACTGTGTACTTATGGGATTAACAGAAGCTACAGTAGCTTTTTCAAACACCTGAGCAGGTAAGACAGAGGTAATAGTCTGCACTGTGCCCACTACTGTACGGCCTAACAGGACAATATCATGATCAGTCGGATTAGAGACATCAACAATTATGATAGGTAATTTACCCTTTTTAATTTTAACCAAAGTGTCAAAGAACTCTAAATTGTCTGGCCACTGGGGATTTAAATCTGGCTCAAACAGCATAGTCATGTCTTCTTTAAATGGCTGTGCAGCTACACGGCACTCAACAGGAAATGTGACTTTGTTTTGGTACAGTAATACAGTCTCTCTTTAGTTTTAACTTTAAACTCGTCTACTGTATCTGCACTGACAGCCTGAATGAAAGCTTTCACCTTGTTTCTTTTGAGACTGGGGAATGCTTTTCTCACTGTACTGTATACTTTAGCCCTTTCAGTCTTATTCAGAAGGTATTCAATGACATTGTAACCTATAATGGGGTATGACAAGTAAACAACCTTTCATTACCAGCATGGGGATGATCATTTTCTCTGGTGGTTCAGCTCCGGACATGAGTTGAAAAGTCGTCTCAATCCACCCGAGGTATGGCATGCTGGTCCCATTGGCTGCAGTCAAGCTCAGTTGAGTTGAGTCCATTATCTCTGCAACATCTCTCAACTTGATGTGTGGCAAATAGACCTCTTTCCATCTCTCATCGATAACTGACACTTGTGAGCCGGAATCCCACAGAGCCTGGAGTCTGTGACCATCCAGGAGACACTCGACCAGACACTGTCTGCCCACCAGAGACGTGACTTTGTGAGTGGTGTTTACCTGGTCTGGTGGCAATGGAATATGGACAGTTTTTATTTTCATTGTTTGTCTTCAACTCAATGCATTGTCTCTTGTGTTCATTCCAGTGTTTCTTCTGGCATGCTCTTGAACAATAAAATGTTTTTTTACATGTTGAACACTGCTGCAGAGTATTATTTGGATGTTCTTGTTTACAGTTAGCACATTGTTGGGACTTGTGGTGGCCGATGGTTAACACTCGTCCCTCGGTGGTAACCATTGCCTGTTTAAATGTCTCTCTTGTTGTTGTCTCGTACCTTTGTTTCTGCATCCCGCTTGAAAGTGTTCTCCACTTCCACAGAAGTAGCAGTGTGTGCAGCGCTCGCTGGCTCCAGTTTGCTGGCAGGCGTGGCATCTCCTCTCTCGACGAGCGGGGCGATTTTGGTGGTACTGCGCTGGATACTGAGGGGGTGGTGGTCTTTGGCGGGGGCCCTGATAGCTGTAAAACTGCATCTGCGGGTCTCTGTCATACTGCATAACAGGTGGAGGGGCATATGACTGAAGACTAGTCACTGGCTGCTGTAGTGTCTCTTTAATTTGTGCTATCTCTGCACTGAGACCTTTAAGGGAGGCTACACCTGTCTTAAGCTCTGCTAGTTCAGTAAACAGTTCAGAGGGGATTTTAGCTTTGACCTCTTTAACTGGATTCTTGACATGTACTGTGTCCTCTAGCTGAACTGCACTCACACTTGTAGCTGACTGTGAGGCTAAACACCTTTTCTTGTTCTTTCTCTCGGTTTCATTAGCACAAGCCATGTTTAACCTCTCTAACAAGAGCTCATCTGGGGTCTCAGGGTCTAACAGGAGTGGTTGCATGTCTATCCTTACACTATCACTCTGAAGGCCTGTAAGTATTGTGTGTAAGCACATACGCTGAACAAGAGCTGGGTCATACTTAAGCCCTGACTCTGACTCTTGTGAGGCAAACAATACTTTCTGTTTTAAATCTAGGACTCTCATAAGGAAACTCTGTGCAGTCTCTTTAGGGTTCTGTACCTCTGAAGCAAGTTGTTTGTAGAGTTCAGTGGCACTCTTCTCTTGGAAATGTGAGCGGAGAATGCGGCGTAGAGTTGGCAAGGTAAGCTGGGCCTTTCCCTCCAGGTAGCTGCGTAGTTGTAGTCCTGGCAGAATAGCTCTAATGACAGAATCTACAATGTCCAGCTCTGAGTAGCCTCTGCTCAGTCCGTTTTCTATCTGGTGAGCAAGACTGGAAAAAGTCAGTTTATCCTTTTGGCCAGGTTCACCTATTTGGCCTGATATTTTAAAGTCTTTTTGCCAGTAGGAGCTTGGTTGCTTGTGATCAGGTGCACTACTCACTGGGTGGCTACTTGTTTGTGACTGGAGTTGAGTTGTGTTGTTTACTATTTTCGCTGTCTCTATAACCAATGAAGTAGCAGTTGGTTGGTCGGTGTGCCCTGAATCACCTCTTTCATTTGCATTTTGTTCTGGTGAATCATTTTCAACTTTTATTATTTCAGCGATCTTGTCATTCAGCAACAGTAGTTCTGACATTCCTTGATCCTCCAATTCTTCCATTTCATCTCTTTCAATGTGCATCTGGATATGTGTTAGCAGAGACAGGCGTGTTCTTGTGCTGGCCTTTATCCTTTCTGCTATACCCAAGAACTCACAGATGGACACTAAATGGTCTTTGGGCAAAGTGTGCACTTCACGCACAACTTGTTCTTGTAGTTGTTCCAACATCGACATTGTGGCAGTAGACAGGAGGAATTTTTGCAGGTACAGGTGACGCTGAGCTGTATGGTCTTTGCAGCTCCTGATGATCTCTGGTTGGCCTCAGGACACGTAGACTGGAACACAGCTGCCAGCACTCCTTTACAACAACACCTTCCTCACTGCAATCTGCCTGGGTTGTGTGGGGGGATTTAGCTGGTTTAGACTGCGGCGCACAGGCTGTGCACACCGGACATCTAAGCAGCAATCCCAGCGGTGCCTCCAAATGTTGCACCCCTGAAAGTAGGGAGAAAGAATCACGAGAGTGATTTATTTGTGTTTCTCTCATGCAGAGGTTTAATGCAATGAAATCAAGTATTTTCACAATACAAATGTCCAATGTTGGAACAGTGGCTTATGAACAACGTGTTTGTATTAAGACAAGATGGCGGAGCGCAAGTTCACATATACAGAAAAACGTGTTGCCTAAGTTCTCAAAACACAAATAAAAAGTAACTTCAGCCTCATTCATCATGCTATGTTAACTGCAAAACGTTTTAACAATGTACAGATTAGAACGAAATAAAATTGGTAACCTTTACCTGAAAGTAGGGAGAAAGAATCACGAGAGTGATTTATTTGTGTTTCTCTCATGCAGAGGTTTAATGCAATGAGCAGAAACAACGCGGAGCCCCTAGTGGTGGGTGGAAGGCATTACCAATCGATCGACAAAAGGATTCAGGCTTTCTGGCTGATTACTGATGAAAATGATCAGAATTATATCAAACAAAATTATTATCAGTGCATGACAAATAACATTTTTAACAGACATTTAACCATATTTATATTGTTTTTAGGATTTTGTAAATTAATATTTATCGCAAACCTTTTAACTGTCTTTTTAAGCATGAACTCACTTTATGAATCACATCACTGTACAAAGGCAAATAGAGATATTTTAGGAACATTTAGTACCTATCACAGTAGCTTATGCACAGTAATTGATTAACTGCAGGTTTTTCTTTGTCCAAGGAAGAACCTTACACCACTTCCCTGCTCATCGGCATCCGCAAAGAGGCCCGCTCCCAGGTGCTCCATCTGTCTCGGAACAAACGCTACACCCTGACGCCCAAGCAGCTCAAATGGGACAAGTTGAAGCTCACATACAAGTAGGACTCATGCTCCTCCTTCACACTCAACAGAGCAAGCGCGCAATAGAGCCATTTGAACAATCAACAGATCAAGCAAAGCCAGCAACAAATAGTAGTTATTCTCACAAGTGTGTGGGGAATAACTGAATGATAAGCTCATATAAATTGATTCATAACATTGACACCAGTCCCTCACCACTGTGCTGTCAAATTTACTATATACACTTTTTAAAGTCATTTAATAGTGAGCTGCTTTTCTATGATCCCCTGATTCTTCTGCAGACTCCACACACACAGGATTAGCAGACACCAAGTTTGTTGCAAAAGTGCCTCAAGAATGTCCTCATAATTAATTGGACCACAGGCAGAGACTGAACTCCAAATAAAAACCCTCCTGTGATGGGCTTCTATGGAGCTGCTCTCTGATAGGAACAGCCAAAGAAAAAAATTAAGAAAGACTGAAAACATCCAAAAGCGAGTGCTTGATTTGGTTACTTGCCAACAAAACAAAGTAGACGTTCTTCTGCTTATAAACTGTTCACAATGCTTACATTTAACCCGGTTTTATAGTCCATCTGGGAAATGATAGAAATCATTACTCACTACTGCTACGTGCTACCGCTTGGAACTTTGACTAGTTTATATGAAACCCTGCTGCCTTTCGAAGAAAATTGTATCCCCATTTCACTGACTGTAGCCACAGGGATCCAGGAGCAAACTGTTTGACATCAGCGGTGTCTGTATTTATTACACTGATGTTTGAGCGGTGCAGACAGACCTTCAGCCTCTTTTGTATACTTTAGGGGGGGGGGGCTGGACTGCACAGTGCTGTTGCCTCGGCTCCTCACAGCTCTGGACTCGGGGTAATGGAGTTGTAGTGTGGTGCTTCTGGGTTTTGCGCTGTCTGAACAGTAGCCCTTGTGTTTTGGCAGAGTGCTTGTGCTGTGGAGGAATGTGTGTCCACAGAGCTGCTCTCACCACATACTCACCACACTCTGCTGTGTCTGCCAGGCTACTCTCCTTCCCCACAAACCTGATCAATGCCAGCGACACGCGCCGGGGCATCGCCAGAGCGTTTGGCATGTGGAGCGACGTGTCCCCCTTCACATTCAGAGAGGTGCCAACCGACCAGGACGCAGATATCAAGATTGGTGAGAGGTCTTACAGACATTTAACTCATTTGTGCTCTCTCCACTAAGTCTTGTCCTTTAAATTAATTATGTTTACACTAATTAAAATTTGCTGCAAATAATGGGGTAACTCTCTCAGAGCAAACTTACTCAAGTCTTTGATGTCCCATCCTTGTTACATGTCATATGTTAATCTTTTTTTACCAAGACCAAACAGTTTCTAGCCTTTTGAATACACATGTTTGTCGATAAACTCTGGCAGACAGCAAGGCAGGCAAGGCAAGGCAAGTTTATTTGTAGAGCACAATTCGTACACAAGGCAATTCAAAGTGCTTCACACAACAGGAAAAAATGCATTAAAATCACAAAGACATGGCAGAAATCACAATCTTAGTTCAAGACATAAAAGAGAAGAGTGCAAAGAAAAGCATTTCAGTCATATGCACAGCAAAAACAAAACAGTTTTTAGTTTAGATTTGAACATTGCCAGAGTAGCGGCTGTCTCACATCCTCAGGAAGACTGTTCCAGATTTTAGCTGCATAAAACTGAAACGCACATTCCCATGTTTAGTCTGACTCTGGGCACCAGCAGGAGGCCGGTCCTGAGGTCCTCAGAGTCCGAGATGGTTCATATGGCACTACATGTCCGAGATGTACTTTGGTGCTAGGCCATGGAGAGACTTGTATACAAGCAGAGCTGCTTTGAAGTCTATTCTCTGAGCCACAGGGAGTCAGTGCAGAGACCTGACACAGGACTAATGTGATCGTACTTCCTGGTTCTAGTCAGGACCCGAGCAGCGGCGTTCTGGATGTACTGCAGCTGTTTTACACAAAGGTACATGTGTGTTATGTGTATCTTTGTGCTCCTCAGGCTTCTACCCTGTCAACCACACAGACTGTCTGCAGTCCTACTTACACCACTGCTTTGATGGCATCACGGGAGAGCTGGCACACGCCTTCTTCCCACCCACTGGAGAGATCCACTTTGACGATCACGAGTATTGGATCCTGGGAAATATGCGTTTCAGCTGGAAGAAAGGCAGGCTATCACTGTTTGTTTCAACTATGTGGTATATTAGAGGACAGAGTGACATTGCAGAAATCTAATGAATATGCAGTTTTGTTTCAGGGGTGTGGTTGACTGACCTGGTCCACGTAGCGACTCATGAGATCGGACACGCTCTGGGGACTCATGCACTCCATGGACCCCAAAGCCATAATGCACCTTAATGCCACACTGACAGGGCGCAAACTCATCACCCAGGATGAGGTGTGGGGTCTGCATCGCCTTTATGGTAAATCACTCAAAACTATTGGCTTTATTATACGGTATGGACACAAAGGCAGAAAAGAACATCATTTGTTAGGAAAAAAAAAACGACAAACCCCTGGCATGACAGCTGACTGTAGCTCAGTGGTGTTGGAGGTAAACATTGACAGAAATCTTGCTCCTTCATTCATGTCCCATCTATTTCTCCAGCTGTAATTTTGTATACTTTTTTTTTATTATGTTGTACTTTTTGCCATTTATTTGATGTTATATGAGACTAACTAAATTTACTAAGTTTTACCAAGTGTAAACCAAATCTCAAATATTTTTCTGAAACAGTCTTGTAGTGTAGAGACTACTACTTAAAATCATATTATAAATATTACCAAAAAAGTAAAACAAAACTATTTGATAAAAAGGTGCAATCTAAGTATTGTATACCGTAATTTTCAACAAACATTAAACTTGTGAGTCAGTTGAATCCAGGCAGTTTGACAACAGTCCAAGTTCTTTTCTTTGAAGCGCCTCCACAGTTGTGTAAGTCCAGTGCACATGACACAGCTGGCACCAGGAGCCACGTGGCACTAGTGCCGATAGAGTGTGCTCATACTGAGTCATCCTCAGAGAGTGTGGGAGCAGAGTGTCTCTGGGCTGAGTAAGGCTTTCTCCTGACTCCCTCCCCTATGGCCCTCCCCTTTTGCCCCCTCAGGATGTCTGGACCGCTTATTCATCTGCGAGGCCCTGGGCTCGGAAAGGCTACTGCGACAGCAAACGCAGGCTCATGCAGAAGAAGCACTGCCCCTCCAGCTGTGATTTCTGCTACGGTAAGATGCACACTATTCCAGAGAAGAAGAAAAGACAAATGCTTTTCTCTAACTGAGCGTTGGGAGCGACAAAACTACCAATGGAGCAACAGGAACCAGCAGATCCGCCATGCACACTGTATCAAATATTATTCCCACAATCTTTACTATTGTCGCTGTAATATCACTCATTCAAATCCCGCACCCTACTATTCCTACAACTAAAACTCTATTATTACAGTGTGAAACTCAATTACCCCCCAAACCCACGAGCTTCTGTTGCCGTTTCTACTCTGCCAGTCCCTGTCCCACCAATGCATACTGGTGTTATGTCTTTGAGCAAGCGACACTTAATCCTCTGTGCTTCCAGTGTCAGCACATCACATTGGACATCAGAGTGCGGGACAGTGGAACTCCTCAGCACAGAGGATTCCTGGTGTGGGGGGACAGCAGAGGATAGCCACTGCTGGCTGGCTCTGATCTGTTCCTCCATTGTTGATTGGGGGAAACGTAGTACGGGCTGTGGAAAATTCCACAGTGACTCCAAACCGCTGGAATTTCAGACTGGTGGCTGGTGAGGGTTATAGACACTTCAAGGTCAATTTGGAATTCTGGGAGCAGGAATCAAGAGGGACACAGTGTGACACTGACACTGCAGCGCCAGGTTTTGTTCTGGGGTCAGGAGCAGCTGGAACATTTGTACTGTACAATAGGAGGTCAGAATGACTACACAATACTCACAACTCAGCTGGTTATATTACTAACCCAAGCAAATGTCTGCAGATGATTTGGGTTATCAGTTAGTGTTAGGTCTAAGTTAGTATTTGGACTGAAATGAACCATTTTAAGGCTTTGAATGGAAAACCAGCAGAGGCTTGATGATGTGTAAGCAACCTACAGGAAGCGTACGCATAAACCGAACAGCAGTACGCGAGATGGCACTGCAAACCATTGGGATACATCCATGACTGTTATCTAAACAAAACAAGATACCACAAAGAAAACCAGCTGCAGATGTGGGCGGATTTCTAGTCTCGGCTATTGTAACAAAATGCAAAAATACATCACAAACACCAAACTAGCCAATTAAACCCCGGGACCACTTCGCAATGACTCCCCAACACATGCATCTTCAGTGCAGCTCTCTAATACTAGTGCTATCTCAAATCTAATGTGTTAACGATCATATTAACAACATCTTACTCAACATCAACTTGATTCCGCAATCATCAAAGTATAACACAAAGCCTATAAAAGACAACAATCTAGGCAGGACGGAAGGGAACAAAGGGGTACGAATGAAAGAAAAATCCTGGAAAAATTTGGCAAACTTACTTTCATTTATAATATCTAGCATAAAGGACACTTTCCACTTGCCCAGAACCTATAACATCCCTAACTATTCTCCACTTGTTCGGGACAGCCCTTTGCCGTGGTAAACTACCAAGCGCTTAGACCGTTACCCGGCACGGGATATACAGTTCTGCAATGGGTCAGATGGGCGGCGGGGCATAATGGACTAAACTTCCTCCTAACATACATGAGGAACTTAACCCTCCATTGCCTCCGTCCTAGTGACAACCATCAGCCACCTCAAAATGTTCGCCCAGCATCGTTCTTTCATTAGAAGAAAAATGTTATCTAGACGCTCTTCATTTCGTCATCTTTTCATACCCCTTGGAATTTATCCCCTGAGGATATAGGATAAAAGGAACAAAAAAAAACACAAACCACACAACATCTGATACAAGTTCCACCTATGAGAGGGCACATTTTTTTATAAGTTCACCATAAATAATATAACTCTCAGAATTGCCTATTTAGCTTCAACTGTTGCATTGTTTGGAAACCTCTAGCTATTATTCTTCGGTCATAAACATGGATATATTTTGAGTAACCATAAACCTTTCTGGTCCATCTTGATTCCTTTTCAGGATGATTTCCTTTCCCCAACCAGGTAGGCACATCACATCATCGTCCCGACGTCCCATAACTCTCTTGTCCCTGACGGTGGGATTGTCTCCAAACAGACAACAACACTGATCTATGCTGGTGTCGTTGTCCAACGAGGGTGAGGGAAGGAGGAAAAGTAGTGAAAGCCTCACATTTCCCCGACTCAACTCAATTGCCTCCCAGAAAAAACATATAACTTGTTGGCGCGGAAAGAGGAAAAAAAAATAAGTCTTCTCACGTAGTCAAAGAAAGCAATAGAACTTACTTCACCCAGTACAACGGATTCCCTCCAGTAGTTTTAATATTTCATGTATCGCAATACTACACTAACTGTGCCTAAATGAACTGCGACGGGCACTGAACATTGTATAAGCGCCGGTAACGGATTTTCTATCCCCATGAATCTTCGTTGTGCAGATCTCAATACGTAACTAGAATTACGACGTCCCCAAGGCTGCGAGCTGGGGCTGTGCTGTTCGTGCCTGGGATCAGCAAGGATCTGTTAGGGGACGCTATGTATGGTATTAGAAGTCTACTGTCCGGGACACCTTCACCAAATAACATCTCTCTCGATAGAGATCCTCCTTACATATCTCAAACGTACCTAACGTCAATCTTACTATGACGTGCCATCATTGTGTATATGTAGAATTTGATGTTAAATCATTTCAATTTAATCTGATTTTGGAATAAGGCGATGTCTATCATGGTAAAAAATGCTGGAAAAAGTAGTACTTCGCGGGCATGCACTTGTCATCATGCCTAATTATACATGTTGCATATTTAACTGCAGAAATGAAAAATGTCATAACCACAAATACAGATTTAGCTAGAGGAACAAGGATTGATTTGATTGTTTATACCAAAGCCAGGACCTCTCCTTGCTGTCCAAAAGGATAGAAATAACCATACTATGTATTTAAGTAGAACTTATTCTAAATATTCAAACTAATGTTTATGCTGCTTTTACCTCATGGTTATAAAAACTAGTCACCCTGTAGTAGGGCTGCACACCTATCGATTATACTTTAGTAACGAAGTAATTCTATCGTATTTTTTCTCGTTAATCGAGTAATTTTTGCTGTTTTACGATTCAGTAAACACTTTAACACATATTAAATCATTTTTTAGATAAACCGTTGGCACAAGTATAGCTACATAGTAATAAACACAAATTACAAATAAGGAATTTCTGCTTAAAATAACACAATTTTATTCTTATTTGCTTCAATGTAATTCTGTCCCCAAACAGGCAACATTTTCTACTTCAGGCTTTCCAAAACTGCTTCTGGTTTGTATAGAAAGCACAATATATAAAGGACTTTATTAACTTGTGCTCACAGTGATCGTCAAACAGTTACCAAGAGATCGCTCTGTTCACAGCACTTAGAAAATATAGACATTTGTAAACCGATCGGACTAGTGGTCGTGGCCCGGATGCGTCCTGCCGTTTTGAGCATTGCTTGCCCATTTTGCACCGTTTTGCCGTTTTTTGCTCGGTTGCCGGGTCACTTGGCCTCGCGCGTATCCCGGACTTTCTGTTTCACAACAGATATTCTAACAATAACGCGGTCCTCCGGTGTCTCCAATTTGCATTGGCTGTTTAAAGTAAGTAACGACTGGTAGGGAAGCCAGAGGTTGATTGCGCCAAGTGGAAGGCGTGAGCGCGGGAGGCCGCTCGGAGACGCATGGTACGCGTGCGCGAGCCGGGGCTGGCAGAGTGGGCGGAGCTAGATGCGGTGTTTAGAGTTGCACTCGGGATCTATTAAATTAGACTCCATGGCTCTTTCATCCATCAAAACTCTTCCCAGTCGCACGTCGTTGAGTTTTAAACGCGTCCCGCTCTCCTTCCCGTGTCAGCGCCATTCCCCGTCAAGAGCGCCCGGAACATAGCTCCGTGAGTCGAGAACAAGCCTGCCACAAGCTTCTGTTCACCGTCGCATCACGCGAGCGGCCGGACAAAATTCACGTAGCTTTTTAAATTTCTCAGTATGTAAATTACAATGATTTCTACGAATTCTATCGACAGCAGCACATACAATTATATTTGAAATATTCCAATCCCCGAAGTCTTATAGTTGTGTAATCGAAATTATTCGATTTATTCCGAGTGATCGTTGCTTGTCAAGCTCTACCCGTTGTTAGAACCTCTCAAACACATGTGGTTAAGCATGTGATTCCTGAGACCTACTTACGACTTTATTCAGTTTCCTATTTCTGCGCTTTGACCGTTTGCCAATCATCGTTTATGTGTCAATAAAATGTATTTTTGTAATGTGTATAAAAACATGACACATGTGAATTCAAATCGTAGAACTCATCAGAAACAATCATGCAAGTTAAGTAGTTGTTCTGCCTTCTATGCATATCTTATAAATTGCTCTATAAAATAATTTCTTGATCAAACCATCGTTATTTGCCTAGTCACAATATCCTGCCAAAGACAGGTACAAAGCTAATTTTAGAGAGGTTAGTATTTACAAATCGTCTGCACCAAGATACAAGTAAATGAGCAATCTTTAGTATACTAGACTACTGACAAAAAAGTCAAGTAGTGATACCTAAAACCTTCCACAGAGGCTGGCTTCACTTCTAACAAGAGCTTCTACTCACATCCCATAGTACAGCTGTGAAGTGCCACAGGTGTCTCTAGAAGATCTAATCTCTATATAAATCCATCAACAAATTAACAAATCTGGGTCCAGCCCTTCATCCATCCAATACCTCACTACCCTGATGATTAACTCTCCACTTCCCTCAAACTGACCTAGCAGACAAACTGAAAGAGATGGTATTTACACAGCGCGCCAGTGTCCCTCTCTGTTCATTACTAGCGTTCTCTCATAAGTGCTACTGCAGCATCTAGCAGCGCACGAAATGAGAAGCAGTAGGAGAGCAAGGATTGGAGAGGCGGAGTAGGGACGGAGAGGGAGAGGAGAGGGAGAAGTGAGAGGGAGAGAGAGGGCAAGCAGAGGGAGAGCATGTAGGGGGAGCAGCCAGGGGAGCAGAGGAGAGCTGAGGCAAGAGGAGAGGTGAGAGTAAGGGAGAGGAGAGGGGGAGCAGAGGGAGAGGAGACGGGAGCAGAGGGAGCAGCGGGAGAGAGAGAGAGGGAGAGGAGACGGGAGAGAGGAGGAGCAGATGGGAGACGGAGAGGAGAGCAGAGGGGAGCAGAGGGAGAAGAGAGGGGACGAGCAAGAGGGGAGAGAGGAGGTGAGCAGAGGGGGAGCAAGGAGAGAGAGGGGAGCAGAGGGAGAGGAGAGGGAGCACCCAGAGCGGTGAGGCAGAGGAGAGCAGAGGGAGAGGAGCGAGGGGGGAGGAAGACGGTACTGAAGGAGAGGCCTAGAGCGAAGGGATGTAGGAGAACCTCGGGCGGCGGGGGGGAGAGCACAGAGGAGAAGCAGAGGGGAGGAGGAAGAAGAGGACGAGGAGAGGAGAGTGAGAGGGAGAGAGAGGAGAAGGAGAGAGAGAGGAGATGGGAGAGCACCGAGGGAGAGCGTCAGAGGAGAGGAGAGGAAGGGGAGAGACAAAGAGGTGAGAGCAGAGGAGAGGACGGAGGCAGAGGCGCGAGAGCGAGGAGAGCAGAGGGAGAGGAGAGGAGAGGGAGAGCAGAGGTAGAGCAGAGGGAGAGCAGAGGGAGAGCAGAGGGAGAGCAGAGGGAGAGCAGAGGGAGAGCAGAGGTGGAGGGAGAGAGCAGAGGAAGAGGAGGTAGAGAGCAGAGGATGAGGCGAGTGAGAACAGAGGAAGAGGAGAGGGGAAAGGGTGAGCAGAGAAGTTCCCCAGCTGACAGAGGCGACCACGTTTCCCACGTAACATTCCCGAGCATGTCTCATTTGCGCACACGCACGCACACGGGTGTGACAGGAGCACGTAGGTACAGTTCTTAGAGTGTGAGCGAGGCGAAGGGGTGTCTGATGTGTGACCCGGGGACGCCCCAGGACGGCTGTGGTGACAGCAGAGAGCACAAACAGAACCAAGACTAGGAACACCATCTGAACAGAGCTGGAGCTCCTCGTTTTGCACATCACCAAACCGTCCAACTCGTCCAACTCGTCTCTCACCGACGCTCAATAACCAACACAGGCACGTGCACGGCCTTTGCCCACAAAGTGCTGCTTTGACAATATACTTTTGATGGAAAGTATATTCAACACTAGACAATATTATTCAGACCATTTTTCCACAACGCACCAAGAATGTGCTAAAATACATATATTTACTTTTGTTCATGGTTTTCATTTGCACCACGTCCTCAAAGCACGATCCTAGTTTGTGAAGTCTGTTCACGGTGGATGTCAATAAAGCTTTTCTGATTGTGAATAACCACAAAAGGGCAGAAATGACATTTCAGCTCTTACCATGGGAACTTTTGATCATTCTTCTACAACTGCTACTTTGTTGTAACACTACCAACTCCTGTCACGACACAAACATCTGATTCCGACCCCAAGGAAAAGACTCAATACTCTGTTACAAATTTTGATAGCCCGATGTTCATTAAAACACAGTGTAGTCTCTCACAGTTCTTTGAGCTGAACGCGGTGGTCCTCTGACTCAACACTTCCTTCAGCACAAACCGCAGAGTGAACAAGCTCAGTTCTCGGTGCAGATTCAGACGTGGTCAGTGCGCTCTGTAATAGTCTAAATATGTCCGACCCCGACACTCGCGGGCTATTTCTGACTCACGGAGCGGCAGTGACGGTGTATCCCAGCAGCCTTAGCAACATTCCACAGGCCTACTACAACTTTCAGCAAACACAGACGAGGGGTGAGGGAGTTTTGGGACGTCACCGCTCGCTCTCCGCTCTCCTCCCCCCGCTCTCCTCCCCCCGCTCTCCTCCCCCTCTGACAGTGGGGGTAAAGTGTGTGTGTACTCAGCTGGTGCAGAGTACACACACGCGCGGGCTGGAGTGTGCGTGGAAATCCACTGGACACAAAGCAGGAGCTGGCAAAGGCTGACGGGACGGGGCATGTGCGAGAGGGGCATGTGCGAGAGGGGCATGTGCGAGAGGGGCATGTGCGAGAGGGGCATGTGCGAGAGGGCAATTTTCAGTTGGCCCCAGGGCTGAGAGTCCTGGAGGCCCCCTTAGACACATGTTTTACTGTATACAGTCAAAATGAATAAAAACATATGAACTGAAACCACTTAAGTGGTCCTGATCCGAGATGTCATTACCTTCATTAGAACAGACAATACAATATGGCAGCTGATCGCAAGTTGTTTCAATTCACACTAGTCCAAGATAAACTGGTTTGAATTGAAAATGTTTAGTTAGCTATGGGAAAGTGCTGTGAGAAGTCACTCACACTGGAGAGGTGCTGAGCTCAGTCTGTAGGCCCCTGGGCAGCAGTCCAGGAAACCCCTTGTGTTAAGGCTGACTTGTTGGGCGATGCAGCTGTGTCTGTCTGTAGCTGTCTGGTAATGTGTATATGTATATGTATATGTATATGTGTATATATTTATATATATACACACACACACACACACACACACCACACACACACACCACACACACACACACACACACCACACACACACACACACACACACACAACACACAACACACACACACACCACACACACACACACACACACACACACACACCACACACACACACACACACACACACACACACACACACACACACACACACACACACACACACACACACACACCACACACACACACACACACACACACACACGTGTATATATACACACACACATTTATATCTTACCATTATAAAATTTATGATTTATTAGTTCCAGATTTCATCTCTTCTGACAGCCATTGGGGGGGGGGGTTTGAAAGCACAATGTTCTCCACAGACACGCACACACACCCTCTGGCGGTCAGAAGGGATTCATAGAACTGTCGTTCCATATGTAATGTGCTTTATTTCTTGTGGTTTACGTCCTCTTTAGGCATGTTGTCTCCGTGAACATAAGGGCGAGCCAGGAGCAGGGACAGAGGCTGGTAGAGCCGGGGTGCCCTCACACCAGGAGGAGCTGCCAGACGCTCTGCCCAGCTACGCACACAACATTAGCAACCGCTGAGAACATGTGCACAGCACTGTGCAAACAAGGAGGGGAATAATGATATAAGCATTCAGCCACGAAGAGCGGGAATCTAAAAATGGAATTATCACACAGAAGATATATTATAGAAGAGAACAATGGATGCTGACATGCTCCACTGATCCAACTTGCACGCTATATTGCCACTATTTGAGTTTGCAAACTGAAACCTTTGCTACCATGCTAACTGAAGGAGAGAGCTCACTTTAGATTTACATCTTCTGTAACACATGCATTAGAAGGAAACTTTGGGTAAACAACACAAGATGTTTGGAATGTGCAATAGCATGGTATTAAACTACTTATCCATCTCCATGGCGACAAGCAAATGCACCAAAGCCAAGTTACAGGTCAGATCTATGGAAGGGCAACCTTGCTCAGTGATGAACATATTTAGTCTAAACAAATTGAACAAATGATGGTATGTTTCTGCCATACTGTGGAACATTCCAGGCACTAACAGCTCCATGGCGACAGGCAGGTGACAGGCCCCAGACATGGACATATCATTAGTAGACAGTGTTCAATGCTCATGCTACTCATCACCTGTATTTTTCCTAGCCGTTAGCATTAGCCAGCAAAAGGTTATGAATAATCATGACATCGACCACGTTAATGTCAGAACCTGGTTAAATCATTGTAGAGTGTATAAAACCTTTTGGGGTTATATTTTAGGTAACAAATAGTGTCCGTCCTTCCGTCCATCTTCGACTCCTTAAGTGATTGGGTTTGTGCAACAGGCCGAGATAGAGAATAATGTGCCTATCAATGTCTATGGCAGTCCCGCTAACAGAAAATGTGCATCATGACAGTAAACGACAAGCTGCTGCTCATGTCAACTACACAATCACGTGACCATTCCCATTTCAAGTGTAGTCTAGACGGTTGGTGGGGGTACCTGCTTGTTCTTGTACTTCTTGAGGTAGCGCGGGGACACCAGGCACTCGGGGTTGATGTCCGTGGAGATGGGCTCGATGAACTGAGGGTCAGGGTTCATGTGCTGCATCTTGAGGAATGACAGGATGTTCTGCACCTCCAGGTTATACGAGCTGTCTGCCATGGTCTTCCCTTTGGAGGCCAGGCGGCACGCGGCCATCCAGTGGGCGTACTGCTTCTCCTGCGACAAGCCAAAACAAGACATTGATAAAGGGCATAGGCAATATTACTAAGTTCTAGGGCATAAACTGGACACATCTGGAATAGTGTTAGAAAGAACTTGAAATAACTATAATTTTGTGTTGAAAATTAGCGTATATTGTTGAAAAATGGTCTTACCCTATATAGTATTGAACCTT
The DNA here is from genome assembly GCA_015082035.1 of Chaenogobius annularis. NCBI lineage: Eukaryota > Metazoa > Chordata > Actinopteri > Gobiiformes > Gobiidae > Chaenogobius > Chaenogobius annularis. The sequence continues at coordinate 38,463 of BJKM01000738.1, forward strand.
TTCCTTAGTATCAAAATCAAGAACCGCATGACCGCAGTTGTATTGCATTTCTTGAAACTGTATTTAACCTGAAAGCAAGTAGCAAGTATTGAAAAAAACTGTTTATTTGAAAGGATTGTAAATTATGAAGATTGGCTTATAATTCTAAATTCTTACATTTGAAATGTAAAATGACCTCAGGGAGAGTAGCTGCCAATGCTAATGGGGATCTAATAAACAATACACTGGAAGTAAGCCGATTGATGCTTTTATTGAGTAGTTTTAGATCCATCTTGTGGTTTCAAATGTTCAAAAAATGTTAAAATGACTAGGATTATAAGCATATAACAGACAAAAGCCTAATATCTCTTCTTTAAATCGATGTTATCCAAGGGAGAAGATGTAATATGCTGCAGCATTAGATTAACTTGATACTTACGTTCATGGTTCATCACAACTTTGACACCAGCAGCTATTGCTTTTAGCCTCATTTACACTCAAACATTAGTCTAAACTGTAAACTGAGTTATCAATGGTATAGTTTTCAATAGTAGTTTAGAATACCCTAAGACTTTAATGATTTTGATTCTTGAAATGAAAGTCGATAGTAAACTGCATGTTGCCATGTGGATTTTTAGACATAAACACACTTTTATCAGGTAAAAGTGGTTATGTTTTATATGTTTGTCATATAGGCCTATTGTCTGGGACCATAAAGAGACTGATTTGACATTGCAATAAAACAAAGTACTTGATTTATTGTGTACTTTCCATTATCAACTGAACTATTCTACCATGGAGTACTTCCCAGACGAGTTATTCCTCACCGTGTCACATCGGAGCCAGATCTCGTTCATGCCGTCAGCCACAGGGATCAGCAGCTTAATGTTGAATTTCTGTCCGGAGATGTTCACGTCTGGCGTCACCTCACAACCTGTGTGCAGAAGTGGAACAGCCTTAACCTCACCGCACACTGGGGACTAAATGACACCCACACCCACGATGAGCCGCTACCTCTGAGGTTCATCTGATGAGCGGGTGTGCCGTGGGCCTCCTCTTTGCTCTTGTAACAGGAAATGGTGATGTCCTTGAACGTGCACCAGTACTGCTTGTAGCCTTTGAGGGTCAGCTTCTTGGGTCTGAGGAGCACAGGACACGCACGTTAGCACATAGGGTGTCACAGGAAGCTCACGTTGCTAATTCAGCTCAAAACAAGATGCCAAGGACGGGGTGGGACAGTCCGGACCACATTTCAACTGGCCCTGGTCCCCCAAACTGGCTCACCAAGGAGCACTTTGGAAGGACATGCAGAGAAATTGTTGAAGGAGCCGGATTCTTGCGAGCTGCTTCCACTCCACCTAACAACTCAAATCTAAATCATACCCAATTTATACTTTTAATCATGAGAGCAACTAGAGTAAACAGGAAACCTTTTCTGCACTTATTTCAGTCCTTTGTGCCTCTACACCTAGTGATCGGTTTTAGATACTGTTTGAGCATTATGCACTAGAAATATAATATCACTGGCAATACAGTGGTTTATCTTAACATCAATGATTTCTTTCCATTTGTATCTGCATTTTGCTGTCAGGCTTTAGTTTTCCAGAGTCTGGGTTCTCTCTCGTCATTCCAGGACCAAAGCTAGACCTCGCAGAGTCCACATCAAACCCTTTGAACATGTTGGTACGGTTCACTGAAGACAGTGGAGACACTTTCACCGTACCAATCGCTCCAAATAAACCAGTGGAAACGGGGCTTTAGCATAGTATTTGGTTCTTCAAATCCCCATTTCAACTGATAGACTGAACAAAACTAAAGATAAGGATTCATACTTTGTACTCTCTACACTTGGTGGTGGTAAGGGCCATCTTCAGCCACAGCTGCCCTGGGGTAGACGAGACAAAAGTGAAGCTGCCAATCTGTGCCTACCATCTGATCACCATCAATCACTGATACACCACATTCATTGGGGGTGAGCATCAACTATGTCTTCTACAGAAAATGTGGCATGGTTCAAACTGTGATATGTCTGCAGAGGTGAAATCTGAAATCTAAAACCTCTGCTTACCAATGCTCTGTTGGCACTCAATCAAGTCTCATTACACAGAAACAAACGCCGTATCAGCTTTTGTACTCAACAGAAAATGCTACTTCCTGCTTCTCTCAGATAAATTTGAGGCCGACCTAACCTTTGCCATTTCATTTGTTTGCAATTTGATAAAAGGTTTGTGAGATAGCAGGTTTCCTCATATGAGGAGACTTACTTGAAGACCTTGACATAGTCGGCGAGTTCGGGAATAGCCGTGATGTCACCCTGAGGGAAGAGAAGGCCAGAATATAACAGAGTAAATGACATATTACATGGTGGTAACAGCTGAATCATCATAAGCCTCATTTCCACTGCAGCAGGACGTGAGTGCGTGCCAGGTCAGCGTGGACTTCCCAAAACCAAGCATGTCTAAAAACGGTACTTTACTGTACAATGGTGAGGCTTGATGTTTATTCTTTAGACAAAAGAGCAAGCATTGTATTCAAGTGTAGAAAGACCAAGTCTATTTAGTGCATAGAACTTTTCCCTTTGTGGATCAGTGAAGTTTGTCCAAGTGTAAGATATAACAACAAACTAAATATATAGCAACACCATCAAATGGAAAACGGTGAATTTTAGTGACATTGGGACACAATAAAAAAACTTGAAATGATTACAGACGTCTCCAACGCAGTAGAAGTGTTCAGTACCAGTGTGTTGGACGTCTTCCCTCCCTCGAGCGTGATCTCCAGGTCGGACAGTGCTGCGTCCACCTCGTCCACCTCCTTCTCGCTGTTGTTCAGGTGGTTGTCTGAGGACATGATGGACAGCTTGTTGATGTGGTACTGCAATGACAAAGATAAGGACACGAGGAAATGAGCGACTCTTTGATTGGTTAAAGTCTTCCACACTTAAATGACTGCGTTGCTTTGTTTTCTGTTTTGTTGTGGTGTTAGCGACTCGCAGCAGAGATATTGGTGACATCTCCGGGAGTGGTCCAAATGAGGTCATTTTTTACTGTGGACTGTCTGGATGCAATTAAAGGTTTCAGTTCCTTGTGAGATGACTCAAATAATGGACTAAAAAAAGAATACATATGATGGTACAATGAAAAAAGAAATCATTCATCTTGTTACTGAAAACGGTCTCAAATACTAAATGGTTATGGGGTAAACTTTAGGTTATGGACATTTAGCCTAAGTTTTTGGACAGAAAAAGAGCCAAGACTAATCCTAAAGCCTCAACAGTCCTAAAAATGAACTCCATCAACAAAAAACGAGCACATAAGCTTTTATTCACTTCATATTTCTGCTCATTGTGCTGAATCAACACTTGACTGTGATAATTGCCATATAAAAACATTTGTTCTGTTTACAACTGTACAATTAGCAACATTCACATTTTTGGACAATAAGTTGAGCAGATAAACAAACAAAAAGCGCTACAAGGCGCACTATATGTTCCCAGGATGGTAACGAGCTATAAACATTTTTACTAGCAACATGTGCGAGTAGCATTAAAGGAGATTCATCAGGAGAGGGCCGTTACTGCAGAGCCTTGTGTACTTCTGGTGCGTCAGACACTAAATAAGACTTGTTGACAAATGGTATTTATAATGTCAACCCCTCAGCCAGGCCGGCGATATGTGAATGAACAGCTGCGCACAGGGGCAGATATGTCTGAGAGGACAGATAGAGATGTACAGGAGGCTAACAGAGGCTACGCTAACAGAATGTGGGACAAAGGGCTCTTGCACATCGCCTTTACAGCTCGTTACTGCGGCAACACGTGTCAGCCAGGAGCTTAAAATACAAACATTTTAAAACTTGGGTGTAAATCTTTTGGCCACATTTTATTTGACACTACACTTAATGTAAAATACAATAAAACATGTAATGCATCATTACAAATATATGCGCATAGACTTACGGCCAGTGTAGGGTCTAACTGGGTTACTAATAGTTACTGTAATTCATTTACAATTTCAAGAAACTTGGTAACTCGTGTTACAGTTACAGTTAGTAAGTGTAATTTAATGACAAAGGAGGAAGCTGAACGTGCCAAAAGTGAAAACCCTGGTGTCAGGGAAACGCCTCATTGTTGATATGTGATTTGAGCCAGTTAAAACAATTAACAATCATTTGTTGTTTACCTCAGTTTGAATGTAATTTTCATTATTGAAAACATAAAAGCACATATTTGATCAATTTATACAATATTGGATAATTTGCACATAGATAAAATCCTCCAGGTACGGTTGTCCTGACCAAACCTAGCACAAGATCTGGAGATGGGTCCAACTGCTCCTGGTGCTTCAGTGGTATGGGCAATAAAGTGTACCTTTTTATTATAATTCAAATAATCCCCAAGTAATAGAACTACATTATATAACTACGAATGAGTGTTGTAACTCCTATTTTTTAAAAAGTAATTAGTAATGTGTGATTTTGCAAAGTCATTTTGGCAACACTGATTATTGCTGCCATCCCCAGCATTCCTACTTACTGTCGTAGAAAGATACTTTAAAATCTTTTCTAGTAGCAAAGCATCACTCAACCCTTCTGACAACCACCAAAGTGGTCTCGCCTGAGGACACACCCGCAGGAACTGGAGAAAGCCAACCTAATAAAAAACTGTACATCAAACAATGGAAATCATATTACTCGAAACCAAAACAAAAAAAACAAAAAAATTTGGATTTCCTAGTACCAACGGATCTTAACCTAACATAATACCTTGACCTAAATTAGGACAAAGCATGGTTTTAAATGTGAAAAAAAGAGGTTTAAAATTAGACTTAATCTTAATAATGACAAAAAAAATCAAACTGGAACATTTATTATGGTAAATAAAAAAAAGAGGCCAAAGGATTCCCAATTTCTACCAAATTATTGTCCCACTTATTTTTTCAGGCAGAACATTTAACAGTGAGACCACCGTACAGATTTGTAAAATGTGGACTTCCCAAACAGTACAGGGAGTTTACTCCACTACGCAGTTAAATTCAACGCCGGCCCTGTCCGCGAAGCCTGTCTGCTGCATCTTAGTGGCTACAAACGTGCTAACAGACAGGTAGCATCAGCGCGGATTAGCATCTCTCTGAAGTCAACAGTAATGGAAGCCACTTCGGGGTAATTCTACACACACCCCGCCGCCATAGTGTCAGTAGGGGTAACACTGGAATGCTCTACGGTCTGTGGGGTCGCTATGGGGTGTCTGGATGGGGTAGGTGGTCCGGGGTGGGAGGTAACTGAACTGGCTCTATAATTACCCCCGCGGTGAGGACAGTGTGGCGTCCCCAGGTCTTGGCACCCGGGCTTTATGAGGCGAAAAAATAGCAGGGTCAACACCCCCAAAGGACAGCACGAGGGGCTAGCATCTCCTCAAATACCAAAATTGGCATGTGCAGACATATCACACAGCCATACAAAAACAGTGCTACTTCTGTGAAAATATAGTATAAAAACAGCATATGCTTTGAATCTGGGAAATATAATTACTTGTAGATTTCAATCCGGGTCAAGTAAAGGTAACAGTTTCACACAACTTGTTGAAAGCGTCACTACTTCACTCCAATTCTATCTCTATGGGGTTTTCGCAGAGTCGAACTCAAATGAGTTGCCGGTGGATGTCACTGACAACATGTTTTAAAAGACCTTACAAATGAGGTGAACACTTGTGTTCAGGTAGGTGTTTTTGTTTCTACTGCTATGTTCATTTTGAGATTTCATAAAACTATTATAAAAGCATAACCCACCACAAACTATAATCTACACTGAAAAAACATTCAGGTAGTTTTTACTTTAAATTGGTTGTTCCGTTTATATATTTTACATTTTAATAAAAGTTGGCATTAGCTTTGAGGCAAAGTGAGCTAGCCAGCACGCTGCTATGACGCTAGCTAGCACACTGCTGAGCACAGATTGATTTTGTTTCAAATGACAAATTAACTTCTCTGTTTCAAACTTCTGTCACCTCAGATTAACAGCGTTATTGTGTTTTCTGCAGAAATCTGTCATATATTTTTTCCTCGTAAGCAGCCATGTTTGTTTTGATACGGAGGGACTATGCGTGTCCCTGATTGGCTAATCCACCTATCAGTCATGCCCATCTAAACTCGGAGATGACGGAGTGACCAGACTGATGTCGACCTGTATGAAAATAGAGAAAGAGCACAGAATGCTCTCTTTAGGTCACTCAAATCTGCTTTACATTGTATTATCCAGCCACTCTCACTCAGTGGTTGTAAGCCACGGCTGGCCCGGGGCTGAATGACAAAAGCTTGACAGTTTTGTATAAAAGACTGATCTAAAATTCGACAAAATTGCATTAACAAAAAGTAGAAACTGCCCTTTGTATTTTTCACACATACTTTATACTTTTACTTAAGGTTTTCTTTTTTTTTAAATGACTTGTACTTTTACTGTGCAGTTTTCCAGTACTCTTTCCGCCACTGAATATACATGCTCTGCATCCGTTTATCACACTTTGTTCAACAGTAGTTTAAGTTTGCTTTCCCTTGCAGAAACAGCCCTGTGGCCTGCAGCCATTCTAATTCATTAGTGAGCAGATGAGAGGGCCCAGTGCCCACTGGCTCAGGAAAGCTCTGACAGTGGAGTCTGACAAAGCATTTCACCAGCAGTAAAACCCCACACCTCCCGGACCAACCTGCAGAGCTGCAAACATCATCATCTCCTCCTCCGTGCACTCGATCTCCTCCAGAAGAATGGCCCACTTTGCCTGCTCGTACAGCTGGTTCACGCGGATGGCATCGTACTGACAAAGGAGACAGACAGTCAATACAAAGAGACCCTGTGGACTTATGGGTTAAAGGGCCCATATTCTGCTAAACCTTTTTGACTTCAACCACATTGTATTGTTCCCTCATTAAAAACAATGTTGGTTGTGTTTTATTTCATCCATGTGTCTCCTTCTCAAGAGCTCAAAACTATGGTCCACCTGCTGAAGCCATTGGATGTTAATTACCTCCTGCAGCATATTTCTGAAGGCCATAGTACCACTCTTGTCTCCCCTACAAAAGGGGCCTTAACGACTAACAACTTTTCTTTTACAAATGAATCCTAAAATAGAAGGAACGCATGATATAAGACAGCAACAGTTTGCAACAAGGAAAACTGGTGGGAAGCTCTGGTTAGAGTAGGAGATGTGAAGACAAATACCTTGGGGTTGAGGTCGAAGAAGCTGTGGTATTTGAACCTCAACAGGAGGACTTCATTCTCCTTCACATCCTGCTCCATCAGAGACCGAGACGAGTCCAGCCACCTGCAGAGCGAACACCCACACATCAACACATCACCAGAACAAAAACAAAAGGGGTGAACTATATTCCGAGGTCAGTTTTACTACCATGTTTACTCTTTTATTCAGAAGATGTTACAATGGCAACTGGTCACAAACAGGCCCGTAGTTTATCTGGAGTGTCTTGGAGTTTGAACTAGTTATCCTCTTGTTCAGTGGTCCCAAACATGTTTTGGCTCGCGAGCAACTTTTATATTGAGCAAATCTTGAAGAGCTATGTTTAGACTTACATGATTATTATTATTATTGTTTTTTTAATTATTACAGGTGAGGTTTTTCTCTGGATTTTTAGGCCAAACATTTTGAAGGAAATTATATTTCAAAAATTGTCTGCAATTTTATAGAGTGCCCCTTTAATAAAGCATGAAGAACATGAGGTATTTTTGCATGCTTAAACCAGGAAAAAGCCAAAAAAATAAATAATAAAATCTCAACATTTTAAATGATTTTGTTAACGTAAAGCCTCATGTAGCAGCAGAGCCGGGCTCACCCTTGGTTGATTTTGGCCTTGTCCAGTAGCGACTGGGGCTTGTAGAGTTTGACCAGCGTGTCGGGTGTGGAGATGGGCTGGCTGACTGCGAGGATGCCGGGGTTGCCTTCAGACAGCGGGCTGTCTCCAAACCAGGCCGAGGTGGGAGAGAGGGGGCTGCCGTCCCTGGAGTCGTACGTGGGGGTCATGGTCTTACTGTACAGGCCTGGGCTGGAGTAGATGCTCCCTGAGAACAGACAAGGGAGGACAATCAATGGAGACAGTGACACCAGTGGAATGGAGCCGATGGGAAGGGAGGCAGCAGATTACGTTATCAATATACACCTTATTTTTTTGTATGCGATTGGTCAAATAAAGTTCAACACATGAGTTTTCTTTAACAGTTTATATTTGATACTATTTGAGAGAAAGCCCACTAATGAACAACTGTGGGGGAAGCAATCCATTCATTTTAATGTAAAAGAGCTGGTTTGTCCCCCACTGTTCAATAACTACTAGGACAAAATGATTTTAGGAGTTATATCGTGCCAAATTCAAACATGAACACATGGCAAAGAAAGTGGTCAAACTGCCCAAAAACAGCAGCTTTAGGCTAAATGCTACCGCGATGCTAGCGCTGCATGCTCTTTTTTAACATCCACAGAACAATATGTTCACTTTTCTGACGTCACGCCCACATGAACAACCTCCATTAAGACCAGGAAACGTCTTAGGAGAGTGAAAAAAGTTGCGTTTCCTTTTGAAACAAGTTTTCAATGGGTTTCAGAATGATGAGAATCGAGGACTGTCGCCATAGTGATTAACATAAACAAAATAAAATGTTGCATCCAACAGGAATCTGAATGCATTTGTAAATGACCAGAAACAACTAATCACTAAAACAAACATTCATTAACATATTTTTATAATCATTTACTAAAACAAAAATATAAATGATAAATACATATTATTCATTAACAAGTCATTGACAAAAAACAAACTAATTATTAATACATGTTAATGTAGTAGGGTTAGGGGAAGTTATTGTTTATGATTGTTAATGATGTTTTATGGTTTTTTTCACCTTCAATGATTAGTTAATGATTAATAAACATTTATAAATGCATTGTATAAATGCCTCATTACAAAGTATTAGAGTTTTCCTACCCGTCACAAAAATAAACATTGATAAATACTGGCTCCTGTTCCTCATGTTATGAGAGTGACGTATTCCTTGCTCTGAAAACTACATCGTAATGTATTCATTTATTAATGCATTGGTTTATGTGCGCTCGCCTGTAGGCCCTGAAAGGAACAGTCTCCAGTAGGGAGGGAAGACAGAAATGTATTTTACCCCATTGAAAACCAGAGCTCTCCACTCACAGGAGGCTCTGGAGTAAGATGGGGACACATTATTCTAATTCCACATACAGAACCATTTAAGGCACAGTTTAAACTGGGCAGATAATCAAAATATAAATATTGTTGTGAATCTTGAAGATATCCAACATTGAAATATAGAGAAAATAATTTAGAATTTAAAAAGTGCTGCAAATGGAGCTGATTGAAAATTGACCAAAAAAAAAACACAATTTCACATTTGTCTGATACTTAAATTCCAACTGATACATTTAAAGACACATTGTTTTAACACATTTCTGTTGACTTGACATAATATCTGTTGTTATCGGGATCCTCCCAAAAAATATCAAGATAGTCATTTTTTTGTCAATATCGCCGGCCCCTAAAACCACCCTTGTAGATAGCTACATACTCTGAATGTGAGCGAGTTCTGTGTCTTGCTCATGGACACAATGGCAGTGTGAGCTACTGTACTTGTCACACAAGAGAACAGTTTAAATGGCGTTAGCTGCTCTTGAAGCTCGACTTTTCATTGAGCATGGAATACATTTCACCATGACAAAAGGGAAGGGATAAAAACAAAACATTGTTGCTAAGGTTTGACACGAAGTGACCAGGCCATGCAGACGCACACAACACGCGCTTGGCTTTTTTAGTTACAGTCAGAAACCTGCAGGAATTCACAACACAGCACTACACACAACCTCCCACTGAGAGAGAGAGAGCAGAGGGATAGAAGGAGAGTTCAAAAAGGAGAGAGAGCAAGAGAAAGACATTGTTTTGGGATGAAAATTAAAACAATTGAGTGTATTATTGTATCCGTGTTGTCTCAGAATAATTATGAAATTGATTTGGCCAAACTTCTAAAAAAAAAAAAGAGCTTTGCATTTCCTGTGTGTTGCCATGTTTATTTTGGTTCACATACCACCGGACCCACTTCACTAAATCACTTCAGAAACCAGGAAGTGAGTCCAGCGTTTGGAAGCCGGGGTCATGAGAAATGGGTGCCGAAAGGGCCACCCAAAGCTTGAGGGGAGCCTGTTGTTTAGCGAGGCTTTGGGTGTTTTCTTAACAGACAGGAGTCACAAGGTCAGAGAGAGTACTACTTTTTCTTATTGGGTTCTTAAAAGTGTCAAAATATCATGAAAGATGGATTAGGTATACAGTACGCAGTAGTATACAGTAACTACACTAGTTTTTTTCATTGTATCGATTTGAATTTTTTTTATCCATCAACAACAATTAACATTTACTTAAATTATAACATAATAATAGAAATAACAAACTCACTCGTGAATTAAAAAAGGTCAACATGTGTGGGGCTTTATCATCAATAATAATAAATAATAATGATAATGATAATAAAAATAAATAAAAAATAAAATAAAAATCATGGGTTTTAAGAGAGGAAACCCATTTCATCACAAAAACTAGACGTGACCCAGCTGTTGATATGGACTGGATAGTAATACTACTGTTGCTGTCAGTGCATTTTATACTCCCAAATTCTGACTTGGACAAACAGTGGATGGTCTCCCCTTTGACTCTCATGGAGGAGTGACGCTTAGGCAGTGTCGACCACCAAAGCTCTTAAGACTAATGATAAATCTAAGAATGTCTGAATCCCGCTCCTATGTGGCCTCGTCAAACGGAGGAGCACATTTAGAGCTAAATATGGAATTATGGCACTTACAACAAAAAGCTTAAGTGCTTCATTCCTCTTCTGGTAATGATATAAATGATGAAGTCAGCTTTAATGGGAATGTGGGAATGTGAAGAGCCCATCTCGGCACTAAAAGTAGATATTACTCAGAAATGGGGTATGCTCAGCAGTTTTTCGATAACTAGTGGTATCAGGGTTATGGTGCACTGACCAACTGAATTCAATATCATCATCTAAACTGAACACTTGACACAAAATGAAATGAATTGACTTGAAAACATGAAATTAGTACCAAGTGAGTAAACGGTACGCTTTGCATTCTTGTACAGCAAGCAACACACCGTACAAGTCAATGAAGCGTGGTGGACATTTCACAAACACCGTCACAACACTTGACCACGCCAAAACACTTCAAACAACTTCAAACAAAACGCTCAAACTGGAGCCACAAAAGCTGCAGCTGCAGTTAAATCAAAGTGGAGGCCTCCAGCGTGTGACCGGCCGACCGACCAGCTGATCGCCTTCAGAAGAGCAGTCAGCTGACCGGCGGTGTGGGTCAGGTGACTGGGGAGAGGGCCATAGGAAGCAAGGAAACAAGGAAGGAAGCAAAGCAGGAAGCTTACCTTTGACAGGTCCGATGTATATGACCTCAGAGGCTAAAGAGGAGACAGTAGGAAAGAGTAAGGAATGGAAAGACAGGACAAAGAAGAAAAATGGAAAATAGGATTTGTTATGGATAGATAAATATTAAAGGAGACATATTATGGCTTTTGGAAATACCTGGACACCTTTAGATAGTTTGTTTGGAGAGAGAAAAAAGCTTGAAATGACGCTAGAGCAGGAACTAAGCCATTTTAGTATAAATTAGTTTAACAATGAGACCCTTTGAATACATTGTTAATCAAATAAAGGGTGAAATACGGTGACTGAAGTATGTTTTTGATGAAAATCCAAAATACAACTATGATTACTTTTCATAGTCGACTAGTCACAATTGGTCAATTAATAGTTGCAGCCCTAATGACGCTAACAGATGAATTGAAAAGGTTGAAATCATAAGACTGAGTATGACTGTGCATAAACTTGGCTGAACACTTCCTGGTTTCATGTAGAGAGTTGAAAGCTACCAATTATGTCGGCTAAGAATGTTAAAATCTGATTAGTTTAACAACAATTCAACGGATGGTAAGTTTCTGAGGTGCAAATGCCGTAATAGCATGGTGCAAAGCTTATTGGTTAAGTATAACATGTCTACTTTAAGTTGTAGAAACGATTAAGTAGGAAAGGACGAGTATGATGTTGGCGTTTCCGAGGGCGCTGCCAGCGGGCTAACCTAAATGAGTCACATCAGGCTGGACTGGATATCACCCAGGCCTGGTTCCTCTGGTAGTTTCCCACTGCTCTGCTGGACACATCAGTTTGCCTGACCCAGCCCCCAACCAATGGTACTGTTAGCCAGGTCATAGTGTTCAAGCTAAGGAAACTATTCACTTTCATTTTGGACGTTTATGCGCAAATTTGTATATCTTTTTTAAAATCCAGGTAACTCAATCTCAAGTAGCTACAGTAAGAAAAATGTGAGCACATCTAAGTCCCAAAGACCCAATGGCGCAAGTTCCGTTTAACAGTCTTAAAGAAAAACAGAACTAGTTCATTTTTAAAAAGCTTGTAACGGTTGAAATTTATATGTCACTTCTGAGAGCTTTTCACAACTTTCAGAGTCCAGAGCAGAGTTTTACAGTCATGGTAAAGATAACAAAAACATTAGCATGCTAACAGTGCAATTCCTGCTTTGTGGAGAATAAAACTGCCAATATTTAGATGCAGAAAGCGCACTGTAGTCTCAGTCTGACCCTGAGAGCCATTTTAATCTGTGCTGGGGCCAAACAGTTTTTACATTATAAATTTTTTTAAAGAAGAAGAAAACACTGGTACTGCACCTTCAATACGCTATAATTTCCAACACATTTGCTTATTTTAAAATAACTTTAACCTTATCAAATTGTGCAATTCATCTTTCATCCCAATACTTCAGATTTAGTTTTTCGTTTTTAAAGTTGTACTGAAGTAGAAAAGGTGACCACTCCTAAACGATTGAGGGATTACATCAATTAACAATCCTAAAGCTTTGAGATTGCCACAGACATTGTAAAACATTTTTGTAAAACATATTTCTCTTCCAACGTATATGAAACACATCTTATTTTTTGGAACATCCATTTCTGATGCAAAAGTACTTCCCAGAGTTTGTGATTGCATTATAACCTTGTGATTCCTATCAGCAGACTTGAGTGCCCAGGCCAACCCATCCCCACAGGGACGCCAGGCCTTTTACCCCACCAGATCAGCTGCGCTAGCATTAGCATGTGATCAGATAGAGGCTGAAGTGAGGGCGCGTCCACAAACACAAGGCACAGGGGGGATAGTAAAGCATTCCTTCTCACATTCCACTTAACCCAGCTGTGTGACAACAGCCCTCCACTGGGACTGAGGCTTTGCAAAGTAGTACACCCAGAGAGAAGCATTTAGTGCCTGTCAAAATGTATGGTTGTGATGGTGCTGAAAAATATTTAGTTTTCCTCATTTTGGATGTTACGTATACATATGGAAACATGTATTAGATTGGAAATGCAAAACAGAAGGTGTCAAATTATCTATTGAAATGTAATTATGTAATACTAATACTAGGACACTGAGACGTTAGCTCGTTGGCAAAGTTATTTTGTTGGCGTAGTTTTTATTCAAAGGCTTTGCTTGACTCAATGCATGTAATAAAGTAAAATCTGTTTGGTCTCAGTACAGATATACAGTGTGAAAGCAACTATTCATGAGAAAATGAGAGTGCGCTGTCTGAATCTAATTATAGAGCATTTTATTCTCCATAAGGTAGCAAGTGCACTGATAGCATGCTAGTGGTTGATAGTTTTAGTGACAGTAAAACTCTGCTCTGACCTCTGAAAGTTGCGAAAAGTGCTTATAGTGCCGCTCGTGCTCGTGAGTTCAAACCATGCAGGTCATTCCCCAGTCTCATCCTAATTTTACTCTGTACCGTCCTGTCAAATAAAGCCTAAATCCTAAAAAGCCTTAAAAAAACAACAACAAAAAACACTCATGAACCCATTGCGGCAAATAATTTGAATGATACTGATCAATATGTGGACTGCTGCATAGAGTTTAAAATTACCTACCGTAATTTTCGGGCTATAGAGCACTCTAGAATAAAAGCCGGACTAACGGAATTCATAAAGAAAAAAGAAATTGTACATATACGGGCGGCACCTGTCAATAAACTGCAGGTGCCCACGTTGTAACATGAGATATTTACACAAAGACAGTACACGGTAGTGATGTGCAGGTTGTCTTTTGAACAGCGGGTCTCACGAGTCAGCAGCGGACCGCGGGTCTAATTAGACTAATTTCTCAGTGAATATGAATCGGATCGTGATAAACACACAGCATTTTGAAGCTTAACATACAGAGAACACGTCTGTCCCCTGAACAGTGCTTCCACTGACTTCTACAGTGTGTCAAATGCCTGCGCTTCCTGCTAGAATGCCCCCCGGTGGCCGTTAGCCCGTAAAAATCTAGAAATTAGCTGCACCGTTGTATAAACCGCAAAGTCAGGGCATAGTTCCATTTGTTGACATTTTTTAAAGATTGTAAAAATCTGTTACAGCACCTTTAAACGAAAGTTCAATGCTATGTCTAAAGGTGCTAGACTGGTCTTGAATGTGCATCAAATCAAATGAACTTGCTGACTGAATGCGGACTGTGGACTTCTGGATTCAAAAACCCCTTCCAAATAATCAACGATTTCACATGACTCTCAATCTGTCGATCCTTCGATTAATTGCCCAGCCCAATTGCAATATCAATAATTTTGCTTACCTTACAACCAATGTCTAGCAATACATCTAAAAACTACCACTCTGGGTGCAAAATAAAAGTTAGTTGCTAAACACGTACACAAACACAGCTGGATTAGTCAGTTTAAGCGAACACCAGATCTGTCACAGCATTGCAGCACAATTTGTTCTCCCTTTCTCACGTGGTTGTAGATCACTGTGACATTGACACGAGTGTAGGGAGGAGGGCAAGGCTAAGTGTAGCAGCCTGGTTTGGTTTGTTAAAATGGCAGCGTGACCAACTATGTGTGGAATCTCAACCATGCTCCGCGCTGGCAGCCAAGAAGCTCTGGAGATGTCCAAAATGTGTACTTTCATATTTGGTCATTGGGAGAGGGCTGTTATCGTAGTGGCTTTCTCACCACAATGAGGAGCCAAAGTGAAAAAGAACCAAGGAACCTGCCATTAACCTGCTGCTTGAGGCAAAGAGAATTGTTATTTTTTACAAAAGGAGATACAACTGAACTGTATATTTAAATAAAACCTGGGAAGTTCAGAAAAGATTTGCTGATCTTTTATTTATTTACTGAGGATTTATCGATCTTTGCACCAAGCCTGAGTAATCTATGACAAGTGTGAAGAAACTACCAGGTTGAACACTATCACTTTAAAAAAAAAAGTAACCTTCTTTAGCTGTAAGCAGTTAGATTTGAGAGACTGCACTAAACAGGTAGTTTAGCAGGTTTTAAACAGAATAAAGGCTCATTTATGCTCAAAATCGCAAAAGTATCGATATTGCAATATTGACTAACGCAATAATCTATATCGCAACAAATTAAATTAGTTCAATAACACCAATGTCCTTAACCTGATAGAAATGTACTGTTTTTGAAATTATGTTTCAATTCATGATCTTCCTTTTTCAGTCTATATTAGCCTTTATTTAGTCGCAGTTTTGTCTCAATCAAGATTATATTTTGACCGATACATTAAAGGCATGAACATATTACTCTTTTACAACTTAAATGATTGTGTCAAAAAAGAAAATATCACAAGAATATCGATATCACAGTACGTAAAAGCCATATTGGATATAGCCATAATTTCCAATATTGTGCAGCCCAAGTTCCAAGTAGGGCTCAGTTAAACAATTTCCCTTGCGGTAGCTTTGCGTGCCGCTGTTTGCAGTATATGCGGTATGGCCCATGGGCCAATAACACTTGTGTTGATCATGTCCATTTAGGCTTCAACGCGGACAATAGACTGTGACGTGGATTCACGCACAGCACGCCGACTGTGTGTTTCGGGTGGGTATGGGGGCAATTCTGGACCTTCAGCTCGTCTTTATTGTGCTTTGTTTGGGTCAATGTAGGTTTATGTTAAACATGGTGCCGTTTGTGCAGAATGCTCAGTCGTGCACACCTGTGCTGTTACATCTGTGCTGTGTATTTAATGACTCATTGACGAGATTCATTTAAAGCCAAGACCTTGAAAGTCACCTCAAACTGCTGTCTGCACGAGACTCGATGGCAGAATCCGGTGAAACTTTACTTAAAAGGCAGATAGTGTGAACACATGAATTAATTCATCATTAATCAGTACTGCAATATTGCGGTGCAGATACCATCACTGCAATTACTAAAAATGAACATGGAGGCACCCACAACAATTTTGGAAAAACATTTGTTAGAAAAGATTCAAGGAAACAAGGTAAGAGAAGCGTTCATTTGGTTGACTGACTGAAGCCTCCATGCGTACCTGTATGTGTGTCTCAAACGTGTAAATGAGCCTCGAGAGCCCATGGAAACACCAAGACATTTAGCTCTCTGTGGAGACAACAATTGAAACCTTTGCCCTCTAAGTGCCAATTGTGTCCCAATAAATGACAATTGTGTCCATTGGGATTTCAACTATACATCCATCGCATCATTGCATTCTCAAATTTGGGTCAACGTAGAACATATAACAGCAGAATTGTGGCAGGGCTAACCTCGACTTAGAGCCTTGTATTGTTCCGATGAGACAATGAGCAGACTCGTGTTACACTGTACTGTTACATCAGCGCAGAATTATGAATGATGTCATGAGGTCTGCACTCCTTTCCCTTTCTTGTCCTCTTGTTCTGCTACGGTTCAATAATAACCACAATATGCTCGCATTTGGAATATAATTACAGTCTTGGACATTGGTTATTATAGGATGTGGTGGACTTATTTATGAAGTCCCTCTGTGCGTTTTACAAGCCCGAGATGTCTGACAGCGGTGGATCTACAGTGTTACGAGGTGTGAGGGTGAGAAATGGGTCTTGCGTGATGCCAGGTTTGGAAATGCGCTTGCACACGGTCTAGAATTCTGTTGAGGCGTGAATCTGGACATCAACAGAATGTCTTTGGCTTAGAAAATAATAACACTATTTTGCTGGTGTTATTTTAACTGTCACTAATTAGGTAATAATTGAGATGCAACAACGTGGATAGTATCATTACAGCAGATATCAGAATATTTTAATGACTTAGATGAAGTTATGTTGTAGCTAAAAGTTAAAAAGCAAAAGGGAAATACAGACCATTATTCTCTCCTGTTGAGCATTAATTCCCTCAGTTGCTGTTGCTATTCAGTTTACCATTAAAACCAACATTTTCATAGCTTTTCATCATTCAAAAGATACAAAATTGTTAATTGCACTGGGTACGGTCCTAATTTTTCATCATTCTATAAAAAAATTGATTGGAGTGAATAACATTTATATTTAGTAAAGTAATTTCATTTTATAACGTAACTTTATTATTTATTTAAGATTTAGTTTTAAATCATTATAGTAGTTTTCCATAATTTAATAATTAAATGAAGTTTGTAATTATAATATAATAATAATTCCTGGTTGAATATAGTTCTGGAGTGGTATTTCCCATCTGCTGCCTGTTACCTAGCAACCACACCGTAAACACGGGCTAAAACTCATCTAATTTAAACACTACTTATCATTTGACAAAAACATATGACAACACCTTTACTTTTGTTAAATTGATGTACAAAATGTCCCAAAAAAATTGCATTGACAATTCATTGTGATTGGTTAAATCCACCTGTCACTCACTCAGAGCATGACGGAGGCTGACCAATAGGAGCAGTGGGCGAGGAGAGATGGTTGAGTATTCACCATTCCAAAAACCCGTCTGGGCACAGCCAGTCTACATAATCCCCACTAATAATCCCACTGCCCTATATTAGTTAACATAGGGCTGCCGACCTCCGGGGAAAATAAATTCTGCACAGACTAAAAAGCCGTTTTCGGGTCATCCAGAGAATCTACATTGTTGACTTGGTCACATGAACATCTTACACAAATCATTCTATTTTATCGCTTTAGTGGCAAGCCTTTTCCCCAGTTCTCCCTTTAAACCAACAGAGTTCCCGCTGGACCGGAAGTGCCATTACAACAGGAGTGCTCATACACGGGGGGAAAAAGAGGGAACAGTGGAAGGAATCTTTCCAGATTGGCCTCATCTTTTTCTCACCTGATCCTGGGGTCAGCAGTGGACCCTCCAGCTGCAGGTCGACCTCCTCCGCCTCCTCTGGTCTTTTCTTCTTTTTCTTGGGGTCTCGTGGCTTGCGCAGTAGAGACAGCTCCTCTGGGTGCCGGATATCTGCGGAGAAAGGGAGGGATAACGGATGTTAGAACAGTATTACGCCAGGTTTATACCAAATAGTAGTAGGGTGTAGTTCAGAAGAGAAGCAGATCTGTGGAAAGGAGTCTAGTTTTCCCGGATACAGCAGCGGTCTGAAGTGGTTTTAAGGTAATTAGACAAGTACTTTTCTGTAGTCTTCTGTAGGGCTGAAACGGACAATCGAGAAGGGTTAGGGTTAATCGAGTAATTCGATTACAAAAAAGCTTCAATTATTATTTTATTGCCGCGATGATTTGTTTAATTTACATATCTAATGCATCTAAACGAAGCGCAGGGAACGACTTGTGGCGCTTTTGTTTCACACGGAGCTTGTTCCGGACCTGCAGCAGCTAAAACACAACAGAGGAGAGAACAGTGTGTTTTAAACTCATGAGTGTGACTGGGAAGAGTTTTGTTGTGTGAAAGAGCACGGTGTTTTGAGCTGTAACTAACTATTGTAACTAGCTCCGAGTGCCGTTCACTTTAGCCTCGGTGTTTCATACTCGCGGCCCTCTGTGCTCTTTCGCACAACAAAACTCTGCTTCCCAGTCACACTCGTGAGTTTAAAATACGCCGCACTCTCCTTTGTTGTGCTTTGAAACAGCCAATGAATACAGGTGAGGCTAAAGTGAACGGCACACGGAGCTAATGCTGCAAAATGCAGAGTTACAGCTCAAAACACCAGGATCACTGATTTCACTCAACAAAGTTTTACAAACAAGTTTCTTATTTGAAGTTGTG
The DNA here is from genome assembly GCA_015082035.1 of Chaenogobius annularis. NCBI lineage: Eukaryota > Metazoa > Chordata > Actinopteri > Gobiiformes > Gobiidae > Chaenogobius > Chaenogobius annularis. The sequence continues at coordinate 57,538 of BJKM01000738.1, forward strand.
ACATAAACGCGTGGAGCTAGATGTGATTTCTAAGAGTGCAGCTCGGGATTATTATAATAGATCCATGGCTCTTTCACTCATCTGAAATCTTCCGAGTCGCACTCGTGAGTTTCAAACGCGCCGCTCTCTTCCTTGTCGCGCCTTCGTCAGAGCGGAACAAGCTCCGTGTGAAACAAAAGCGCCACACGTCGTTCCGTGCGCGCCACATTCATGTGTTTTTAATTAAATATGTAAATTAAACTTATCATCGAAGCAATAAAATAAGAATCAAAGCTTTTTTGTAATCGAATTATTCGATTTACTCGAGTAATTGTTGCAGCCCTAGTTTAAGGAATGTACAAAACTCAATTACTCGCAGAAAATAATTGATAGATTACTCAATTACAAAAATAATCAATAGCTGCAGCCCTAATTTACGTATTTAATTAAAATGGCATGAATCTGTGGTCTTTGGAGCGCACAGAATTATGTGTGGCGCTTGTTTCACACAGAGCTCATTTCTGCACGGCATCTACGGCAACTAAATCACAACAGAGGAGAAAGTGGTCAGTTTTAAACTCACAAGTGTGTCTATGGAGCGGAGATGTGTTGTGTGAAAGAGCACAAAGTGCTGCGATGATGAAACGGAGTCCACGCCGAGGAGCGAGGACACTGAGGCTAAAGTGAACAGCACGCTGCGCTAATGCTAAAATGACTCGACCTCAGTGAAGAATCATCTGCGGAGCTTCAGAGTCACAGCACAACACATGTTGATCAACAAATAAGACTTAGTAATTCAAATGAATAGTTTATTATATAATAAAGTAGGCTGTAATATAAGAAACACAGCGACTTGAAATCAACGGAAAAATGATAGTAAACTATAGGACTTGCAGTGGTTAAACTTGTGAAAGATCTCAATCATTCCTCAACCAGCGACAGACTCGAGCCTCACGCTGCAGCTTCAGTTTCAGCTTCAGCTTCAGCTTCTGACATGCGCGACACCAAATGACACAGCAGATGTGTTGGTCACGTGACCTTTTCTTAAAGTGACAGCTTGACACGTGTGTCGGCGCCTCGACTCGTTTGGCCCAACACTAGATGTTTCTTCTTAATCTTAAAATCTTAAGTGATGCGTCACAAAACACAAATTAATTCAAATCTACCGCTACTGTTGTTGTTAATCTGATCTGTTTGCAATAGTTTGGTCACAAGTTAGTCATTTATAAATATCTTAAAAAAATTATGCAATTGTTTTTCCTTTCTTTTCTAGCTGTGAAGTTTCTGTGGAAGACAAGGATTTCAAAAGTTTGAATCTCCTATAAAGACAATGGGGCAGCAGTAGTTCAGTGCAGAGTGCTCGACGTCCAATCCCAAATTCGGCGGTTCGAATCTTGCTCTCAACATTAACATCCTGGTAGAGCGGTCAGATCTACTGACCCACAGGTTGGCAATGCGATTACAGCTGCCTCAGGTGAGTGTGAGTGTGTGAATGAGTGACTGGTTCCTTGATGTAAAGCGCTTTGAGCGGTAGAAAAGTACCATATAAATGTGACCATTTTGCAATATTTTTGTCCTTGTTGCTGTTAAAAGCACAAATAACCAGGCTAGGAATCAGACATCAATCCATCCTCCTGTATAATCTTTCAAAACATTGCGGATATCTATGGAGAGAAGCCAAAAGCTGGGTAAGACACCACAGACAGACGGGTGGAAAGAAGTAAAATAATTCTTAAAGGGCTTCAAATCTTCAGTGTAATCCAGAGATGAGACAGGCAGACGGTCGACCTGCTCTAGCCCTCCAAAGCCTACATACTCAGACACAAAACGACTGTCTAAAGAATGGAATGTGCTCAACATCAATCAATAAGTGAGGGAAATATTGTGAAATGAAAACAATGCGTTTGTTGAGCCAAATAGTAGATCCAAACTCTGAATCAAACTGATCAACAACTAAAGCAGGACTTGAACAGGACCAAAAAAAAAACTAAGAGTCTTATATTAGGGACACCAACCCATGTCTTAGTACCTTATTCATGGTAATCGATCTAAAAAAAAAATAATAGTAAGAATTTAGAAGCAAAACTGAGTAATTTCAATTAAATCTATATTCTAAAAAAGTAAAACCAAATGTCTGTTCATGCCTCATTAAAAAGAATAATTTGTGCGAGGAAAACATCAAATTCAGCTTTTACTGGAACAATTGTAATTCACTCTTAATTACGTAAACATTTGACATGATGGAGAAGTTGATGTTATAATAATTGAGTGTTTTTGTTCTCAAACTGATTCCCTGATCAGAAAGCAGAATGAGCCTCTCGCTTTTACAAATCAAAGCATGACTCACAAGCACTTAAACTTACTGATAGGTGACAGTAGGCTTGTCATAATATTAAAAAAAAATTAAATGGTGTGCTATATTGCTACAGAAAATATTTTAGAGTGGTTAGAGTTGTTTATTAAGTAAATAATATGCATAATACAGGAAGTCAGAAACCAAAACGAGCAATACAACTTCAAGCATCGTGTGGCAACAGACCGCACTGTACAGTTGACCAGGACATGTTCCATATTAAACCAGCACATTATGAGTCAACACCGACTTACAAAGGCATCATATGAACCGCAAAATAGCTGGGAGTAAATAGTGCGGAAAGCATGTGTATATTTAATGGACAAAGCATGGACGACGTAATGAAAAAAACAGATCATAGAGTCATAAACCCCCTTCTCCGGCCAGAGAAGCATCTGTCAGCAGCTCCAGCGCTTTGGGCCGGGCCGGAGAGGATTCCTGTGCGGGTTTGTAGGGCTATGTAGGGGGTGAGACAGCCAAAACGTGTCAGGGAGCAGAATAGATGAAGCTAGCGCACATCTGGAAAAGCAGCTGGATTCACTCTTCTAATATAAATGAAATGGCAGCGATATTCGAGGCTTAGTTTTATTATTGCTAAGCTCTTACGGAATGAAATACGACTTCTGTGATCGACTTGAGGGATGACGGATTGGGCGAGTGCCATGCTCTGATCGCGGTTGAAATTAACACAGAAGAAAGCTGATCAATCCATTTTCAACCTCTCATCCAGGGCCGGGTCGCAGAGCTTTCGCTTTGGAAAGGTTTTGGCACTGTCCGAAGTGTCTTTACCGTCTTAAATGAACCGCACCGGCTCATTTAAGCAATCCAAAGTGGACTCTGAAAAGTGAGACCTCCGAAAGCGGTTTGGCTCGCTTTGGCTCCTGGTACACGTTAGCGAAGGAGGAGCTAAGCTATGCGCCACGGTGAGATGATTGGATAGGAGAGAACGCAGACTTGGGTGATAACGAGACGTCAAAGATCAACTATAAACAGAAAATAACTGACTTTATTTTATGATAATATGATATTTCCAGTGATGGTAGAGTATATGTTGGTGAATTGAGTATCCACCTAGTCCTTCAGTGTTCTAATCTTGAACCTGCCCTGTTGGTAAACTACAGACCTATTTTAAATATCGCCCTTTGTCTCTAAAAGCCTTGAAAGAGTTGTAGTTAAACAGCTTTGTCGCCATCTACAGGACAATAACTTATTTGAAGTTTTCCAGTCAGGGTTCAGAGCCTGCCACAGCACTGAAACTGCACCAGTTAAAGTCAAAAATGATTTGTTATTAGCTGCTGACGATGGACTGGTCTCAATCCTGGTTCTATTGGACCTCAGTGTTTGACACCATCGACCACAACATTCTACTGCAGGTTAGAATGTGACGTAGGTGTCAGAGGCCCCGCCCTCAGCTGGTTTGAATCCTACCTATCGGATAGGTGCCAGTTTGTTAATGTAAACCAGAGCTCCTCACCCTGTTCTAAAGTAACCTACGGTGTGCCACAGGGTTCAGTTCTCGGTCCAATTCTGTTTACTCTTTATATGCTGCCGTTAGGTAACATTATCAGAAAGCATGGCATTAACTTCCACTGCTATGCAGATGACACACAGCTGTATTTATCAATGAAACCCGATCAGACCGATCAAGCAGACAGACTTAGTGCTTGTGTGAAGGATATAAAAACCTGGATGAAACTTAATTATCTGCTTCTTAACCCTGAAAAAAACGAGGTCATCGTACTAGGCCCTAAACATCTACGAGACGCTTTATCTGAGCAGATAGTCACACTGGACAACGTCAGTGTAGCCTCCAGCTCCACTGTAAGAAACCTTGGAGTCTTATTTGACCAAGAGCTCTCATTCAAAGTGCACATAAATCAAGCCTGTAAAACCGCCTATTTCCATCTGCGTAATATAGCCAAAATCTGAAAAAATGGGCCTAAAAGCGATGCTTGTCCATGCGTTTGTAACATCTAGATTAGACTACTGCAACTCCCTGCTCGCAGCGTGTCCTAAAAGTTGCATGAAAAGCTTTCAACTGGTTCAAAATGCAGTAGCAAGATTACTAACAGGAACTAAAAGAAGAGAGCACATTACGCCGGTGCTCGATTCTCTTCACTGGCTCCCTGTTGAGTTTAGAATCAAATTCAAAATCCTCCTCCTGACTTACAAAGCCATAAATGACATGGCCCCATCCTACCTCAAAGATGCTATAGTACCTTATCATCCAAACAGAGCACTTCGCTCTCAAAATGCTGGACTTCTGGTGGTCCTAAGAGTCTCTAAAAGCACAGTAGGAGGTAGAGCGTTTCGCTACCAAAACTCCTGTGTTGTGGAATCGGCTTCCTGTCCATGTTAAAGAGGCCGACACAGTTTCTTCATTTAAGACCAGGCTTAAAACGTTCCTCTTTGAAATTGCTTATGGTCAGGCCAGTTAGGAACAGAAATAAAAACCTATAGTTCCCAGCTATGCTGCCCTAGGAGCAACTATACTGGGGGAAGTATGGCAGCTTGAGCACTATCCTCTGCTTTTTACTACTTTTCTATGAAACAATATTTAATATTTAATTTCACTTGCAATTTGTTCATCTCTTTTCCTTCTTTTTCTCCCACTTCCGAGACAGGAGTGGAGCAGGCACATCGATGACCTGAGGATCCAGATGCTCCTCAACTGCCTGGAGAAACGGTCTGCCTGGAGAAACGGTCTCTACGCCATATGAACGGTTCTTCATCAGCCTCGAAGAATTGGTTCCAGTGGGTCCAGCACAGTCTATCTACAAATTGAGGCGCGTCCGCCTGTCCGTTCGAGGGAGTCAGATCTCTCCTTCACTGTGGAACTTCTCCAGGTTTCTACTTTTTCCCAAAGAGGTTTGGTAGTTTTTCCTGGCCGAGAGGGAGGGTCTAAGGACAGGGGAGCTTGGGACATTACCAAGTCCCTATGAACATTGTTTATTCTGTTTTTATTCTGTTTTTTCCACTGTAGCCCCTCGAGGCAACTGCTGTTGTGATTTTGGGCGTTACAAAAAGAAATTGAATTGTTCTAAAATCTAAAAAGTTATCATTCCTCCTAATAATATGCAGGGAGGACTAGGCCTAGCTTCACTTGCAAGAGTAGCTGAGAGAGAGAGAGAGAGCGAGAGCGCGAGAGAGAGAGCGCAAGAGAGAGAGAGCGAGAGAGAGAGAGAGCGAGAGAGCGAGCGCCTTGGCCCGTGGTGCGAAGGCTTGTTTGGTTTGTGTAACTAAAGCAAAGGCATTCCAGCAGTTTTAAGGACTACCAGATGGGCCCCTCACGTCCCTCCTCCTGTGTTACTCTATCCGCGTGCCCTTATAGAGCCATGTGAGCGAGCGAGCGGCCTGCCTGCTGCCGGTCCCGGGCCAGAGCACACACAGGCCGGAGCCCAGGTGGAGGCTGCTGTCGTGGGGCCTGGTCTGGCACACATCACTACGTCAGTGCAGTGTAAGAAGGATGGCTTCTGACCATTTATATATGTATTGAAAAATGTGCTGTTACTACTGCAACAACTACTACGTAACAAAATACATCTAAACTGAACGTAACTTGGCATACAACTTATATCTTAAAAGGTATTTACGGGTTTCAGAGCGAATTAACACTGTAAAACCAAATGTTAAAATTTTTGAATGGGAAAAAGGGCTTAAAATATTCCATATAACAAGAAACTGAAGTCCAGTTTTCAAACCACATGTCAGTAAAAACATGTGGTTTGGAGCAGAGGTCTGACTTTAGAGGAAGAGATTTGATTCATGTTTGGATTAAATGGTACAGATTAAACGTATGCATAGATAATGTTCATGAAGTATTTACTAGAAGTCATTATTTTGTTTTAGAAAAGACCGAATCAAATAAAATTGAGAACAATCAATATGAAGAAAAAAATCTTCGATTCCTTTTTCATTGGATCTCGCCCAGCCTTATGAACAGGTTGTATTATTTAGAAGATGGACACACATACATCAGACAAACTTAAAAAATGATCATGGACAACTTCAAAATACTTTCAAACACAAAGGTGCTGGTATATCATGTTTTATGATTTCTGAATGTGGCAGTACATAACTTTTCAGGTGGAGGGTCCACCACCTACTTGTCTACATGGAGATGTTATTGCTTAGCCTGAAATGTTCCACAGTATTCATCTTATTCTGCCCCGCCCACTTTTTCCTCGTTTTGTAATGGATCAGAACTTCTGTTGTTATGGCACTTCTGGTCAAGTGAGAACTCACAAAGTGGAGAACGAGGGGAAGGTGTTGCAGCTAAAATATTCTAGAAAGTAGATAGATTTGTGTAAAATGTCCAATGTTCACGTGACCAACAAGTCAACAATGCACCAATTCCCTAGACCTGAAAACCACTGTGTTTGAGTAGAACTTATTTTCTGTTGAGATCGGCAGGCCTATGTAAAATAATGCAACCGGAAAGAGGATTATAAACAGATGGAGGCGCACCGAAATAAGGTGAATAACATTAAACTAGTCGATCTCCATGGATACTAGCAAGTGCAAGGACAAGTTACAGGTCAAATATTTGGAAAGGGGAACAGACTTGTAGAGGAAGGTGTCTTTTGTATTTAAAAACATGTGCCACAGGCTCCGTGCACAACGCTAGTTCAGTGTTAGCATCACTAGTTCACCCTATGACCATTGTTTAATCTGTTCTCACTGTTGCCCTTTGACTACTGTTGTGATTTCGGGCATTACAAAAATAAATGTGATTGAATTGAACTGAATTATTATTGCTCTAAGATCAGTGAATATGGTGGATGTCAGTAACAAGTTAAAGACTTTACAAATGAGGTGAACACGTCACTGGAGGACACCTCTGTGGTTATAAAGAGTGTTTGTGTGTCAATGCTAAGGCTAACTTTAAAGCAAAGTAAATCTTCAAATAACACCACAAAGTGAAGTAGTCTACATTACTTAGGCACTAAAAACAATCTGGTAGTCTTAACTTTACATTTCAATTGGATGTTTATTTTATATTTAAAAGTTAGCATTAGCTTTGAGACACTGAGCTAGCCAGCACGCTGTTGTGCAGAGCCTACTGGATACTTCTTCTTTGGTGTTTTATGGCGGTTGGGATCCATAAAGTTTTACATTACCGCCACCAGTATGTTTAAAGCTATACCATGGAACGTTTCAGGCAAGGCAATAATACCTCCATGGAGACAAGCAGGTCCGCACCCTCCACCAGAAAAGCTAATAAAACGTTTGTAAAGTGGACACTGGAAATATTGAGGCATGGTTTTAAACGTTAAAGTTTAAACTATAAAGAATATAAAGTTCTAAAATGTTCATTTTGCTTGATAAGTCCTTTATACATTTGGATCATAATAACGCATTTGAAAACATCTCAAACTTACTGAAAGATGTTTATTAAAACATTCAAAAATTACAGCTAATCATGACACAATTGTGGACTATCTGCCAACTTAAGCAAAGGCCAAAGCCTCTACAGTAGCTTAGGCCCAGCCCCATCAAATGTGGTGTTACGCAACCACACTGAACTTCATGCACCATTTTTCCCATATGTGCTAAATTCCAGTATATTTTGGACATACAAATAGATAAATTCCCCTTGAGTGCTCAGCTGAATTATTTGTATTGGCAGCTCCAGCTTGGCGTGAGCAGAAATGTGGTTGGAAGGTCAGATGTGTTGGTTCACAGTAGGAGTAAAGACACTTTAACAATCAGATGCTGAACTTGTTGAGAGAAAATACAAAAATAAATTAATCACATAAAAAAATGATGTCAATGGTTCAAAAGTCACGTCTACCAAATGTATAAATTAGAGAAAAAAAGAGCAGGAATAACAGTTATATTTTGATAATAAAATGTAGTGGTGATAAGGAGTCTCCAGATCCAAAATGTTTTTACACTCATCCATCAGCAGATGCAGTACTGTGGGTTGCACCACGACCACAAACTTAAATAAAATGTAAGAGCAGCACACAATTGTGAAGTGGAAAGAACATTATACATTTTCAGATTTGCAGCATGCAAAAGTATTCAGTCCGTTTTCCAAGTCAGAAGTGTCCTGGTGATTACTGAAAGATTGAATGTTGACCTAAAGATTCAATAGTCCATCTGTGTGTAATCCAGTCTCAGTATAAATGTAGCTGTTCTGTGAAGGCCACAGAAGTTTAAGAGAATGTTGGGGAGCAAACAGCATCATGAAGTCCAAGAAACACACCAGGCAGGTCAGGGAGACAGTGTGGAGAAGTTTAAAGCAGGGTCAGGTAGTGATGGGCCAAACGAGCCGAGGTGCTGGCACACATGTCGAGCTCTGAAAGTGACGACTGTGTCGCTCGGTGTGTCACTTTAAGAAAAGCTCACGTGACCAACTCATCTGCTGTGTCATTTGGTGTCACTCGTGTTAGAAGCTGAAGCAGCTTCAGTCTGCATAAGTAGGCCTACCTTTTTAGACCACCAGATGGCGCAATAGAGGGCACCAACATATTGGCAATACAGTGTCAACACAGTATCGGACTGTCAAGGTGTGTGTTATCACTAGGATCACTGGGGTCACTAGGGTCAGGTTATAAAAAGAAATTGACCAAGCTTTGAACATCTCACGGGGGACTGTTCAACCCATTATCCAGAAATGGAAAGAGTATGGAACACTACAGACCTACCAAGACATGGCCGTTCACCAAAACTTAGAGGCCGATCAAGGAGAGCACTGATCAGAGATTTAGCCAAGAGGCCCATGGGAACTCTGGAGGAGCTGCAGAGATCCACAGCTCAAGTGGACTGGGAATCTGTCTTTATGGAAGAGTGGCAAGAAGAAAGCCATTGTAGAAAAGCAGCCATAAGTAATCCAACGGCCTCTAAAGCAGTTTACAGGCTGTTGAGGAAACAACAAACATGTGGAAGAAGGTCTGATCAGACCAAAATTTTACTTTTTGGCCTAAAAATAAAACAATATGTGTGGGGGGGAAACTAACGGCACAAACACGGCACATGACTCTGAACACACCATCCCACTGTCAAACATGGTGGTGCAGCCTCATGCTGTGGGGCTTTTCTTCAGCAGGGACAGGGAAGCTGCTCAGAGCTGATGGAAGATGGGTGGAGCCAACTACAGGGTCATCTTGGAAGAGAACCTGTTGGCGTCTGCAAAAGACTTGAGACTGAGGTTCACCTTCAGCAGGACAACGACCCTAAACATAAAGCCAGAGCTACAATGGAATGGCCTCAAACTAAACAAATTCAAGTGTTAGAATGGCCCTGTCAAAATCCAGACCTAAATCCAATCCAGAATCTGTGGAAGATCTGAGAACTGCTGTTCACAAATGATCTCCATAAAATCTGAGCTTGAGCTCAGATTTGAGAATGGGCCAAAATGTCACTGTCTGTGAGCAGAGCTGCAGAGACAAACCCCAAAAGAATATTTTTGCAAGCTACTGTATTTACCTCACTGAAGGATTCAGAGAAACGCCCTCGTCAGGTTTGAAAAAAAATGGCAAGATGGCTAGAATAATGGCTTGGATCGTACATATAGTGAAAGATCGGGCCGATATAAGTGAACAGTGTCCTTCACACCCAGCTGTCTCTGCTAATGGTACTGCAACGCCCAGAGCAGCTTGAATGCAGACGAAGGAGGCTCTACACAGCAAAAAATAACAATTTAGTTTGAGGTTTTCATGGAACCTTAAGAGTGAAATCCAAACTTTGGTCAAATGAGCAGTGGAGCAGGACTGAATGTGCTAACTTTTTTTGCAAGATTATAAGACATTTTTAAGTGGGCCTATTTTATAAATCAAATTAAGCGTTGCATACGGAACTATTTAACAGAGGACTTATCATCTTAAACTGTTGATAAAAATAACATTAAAAATAAAAAGATCTGTATCGGAGCGGTATAGGTAATTACAAACCTTAGAAAAAACTTGGAGCACTTCCTTTATCACTAATGCCGCATGATATTTGTGTACTGTGATTTCAATCACAATTCAAATAAACAATTAGTTGTAAAAATAAACCACAAGAACAAACACTAAATAGAGCTATAAGTATATAACATGAACTACAACTGAACTACTGACTACAACTGAATCTTTTTCTACCATATAACATGAAGTCTACAAAAACATCCAACCCGTGAGCAACTCTGCCGTCTGTTCCCACACAGTGTAAGAGTATTTATAATGAAAAAAACACACACCAAAGCCAAAGTGAAGCAGCCTGACTATGATTAGTCCACAGTCATGGGTTAGGAAGGATAAAACAGACCCAAATGCACACTAACATAGGGCAAAAACAGTTATTGACTTAAGTGGTGCATTGGATCACAGAGGTAACCTAATTCTGTTTCGATCAAATATATCAGTCCTGACCTGGAGGTAAATTTTTTTTTAAAAAGTTAAAAAGTCATGCCCGACATTTTTCCTGACAGTACAAGGAGCACCGATCACTCTGATGAAGGATGTCAAGATTAACCGGTTTTTCAATTACAGTGAATATTTATAGCGACGGTAGGTTATTCGTGAGGCCTTGCCAGAGCGTAATCCTACCTCCTAACACGGGTTTATTCTTCACACAGCGGTTTGTTGTTGACATGAGCCAAAGGAAAGTGGCAACTAATTTCAACGTCTCAAAGAGCTGCAATAAGGGGCCAATAATCTTATATTTATAGGATTGAATCCATTTGTGGCCATCATATTTTAATTTCAAAGTGATCTGCTGTAGTAAATGGTAGGCAGGTTAAAAAAAGGTAATACAATACAATACAATATAAATGTACATAAAAAACATAAAAAATGCAATATTAATGTTTCCGTTCTTTTGCTGATAACTGATTCATTGTAAAAAATTCCCTGCACAATAACTGACCTACTCTGATGTTGCTGATGTCTATGAGTGCAGTGGTCTTGAGTGGGCTTCAGACTAAAGACTTCTCCAATACATTACGAAGATGTTCGCCTGGTCGCCGGTTTCTGATGGGCGTGACAGACAGTTGGATTGGCCAATTAGGAACAGTCATGTATCCCAAAAAACATTGTATATTTCTGCAGAGAAGTTTGATTTTGTTCTATAGATTACCAATGCTACTCTGTTTCGCATGCGCCACTGAAAAAAAAAAAATCTGATTGCACGGTTCTGTTTGATTTGGCTTTAGGTGTGAGGGAGGGAGTGGTGACCAGACTTAACTGTGTAAAATAGAGAGAAATATCATTCTGGACTTGCCATGCAAACACCGGACAGCTCTACATGTTTGCCGAGGTTTTCATCCTTTTTTCTTCTTTCCCTAACAAGAGACATTAACTATTTAAGTAATAGGATATTCTATCTATATAGAGTCTTAGTTAATTGCATTTAATCAAATTGCAATTTGTACATAATTAATATTACATCTCTTGGCTAAGAGTTATGAAAAGCACTTATAAACTAATTGCTGTGAATAATTAGGAATGTGTTAGTAAACCACTGCAAACTGCTTACTTCTATTTCTCATATAATTACTGAAGTCATGGTGAAAGACAGACAGTTTTGCTAGCCTCAAGTTAGACGATGCAATCATGCGCATTTATCTAAAAACAACAACACTTCAGTCTTCTCTTGCATGTTTTTGAACATTCAGGATAATTCCCACACAACTATTGCCTTCCAAACCCTGGTCTTCTATCAGATGAGGCGAGCAGGATGGGAAGAAAATGGAAGCAGGGGTCAGTGGGAGTGAAACGGACTGATTTGACATCCTTCAGTCCAGTCCATCACGCTGTCCTGGCTGTGTCCTTGGTTGCGTGCAGGCCCAGCAGATGGGCCCTGTCTGGGTTGGAATGTGAGCCTGTCTACAGCTGCTCGGAGCCTGGGAGCGGAGCTGAGGGAGTGAGACTGGACAAGATTTGATGTAGATCACTGTGGTACGAATCAAATCAATTACTACAATGGATGTGGGCAAGATGGAAAAAAGTATTTGAAAAAACGATTTGATACAAAGTCCACAGAGGCAGGGTCAGGTCATTTTAAAGGGGGCAAATTATTTTTCCAGTTTTAGCATTTAAGGACACGTTAATTTGTACATTTAATCCCCATTACCAGTTAGATTTAAACCCAAAACCAATCCAGAACCAAAACAATACTAAAGCATAACTAATGTTTGGATATTCTTGCGTAGCAGTCACCCTTCCAGAACTCTGAGTGCTTGGTCCCACACCATGATGTCATCTTCCATAATCGTTCTACTTTTCAGCACTTGATTTACCATTACTACTCAGTTTACCAACTTCCGAGCTAGCTGCTATTGTTTTTAGCGACACACACATTGTGCAAAATGTACTTTGTATAATATCGTTCCCTCATCAAAAACATACCTGGAGTTTTAGCTACATTCACACTCATTTCATTAATATTGTTTATGAGGTAGTCTTGCTCAGAAAACCGTTTAATTTCCATTCCGTAGGATATCAAAGGTTGAAATCTGGACGCATTTCTGCCTTCAAATCTAATTTTTTACAATAGCACGCTTTAATTACCATGGGGAGGTTGTTTAATGGCCTTTTAGGATGCTTTTTTTTTTTTTAAAGGATTTTTTTGCTGTAGGCTTTATTAGACAGGAGAGATGAGCATGAAATGGGGACGAGAGAGAAGGGAGGACATACACAAATTGAAATGATCAGAGCCGGGATTCAAACTCAGCCTGGCCTATGTGCTGCCGCCCTAACCACTCGACCGCCGGGCATCACAGGATGTACTTTTCAAATATCTTGCTTTAACCTATAGTGTGAGCCCTTCGCGGTCAATAGTCAGTTAGCCGATTGCGTTTACACAAGGCTTTTTTGTTGTTGTATTTTACTGTAGGAGTGATAATTAGCCCAGGGCACATTACCAGAGAGTAAACACAGAGCCGAGACAGCGACAGGTCTGTTCACAACACGCCTGAATGAAAGCTCATATAAACGCAGTTTTGTCACACTGTTCTAGTGATTATGAATAAAGCACTTAATGTGAGAGTCACATTGTAAAGCCGTTAGCCGCTTACCTTAGCTTGGGCAGGTGAAAGATTGATCGTTTGAGAGGTAAATAACTGTTTTCTCCACAAATGTGACATCCAAGGTAAATAAGCCATATAAGCTCAACATTAGTTCATAAGTATGGCAGTGTCACTCAGGTTTGCCCAGGCTTTATGTGATAAATCCTCATTTAAGCCTCATTTACACTGCTTCATAACCCTTTTCTGTGTAGATCTCTGGCGTCTGGTGTAAAAATATCCAGTTTCTTGCCACATGGCTGCAACGCTTCGTTTTACTGATGACTAACTTGACACTATAGTGACTACGTGTAGTGACCCCATTTGATGAACAGGTTTTACAGGTGGACCACTCCCAACCTGTAACTTGTAACTGTCAGGGAATGGAAAGTAGAAGGCTTAGAGGCCACAGGGCCAGAGGTCATCAGGGTCAAATGTTTGTGGAATCTCTCATTGTGTGGACCAGAGTCAAACTACATACAGGAGTTACAGTATATTGTAAGAAGAATACGTTGACTGCAAATCCATTCGCATTTGTCAAAAAAGGCTATACTAGGCTGGAAGGCCAAATGGTTCAGGCATAAAACTAAATGCAGTATTTGTCTCCATTTGAAAGCAGCTCCAGGCTGATAAGGCGTGTTGACCAAACAGAAGCAAGGCCGAACGTGGGACGTGCCTGCCGAGAGGAGAGTGGTCCGGCACATGGCCCACAGACACGCATGCCCACGTCTGTATAATAAACACTGCATTTGGACTGAGAGAATGCACAGGTCACAGGGAGGACGCAGATGTTTGCGACCCTCAACCTTGCCTAAAATAGTTCCGCTTTCTTTCGGCTAAAATGTTGACAAGACGTCTGCCTCAAATCACGTTCATTACAACTGCGTTCCTGCATTGACATTTCAGAGGTAAACTAGCTTTTGTTGTTCTTCGATATGTAATTCCCTCTGCTGCCAGAAGATAGTGTGTTAACACAATTCGTGATGAGAAATTGCCTCACAGATATACGTTCAGAAGATACAATATTTGAAGTCCTAAAACAGGAGGTGTGAAAGCAAAGGTACAAGAGCATGATTAAACTGCTAAGGACGATATCCAAAAAAGTGAAAATGTCAGCCCAAAATATCAGGTCCATTAGATCTTTTTTATGTAATAACTTTCCAAAAACTTTGGGTTTGTAAGGCGATGCTAGCTAAGCAGTTGAACGGAAAATGGAGCATCTTCAGAAACGGGGCAATCTTTTCAAAGCACTTTACTCGATCACGATAACCACAGCCTGGGACGGGTACTATTCTGCGACAACCGCCTCCCCAACCAGCACCGAACACTGAAACACTTCCAAGGTCGCATGAGGTGGGTGACGTGTCCTGAAACTTGGCCACGACAGCAGTATCAACGCCAAGCACGTGCAACAAACCACCGGCTTTGGCCTAGCAGGGATCAGTTTTCCCTTCAACATAGGGCTGCAAGCGTAATCGCAATTTGAATGAACGCAATTAGCAAATCGCAAAGGTTGCATTAGGGATGTCACAATATCAGATTTTAATGTTACGATTTTATGACTATTCACTTGTTATTTACGATTGATGGCACTTTGCCCAAACAGGGGCTTTCATTCATTCATATAACTGATTACCATTCCTCACTAGCTTTATGATATCAAACTTTCCGAAGGAAAAAGTAATGATATTGGAGTATAGCTTGAACGAAAATGACTCATTCTTGCTGCCTATGATTCAAGTGATTGTTTTTTATTAGTTCTTGCGTTTACATTTTAACCTGAATAATCACGTTATCGATTAACCGAATCATCATGACATCCCTAGCTGAAATTTTTGAAGTACCATCATTTCCTCCACAAGATAACACACATGTTCAGAAATATATGGGATTCTTGCAATTTAATGTCAACTTTTCATCCATTCCTTTACTAAAACAAATTGCCAATGTACTCTCGACGCTTGGATATTTTCCCCAAATTGTTCAGGCCTATTTCTTGCTACTTACTGCCCTGTATCATGAAGCTCACATCCCAAGAAAATATTTTAAAAACTTTAGATCAATTACTCTGCATTTCAACCATTGACATCAGACTACACGCCGCTGTCAAAACGCTCCTACAGAACGGGCACTGGTTGATCCCACTCAGCAAAAGAACATGTCATCCAGAACAAATCCATAAATCCCCCCTCCTCGAAACGCCGGTGTACTCACTGAAGGTCTTGCAGATGTCAGACACGGCCTTGAAGACGCGGTCGGAGAAGTTGACTTTGACCTTCATGTGCTTCATGTTGGGCAGCTGGAGGCGCAGGAGCTTGTGCTGCGGGGTGAAGAGCAGACGCGCGTCCGCCTGGATCCCGTACTTGTCCAGCGTCCAGTGGGTTTTCAGCAGCCACGTTTTCTTCTTCTCCCACCACAGAGCGTGATCCGACCAGTCCTTCTTTACATCTGAAACCAATCGGGATAATGGCGGGGTTAGACGTGATGTACAGCAACTTCAACCAGACAGGATTTATGACAAGGCGTTTTTACAATGTAGTACTTTTGAGTAGTTACTCTACAAACTATTCTGAAAGTCGTTTTGAGATGTCCTGTCATATTTTGAAAATGTATCTGGAGAATCGATCTCGTAGTGCTAAGTGCTATGTTGAGGTTGCCTAGGGGTGGGCATTTCATGTAGAGGTGGAGGATATTACCAATTCGATAAACGATATTGTGTCAATCCAACAGAAAAGTGTATTTAATTCAGGTTAAATAATCAGACAATTGTCAAATGAATCACAAAAGTGTACAAATAACACCCTATTTTGTTGCATTTTTTGCTTGAAATCTTGAAAACGACATTCATAATAGTATCTATTCAGGGATATTCAACATCAGGCCCGCAGGCCAAATCAAGCCCTCCAAGCGATTTAATCTGGCCAACGACTGATCTATCTTCCAAATATCAAATAATAAAAATCTTGTTTACTGGTTTCACTCTGGGTTAGTCCTGGTTCAGACCTGGTTTTATTTCTCATAAAAATCTAATATATCAGTGTTTTTTTTGTTGTATTAACTCAATTCTCCGGGATATTTTGTGCGACCAAGAATGTTGTTACAGTGTCGTGCCCAGAGGCCTTGGACCTCCGAAAAAAGCTGGCCCACAGGAGAATGATGAACTGCCCTGATCTACATTTTAATAAATTGCCAACCTAATTGTATATCTTTAATTCAAGATATACAAATGTAGTCGGCGTAATCCCTCAATTCGACCAGGAGTGTTCTATTGTAGAAAAAGATTCAGTTGTCATCTGGACACGGTTTTTCAACCTTTCCTACACATACAAAGGTTTCTTCGGACCACACCTCTATTACCCAGAAGCCTTCTTATACCCGCCTAACGTCTCATTCACCGCTTGACTCTGTTCTCTAGACCCGCCCTCCCTCTCCTTGTAATATGCTTTCTTTCAGCGTTCAGGAGGTCCCGATCCGGCTGGGCAGATTGCCGAGACGGAGCCCCCACCCGGAGTCTCTCGTCCTTGCTAATGAAGTTGTGTAATGTTAACCCAAGATTAAAACCGGTTTAGCACTGCAGCGGCGAAAAGATGAAATCAGAGGTCAAAGCATTCAGCTGCTCATTGACGAAACAACTGATGATCATTTTGCTCATCGATAATGTAACTCTAGTGATAGTGACTGGTTGCATCCAAAAAGACTGTCAATATTGAGATATCTGGTATCAGCCTGGACATGGCATAGTCTCACCAGGAAAAAGAACAAACAAAAAACTATCACAGGAACTGAAAAGCAGATTTCAGAAGCGTAAAGCTCATGATAGATGACCAATGAGCTAGTCTGTTCAACACGCATCGTAAATATACACAAATCTGACTGGTTCTGCTTGAGATTGACTCAAGGTGCGGCGGAGGGAGTGGTCGAGAATTAAAGAATTGTGAATTTTGGATTCGATGCAATGTGAATTTGACTAGATGCACTTTACATTCCAATTGCGTGCTCTTGCGTTTCTACATTTTTGGTCAGAAAGTCTCCCACCGCGGCCAAAGGGGTATATGACGATGTGAGTGGATTTGTGAAGGGGGGGCAGGGCCGTGGGAGTGCGTGGGCGGAGCTGACGACTGTGTGAAAAGACACACATGCCTGTGTGACACTGTGGGCTATCATGTTCCACTGTCCCTCTTTGTCCCAGGGCCCTTCCACAGAGCGCCCGGGCCACCCTAACCCGCCTCATCGCTCTGGGCCTCGCTCGGGTGGGACCGGCACACAATAACACTCTTACGTAAAAGGGCATTAGAATTGGAATTAAGAGTTCAAACTTACTGCACAAAACGCTTTCAAGATAAAAAAATAAAAAAAAGCCTAATATCCAATCATCAATTATTGTCAAGGTTGTTTCTATTGTACACTGAGAACATTTAAATACATTATCAATCAAATAAAGGCTGAAAAATGGCCACTGAAGGCTTCTAGACAGAATAGTTATGAATAAAGATCATTATTGATGAAAATTGCAAATGGTTTTGAAATAATAATGTCACGGTCTTTATTAAAAAAGGTATACAATGCGTTTTGGAATGCAGAAAACGATTACACTAATTGTGACTAGTCGACTAAAAAAAATGGTAATCAATTTGAGCCATAAGTTTACTTCAAATTTGATTAATTCCACAGCCTTAAGTTCAATCAGACAATTTAAAACACACACTAATGCAAAAGGTGGGTAGTTCAATCTCTTCTATTGGCTCAATAAATAATTGTGATTATGCTCATCATAATATAATTGTAAGGACTAAAACATTATGAAGCTCCCTACACAGTTTAGACTTTTTAAATAAATCTATAGTATAGTAGATGTAAAGTTCTTTTCTTGACAGATTCACTTATTTTGTCATTTATAAGCTTTCATTTCATGAAGCTGGTTATAACCTCAATAATAGCGTGTTAGTAGTGCTGGGTATTGCCAGTACCTCATGATACAATACGTATCCTAATACTCTAAACTTGATGAGATATGTGGATATCCTTTAAACCAGTGTTAAACGTTAACTTGATGTTTTGATGATGTCGAATAACAAAATGCATTGGGATTTCCCGTTCACGATGTCCTTAATATCAGAATACAGCTGTCTAATGAATAATTCACCATTTCAGCTCAGCAGATTCAGCCTTAATGCAGCAGTCACAGGTTCATCATTTAACTCAGCTATTTATCATGAGTTTATGTTGTTCGAAAGTATCCAGTCCAGTAAAAAGGCCATCACAGTATATCACAATATTGATATTTTGAGTACAGTGTGTTTTAAGCCAACAGGCATGAAGGAAAGCTAAAGATGTCTGTTTTTTTCATGATCTCCGTAATCGTGAATAATCATTAAATAGTGATAGTTTCTCTCACAATAATCGTAAACAGTACCATTTGATACAGTGAAATCCCTAGTCCCAGGGCAGCTACGACTGCAGAAACGACTTACCAAAGGAGAGCCACAACACAACTGTCAAAAAGGAAACGACCACACCACAACAACAAAATCATTCAAAACGTAACTCATTTATGACAACCACACTTGCTCCGCTCTTTCCCTACACGCGACCGTAAAGCGGCCATTGATCCTTCCATCGTCCCCGTCTCCTCTCAGTGATGTCATCAGTCTGTGCAGAAGTCATTTCCTGGCCGTACACAGCAGCCCTCCTCACATCTGCAGCCCCCGTGTCTACTCATGAGTCACACACACACATTCATAAAAACATTTACCTTCTGCGGGTTGGAGAGCTTTAAATGGAGTTTGATGAGTCATGTTACGTTTAGACGCAGTCAAAGCCTTCATTTAATGTGGCAATGGTAAACGTGGCATAACCAAAGTGAGAATTGTTGGTGATGAGATGTTCTGCTTGGGGAAATCCTTAAAAATAAAACGACTACTTATGCATTATATTGCAAAAAATTATACAAAGAGACAATATTAGCATCTACGGACAACCAATAACGGTAATGTATTAAAGTGTTATTAAATTATCCAAAGAAAATGGACCTATCGGATGAAGAAACCGACCAAAACCTGGTGCTGGTTCCTCTGTCGTTAAGCCTTTTTAAATTGAGAGAGATTCAGTCATTTCTAATGGTCAATGATAAGCTGGGGTCTTTAAAGGAGAGGTCTACAGCCAATCATCTGCTCCAAACCATTTATTGCCTTAAATGGAAATGTTTAAAAGTCTGTTATGTTCAGGAAATTAAGAGTGAAAATCATTTTCATTCACTTTGATAAGAGATTTATTTTTTAAAATCGAATTGGAAAAATGTTATTGTTTAATAGGATTATTTTTTTTTTCTTGTTCAGACAATATCCTGGTTGGGTCCATCAATTCATATACTTATTCACTGGCTGATATAGGCCCAGAATGTCTCAATGTTTTCTTTATACAAAGCTGTTCATGAGGCATAAATGACTGAAAAAGGGGTCACATCTTTAGTCAAAAATCCCCCACCTACTCTTTTATACCAACAATGTTCTCTTCATTTGTTTAAGAGTACAGAGTAGTTCCCTGGAAAGTCCAGTGAGACATCTCTCAGTACTGCTTAGACAGATCGACGTCAGTCTGGTCCGCATTGCCTGAATCAGGGACACGCATTGTCCGTCCGTATCAAAACGGGTATAACTATTTACCAGGAAAAAAGTACTGGAAAACATCTTGGATTTCTGCAGAATCAATGAGCGAAGCACAAAACTCAGAGGCTTTTATCAGAGGTGAGAGACGTTAGATGTTGTTGTAAATGATTTAAGACCAATGAGCTTGTCCGTTTCATATTCATTTAGGTTTCATAATTGAAGAAGTGTGTATTCTGGATTCCAGGCAAGAGCGTTCGAGCTGGACCAGCACAACATTTCTTGGTAGTTTAATGTAGTTTTCCTTGCCAAGATCTTCCCTTAACCACTTCTTAAAATTGTGAAAACTCAATTCGTATCCCACTTTGATTAATACTTAGGTCAGACAGCTCATTAGCTCTGGCCGATATAACAGAAGCTGATGTCATTGCTTTGAAAACCACGTGCACTTTAACCGGAATCAACCTCCACCAGCAACGTCCCTCTTCGCATCTATCCTCTGGTGACCTTCCCCATCTGTCACTCAACCGCTACCATGGCAACCTGCACCTTCCAGTCTTTTTTTGCGGCCTGACCTTCACCTCCCAAACCCGCGCGTGTCCCTCCGTGAATGGGATTAGCCGAAGAGGAAACTACGCCGCTGTGACAGAGGCCGGGCTGAATGGGTTGAGGAGAAAAGGCTCGGGGTGATTAGCCGAGTGTCCGCTGGCGTCTCCGTGCGAGTGCCATTGTGGGGTGTGAATGGGGGGGGAGCGGGGCGGGCCTGTTTGCGTAGCTGTTGGCTGTGAGTGCGTTTAGTGGAGGGGTAAACATTGGAAAGGAAAACGTCCCCGGGTGAGCGGCTGGAGCTGCGTGGGGCGCGGGCTGTCAACGCGCCGCTCTGATGACCCAGCTGTGGGGTCGGTGCAACAGGTTTAGAGAAGCTGCTACTTTAAACGAGGATCTGGCGAGGCGTGTATTAAGAACAGACGTTTTTTGGCCATATATTATGCGCAAAAAAAGAAGGAAAGGTTTTGAAATAAAAATGCTTGTCGTATTATAGAAAGTGACTCTCGCGTTTGCTCTGGAAAGGCTGATATAGTGTATTAAGTGGCTGTATTAGATCCGTGTTCATGTAGTAGAGTAATATGTGTCTTGCCCAAGGACAGATATATTGTAAAAGCAGTTCAGAATGAGGCCGCCTTGTGCTAAAATCTCTCTCAAATATAAAGCATTTTATCGTCCAAGAACCAGGAAAAACACTGTTAGCATGCTAGTTGTTAGCTTTACCTTGACGGAAATATCGTGATACTAAATTTGGTGATACATAATCGGTATTGTGGGCTACTGTGTTGATATATCGCCCTGAGTCATTTTTGGTCTAACTTCCCACATTATTTTGTGAACACATTACAATTTTGTTGCTTGTTTAAGTAAAATAACCTTATTTACGCAAACCATTTGACATTTTGACAGTTTTGATGATTAAAATGGGGGTGTTTCATTTGGAGTTTGTGCAGGGCGAGGTTTAGTAAAGAAAAGTGTCAAAATGTATTCTGGGTCCTTTAAAAAATATTGTTCAATCGTAGAATATCATGAGCAATATATCGATTGTATCGTGAGCCATATAATAGATTATAGCAAATAGAGCGTACTGGATATAATATATATTATATAATAAAATATAATATATATATTTTACACAAATGATGTATGCATGTGTTATACATTGTTGCTTGTAAAAATATTTAAATGTTCAATAAAAAACAGATTGCAAGCAGATAAAAGGCCTACACACCACTTTCTATTGTACAAAAACTCCAGAGAAAGTGCTTTATGATGTGATGACCTATGCTCAGTCAGATTTGGGGCAGTGCTATGCTAATATGTTTGCGTATTTTTCTGTATTTTGGGCCTGATCGAGCAATAAACCTTAAAATGTCTTAACTGATAAATATTTACTACTCAAATCAAGATATACATTCTGATTTTAAGTTAATCAGCAATTCATTTTCGCAGTGAATTTGGTACAAGACTAATGACTACGCAATCAAGGAGAAAATGGAAGTGGGATTAAAGCCTTCCCATAACATTTGTTCTGCTGGTATTCTGTACGGTGAAAGCAAATGTTTCCGATTGAAACAGACGGAGAAAGCATTACTCATTTGTAATCTGGCGAGTCATTGAAACAGGCTATTTATTGTGATTTCTTCGAACTGTTTCAAGTCTGGATTTGATTCCTGCATTGCCCTTGCCAACACAGTCCGCCTGCCCCGCCCCTTCCAGCCACGCCCCTCCCAGCCACACCCCTCCCACTTCCCAAACCAGACTTCCTCCGGCCTTGATTACGCTTCCCCTTTGGTGTGTCGTGATTGGACGTGCCCTGCTAGCATAGCCGTTCAATGGGTCCTTTCTGCAACAAGGTGGTAACTCAATCCGCTAAAAGGGAAGAGGGGAGGGCCGTGCGGCTAAAAATATACGACTTGGCGATGCTGACGTAATCCAGCGGCACAGAGAGGCCTAAGTAATTGGGTGCATTAAAACGTGGACCCCGGTAGGACTGAGAAAGGGGGAGGGGACGCTTGTTTTATGACCTCTGCAGGACGTGAAAGATGATACGGGATTGTGGAGCAGATTTGGCGCAGCAATATGTGTTGGGATCCATCTATTAGCGACATTAGCCACATTAGCCTAGATTGTTTATGTGCGCGGCTGCTAACAAGCTAAAGCCACCCACCAGGTGTTTCAAAACGACTGCTAGCATCGCGGCGCAGCTGCTAACCAGAGTCGCAATGGTAACTACATGGGGAAATAAACATAAATCATCTAATTATAATGCGAGTGCGGATGCAATATAGCAGATAAGTGGTTTATTTATGCAAGAGCTCATGGGCGTGGGCAGGACTGCACTAAAATTAATTGAAAATAATGGAAATTATATTAGAAAATGATGCAATGTAGTGTGTGGTTGGGTTTTTTCCACTCTAGAACACTTGGTATTGGTAGAACTGCACAAAAAGAAAGAATATATTTAATAAATGTGTAATATTTTGATGCAAAAAAAAAAATAATCAAAAAAAATCTACATGCTTTAATTTAGTGATCAAACATTGAATCAGAATGTTAAAAAAAAATAAAAAAAAAAAAAAAAAAAGTTCATGGACACAACCCAAAAAAACGTTTAGGCTAAAAGGAAAAAATAAAAACCTTTCACTACATAAATATTTTGATTACTGCAGTGTAGAAATTAGTGCGAGTCGATTTTCAAAAGTAGTTTTTAAAAGTAGAAGGAAAACAAACATTTCACAGGTTTGTTAAAATTACGCAACACGTTTCATAAAAGACTGTATATAATTTTGTCGTAGCAACTGAAGCGTAATGTCAAGCTTCTGTATTCCAGTTATTGTTGACATTGCATGACTAAAAATACTCTGTCGATCTTTCCCTAGACTCCATTTGACATAAACTATGATTGATGCTTCCCTATAGAGAATGCACAGGCTGTACATGCGAGGAACCCTCTTTTGGTGCGACTATCTTTCGTGTTTACATTAGGAGTAACCATGTTTATGAGAGGGGGAGGGGCCAGGCGGGGAAAATGAATGTTGGCTTGGATGAGAAATTTGCTTCAGATTGTGGCATATTTACAACACGTTACAGAAGGGAAAGGAAATTGCACCCATCATTCAATGCAGCAGGAGGGAGATAAAAAGGCAAGACTTTCTATTAAACCTGTCATAATCAAATTTAGAAGTGCAATATGCTGCTTGAAAAAATATTCAGTCAAAACAGTCAAGAGTGTGGACACTTTTTTCCTCCATGTTTACAACTTTCGACGATGTAGACACTGAAAACGTCAAATATATGAAGCAAGGTGAAGTAATTATGTAGGGGAAAAAAACTGTTTTGTATTTTAGATTCAGGTTCCTTTACTTTGCTTTGTTGAAGTTGCTGCAATCCTTTGGCCTTCTCTGCTTCATTAGTGGAGTCGACAGAGTACAAAGCAGTACAGTAAAGGGTGGCTTTTTCAAGGAATCTAAAATATAAAACATGTTGTGACTTATCTACCATGTTTTTGTTGTATGGAACTACAAAATTAAATGCGTGTTCAGTGATAGTTTCAATGAAGTGAAAAGGACAGTACAACCCTTAGGGAGATTATATCTGTTTCTACTCTCTACTGAACTACTGCTCTTTTAGCTAGTAGTTTAGATTACAGACAATATATTTGATTCTAATTTCTAAATCTCCAACACAAATTTTAGGTGCAATTCATTTTTCAATAAATACATTTTTCTTTTCTCATCTGAAGCCCAGCCACAAAGGATGGGAATGATGTATTTGAAAAGTACTGTTGCGTTTGCATTGACATGGAGGCCTTTGTCGTCCCGGTCTGTCAGATGTTAAAGCGCTTCCTCAGCCCTTTACACTGGACATGAGGTTACCGTGGCGACGTGGACTGACGCCACGGGGGTGTTGACGGGAGGACATGACTTGTTTTCATTCACAACAAAAGGCCAGCAGCAGGTTTATCAGTCCGCAGTGTGTCTAGTACAATATGTACACATGGCTGAATGTACTACAGGTTTCCATGTAGAGTTGGAACAATATATACAGGTATTTATGGTTAATTCTACAACCTTTCCAGTGTTTGCAAACAGAAGACCTTCATTCTAAAGGCTGGTACTGTTTGTTACATTAGCTCCAATTTAGTTTCAATGTGAGAGTACGCCTTATCCACACACACACACACTGAACACTGTGCATCACTGCTCCTAAAAAGGCTATAAAACAGCGCTTTGGTTGTTTTAAACCAACGTTTTTTTTTAGTGGTCTAGGCAGGTTGTAGTGAGTTTAGTGAGAGAGATCGGAGTTTTCCTGCATGGAGAAAAGAATGAGTGGTGGTGGTGTTTTCTCTGCCTCCTGCAGCACTCGTCTCTGCTCAAAACTTTACAGCAGAGCTTCTGTTGCTCTCAGAGCAGAGATTTGTCTGTATTTACAGCCACAAAAATAATAGTGGTGCCTTTTTCGCCGCGCATCAAAGCATCTCAGTTAGTGATGGCCTTTAGTCTTGCTGAACCCACTGACCTCACTCAGAGTGGGGCTGGTTCTTGGCACTGCCCCGGTTCCCTCTGGTCCGCAGGTCCATTAAACTCCACTCACAGATCAGATGCTTTCCATTCAAACGATGCCAATAGTGACAGCTCCATGCCACTTACTGAACATTAAATATGCAGGACATGCAGTGTTTGGAAACAGAAGGAAATGACTTCGCCTGTGGAGAGAGGCCCGGGAGATACAGCTTGTTCCTGTTGGGATGACACTAAAGGATGAATAATCTTAAAATGAATGATCATGGGGTGCACGGTGGCAAAGCGGTTAGCTAGGGCTAGGTTTAACCCAAGGGCTGTAAGTTCAATAGGCCTTGTTGGCTAATGGCGGGGGGGATAAAATACTCAATATTATACTCAATATTGACACTCCACTACAATTTTGCCACTCAGTCAAAACTCTAAATGTTGCAATGTCAACTGCATAACTTGTGTACAAAAAGTCTATTCCAGCTAAAGGTCTGTTCATAGACCCTCTCATTTTGTAGGACTTCATTTGCAGTTTGTTAGCGAGCACAGAGTACAGCAGTGATGGACCATTAGAGCGGCCTCCACAGACACACATTTTATATCCATTTGTGTCATAACAACCCAAACAGAAAAACACAGCCCCTCCCCTCCGCCCGAGCCCCCACAGATTTACGCAATTAGGTTTCATACAACGGACCGGGGGAATAATGACATTAGCAAACCAGCTCTGGAGGCCGATCAATGCAGCAGATATATTCACTATCCTGAGGCCAGGGAGATGATGGCTGTACAAGGACAACAACAAGCTTCTGTCTTTTCAACAGTGGAAACAGTCATGAAGCAAACCTCCCTGCTTAATATGGAAATGCAGGCCACATGCAAGCAATTCTAACAAAGCACTTAGAGTCCATTACATTTGCATGGAATTATAGGTAGAATTTCTGTTGCTTCTTGTTTGAAACATCCTTGAAAGGAACAGTGGGGGACCGTAAAGCGGTGCCTGGGGGGTTTCACCACCTCCAGTTTTAAGCACATGGAAAGGAGTGAACAATTCATTATTTGCATCTAAACTAACAAATGCACTTATTTTTTGGGGGTTGAAAACGGTAAAAAAAAAATACCCAAAACAAAAGATGGCCTTATTTTAGTATAAAGTTTGAATTCTTTAGCTTTTAGTATTTTTTTTACTAAAAAGCTAAAAAAAATATTTGTAAATATCTGTCTAGAAGCCTTCAGCCACCAAATTTCAAATATTTTGGGTTTAAAGTATATTTTAAATATATTTTTGACTTGTGGCTCTTTCGTTTCACACAGAGCTTGTTCTGCACGGACCTGCAGCGGTTAAAGCACAACAGAGGAGAGCTCTGTGGATTTTAAACTCATGAGTGTGACTGGGAAGAGGTTTTTTTGTGTGAAAGAGCACAGAGGACCGCGAGTATGAAACAAGACACGGCGAAGACACAGAGGCGAAAGTGAACGGCACGCGGAGCTAATGCTGCAAAATGACTGCAGAGTTCCAGCTCAAAACGTTGATGCGTCCGAATGTCTACACTCGTCCCCTGACCCCTCATTCACTACATAGTCCTGCACTATTTAACAGTCTTTATGGTGCACTCAATCACTCCGCAATTCGGACACGGAGCTCGCTACTTTCTCCTCGCCGTGGGTCACGTGACTCTGGCGTCTGAGTGACAAAAAGTCCGCAAAAATCTAATTAAAAAAGATTGATGTAAATATTATTGGTCAAATCCGTCTGGCAGGCACAAATTTATGGACAAAAAAAATAAATCACCATATAAGTCATGGATCTCGCATTCACCAACAAACTGCCTGGATTTTTTGTGGATTTATCAGGACTGAATATATTTTAGTTTATGTAGGAAATATTTTGAGCATCAAAACATTGAACCCAAGACCTGAATTCTGTTTTTAAAATAGAAGGACCTTTTAGCATATCTTTGCCCCATGAGAGGGTTACAGTTGCCTCTTCACTTGTCAAAACAAATCCGGCAGGTAACAGTAGCTGTCTCTGAAGGAGGGAGAGCTCACAATAAACACAAATGAATGGACTCAAGGCTAAAGCAAACAAAAAGAGCAGATCACTTTTCCATTTACTCACAGGTGTGCGCCCTGCTACCACAAAGGGCCACCTCACAGGGTACGGCAACAGAACAGGGACAAAAACACAGGCTCAGGGTCACGGAGGACTGCAGAGTGTGTGTGCAATGTAGAAGATGCAACTTATATCAAATACATCCAAATATACTGTATATAGAACCCATCACAAACACGTCACAAATGTGTGTATACATGTGTGAAAAATCAATTACGTACTGAGGAACTGTTTTGACGCAACGTATAATTTGTGGAAAACTGACTGACAAAATACTTCACAAATTTGGGCTCTGCAATTAAAGGATTATTAACAGACCTAATCCAGGAGTAAAACTGGGCAATTAATAACATTTTAAGCAAAATCCAGTCACGTCCAATCGCCGAGCCCTAATCAGGATTATATACACCAGGTTTGTGTGCAACCGCCTTACTGTTAACCGGTTGTGTCTAATATGGCCAGGGGCCCTCAAGCTTCCAGGTGAATTGGTCAAAGTTAACATTAGCAGTATTTTTTGCAAGTTTAAAAATGACTACCTTTATAAACCTAAAATTAAACGTGTGTTCCATTGAGGTTTTAAGCCTGAATAAAAGTGGGGTGGCTCAGTCTGTCCTGCATTATTGCATTATTCACAGTTTTAACCACCTGCAGGGCCTTGTGATTCAGTATAATGAAACATGTTTGGACTAGGGCGGAGTACCGGTTGATTTTTTTCGATACCAGTTCCTGAGCGGTTCTTTTTTCATTGCCTGCATTCTTTAGAGTGAAAATGAACAGCCAAAATTGTGCAAAAACTGTTTTCCCAGCATTTAATCCCGCTCTGGCTGTATAAAATCTTATTTTTAAATATATATTGTAACTCAAAACCACCGGCACAGCCTGTGTTTTTAATTCATATTTACGCTTTCACAACGTGTTTACCTGATGGAAGAGGATGACTACGTCAAAGACTGGATAATATTTGATCCTTTTTCCTGCAACTTCACACAGACCCGGCCACAGCTGTACACAGTTGTGCGCCACGCTGGATTTTAACCACACTTACTGTGAGATTACACTCTGACCTGGACCAAGCGCGAGGGTTTTAGTTTGGCTCATACTAGCCGTGTCTTCAGCTTCACGCAGACACTGCAGGCGGTGACTGGATGTGGACTGTATATTCTGTCGTTTCTTCAGCTCTTCTGTTTACGGTAAGATGACACACAGCACTTAGTTTGGACATGGAGGACTAAAGCTTAAACGTACTTATTTGTCTGATGTCTGTTTTACGTGTTGTGTTCGCTCATTGACGCGGACATCTAAAGCCAAGGAAATGGAAGTTAACGCCGGAGGAACTCAGTTGTTGGTTCCAGTAGCACCTGGGCCTTTTCGGTAGGTTCCTACTTGGTTTGGACACCATCGTAAACTTAACTGTTCAAAACGTACATTCTACTCAATCTCAATTCATCATTCTTTTATCATGAACATTTTTAAACAATATTTTGTCATTTTGTCAACAGAAAGTTTGCAGTGCACTTCAAAGTATTTCATGATGGAATACTGCAAGTACACAAAACAGAAGTACTTATGAGCAAATGAGAGCATGAAATGTTGCAGTAATCAGTGAAGTATCTGCGGCTCTAACAGGAAAGCTCGGGGCAGGGCTGGACTCTCAGGATAACTACTTCCTGCTCAGATCGGCGCGAGGGATAAAGAGCCCGCCAAAACTCACATCTACTACAGCACTTCAGTGTCCCAGGGTGAACGCGGAGGCCCCCGCATTCAGCTGTGTAATGGCACAACCTAATGTACAACACAAATACTGTCAGCATTAGGGCCGAGACTAATGATTATTTCAGTAGCCAACAAGTCAGTGATTATTTTTGCTTAGTCAAAATATATCATTTTGATTAAATAATGCAGCCAACTTTGTTATAAAAAGGTCATATTGTCTGTCTTTTAGAGTCTTTATTGTACAGATAACAATAACAATTATTTCTTTAAAAGAAAAATACAACACCAAAATGATTTTATTTCTAGTCGACTAGTTACGATTAGTCAATTAAATGTTGTGGCATTATCACTTCTCCGCTTGGAATCATTTACAAAAAGACCGTAAATTTGAAGCTGTAGTGTCATTTGATAAGTAAAAAAAAAACCTAAACAGTGTGGTGATTGAGAATTGTTTGTTTTTATCATGTGATTTACAATTAGAAATTCTGAACTAAAAATAAAACTCAAAATTAGTGTTGATTCAAACAAAACTATTCAAAGTATTCTGGGCGATATATGGCATTTTAGGTGACTTTTTGAGCATTTAAAGCGAGGAGAAAGAATTCTATCCAAACAAGGGACGTTGTTGCATTAGAACAGTGTGGAGACAACCGCTTGTAACTCTTCCAGACACGGTCATGGTTGAACTTCAGAGAGAGCGAAGGGCGGGGCCAACAGTTCATTCTTCATCTTAAAGTTGGGTTTGCCAGTTTCATATCAAGTGGTTGAGGTCTGGTCCTGTAGTAATGGGAAGAGAAGGGAACAGGACGGAGAGAGGACGTAAAGGCTCCAGAGGAAGTGGACATCCGGTCTCGTGTCCACCATGCATTCCACTGTCCGACAAACCAATTCTCTGGAGGCGCACACTTCCAAGGATAAGCCCGACTGTCCTTATAAAGTGTTGGACAAGACTAAGCAGAAGTTATTTACACATTCCAATCAAGTGGGGGGAAAAAAAAGTTGAAAATGCTTTATAGTATTAAATGAACTTTAAATAAAGAGAATTTCAGTACACACACCCACAAAAATAAACATCCAAACGTTTCAGACTCTTTAAACATTAATATGTGTCAAATAATCCTTTCTGTGACATTAGAGAAGCTTTGGCCTGGTGTAAAACATGGTTGCTAGGTAACATTTATGGCATTTCCTATTGTGACGTCAGGATTACAAACCAGGAAGTAAAATGGTAAAGTTACAAAATTGCTAAACTGGGATAAAATGTGTAAAACATTTTAGTAAAATTACTTATGCAAAATGAAAAGTCCAACATGACATAGGCACTTTTTTTGTGTGTTTTTTTAGTATATTAAAAAGGGTTCAGTACATCTAAAATAAAATATTAAAATACAGTCAAAAAAAAATAAAAAATCCAATCTCAAAGCTGAAATGTATCATGTGTGGGCTAAGTTTGGGTACATAGCAACTGAATGATTTAAATGATTCCAAAACAGGACAATCTATAGTCGTTGCCAGTAGACAGTATTCACTGAAGCGACTGGTGAAACTGGAGTACGTGTGGGGGAAAGCCTGGGTGCGTGAGCAGAGGATCCAGAAGATGACGCGGGGTCCAGAGAAAGAGGGAACAGCATGCCAAACCCTGGAAGTCATTTCCTGCTCCGGCCAAGACTTTTATGGAATTTTAGCGCGACTGTCAAACGTCAGAGCGGGACAGCCAGAGAGAGGGAGAGAGAGGGAAGCGAATTTGAAGCCAGTTTTCCCGATTCACACATTCACACAACGCTTCATGCAATGGGCAATTTGTTTGTTCGTTTTAACAGGGGGGATGGAGGGGGGGGGGTAATTTCCTGGATTTTGGCGAGTTTTGGAAGCATATTTTTGTTATATCTTACGGACTACTACTGATTTTGTATAATACCGGCACAAACTATTATTTTCCAAATGCAATAACAATAAATAACAATATAATAAAAATCTTACTGTAACTATGACTGTATTTTGGGGCAGATATGTTGTACACTAGTCTGTTCAGCCTCTTCCCTCCACACTGAAGTTACATAGTGCACCTTTAATCATACAATTATGCGGTCATTGTTCTGCTGGCTGAAGACGTATGTCCCGATCCTGTGTCAGTGTTGGTCAGTGGAGCCTCTGCTGCTCTCAATTCTGTTCTCCAGCGCCCCCTATCTGTGAGCTGCACTGGACACTGGACTTGGTGGACAGAAAAACTGGCCTCGTGGTTTATGTTTGCTTCAAGCAGAATTCAACAAATGCGGAGAGAAATATGCAGCAGTAATTCACAATATCGTATCAGAATCATCAGCTCTTGTGCTTGTGATTCCGTGAATAAGTGACCAGAAATAAAGACTGACTGAATGAGATGTAGAACTTCCATCTGGACTCCGGACTGTTTCCAGTCGTTGATTTTGTGCTATATGCCGTTAATGATCAGGCGGTGGTCAGTCAGTTGGTCTCTTTACTTCTGGCTGCAACGTTCAGACTCTGAAGTTTTTGACGAAAGTGCAGGGTTTATTGTAGCCTAATATTACTTATTGTGTGCAGATTAAAAAAAAATAAAATCATCTCATTCCTTTAGTTTTGATACAGTCCGAATATCGTGCTCCATAATCCCAGCGACAACAAACACCTCGCGGCAATGTTCAATGTACCAATCTGTTTGCTCGAGATAGTAGTAATGAATGCGGAGTTTTCACCTATGGACACTCAGACTGGACCGCTTTAACTCGATGGTACCACCATAAGAAGCCAACTCAAAGGCTAGCAGACCATGCTAGCGTTTTGGTCAATACAAATTATGCTAATGAAAATTTAAGTTTATTAAGTTAATTATTTTGCAACAGTTAATGTCACTCTCCAAAGAGAACTAACTGTGTTGTGTGTGTGTGTGTGTGTGTGTGTGTGTGTGTGTGTGTGTGTGTGTGTGTGTGTGTATATATATATATATATATATATATATATATATATATATATATATATATATATATATATATATATATACACACACACACACATATACAAATAAATATATATATAAATAAATAAATAAATAAAGGAAGATGAAACAAAATGATTTAGAGATATATATTTTCAGTTTCATCTTCCTTATTCCTTTGCATTTTCCCAATCATTAGTTTAGCATTTAGCTTATTCAGCATTGCTGGAAGTCGGAGTTAGCCGCAGTGATAAAACGTGGCTGGATGGTGGATGAAATAATCCCATGCACGGGTGTCACTGGGGGTCGATGCTGGCTTTAAATACTGCTTCCCCAGAGAAGTATATGGAACTAGATCAATAGCTAAGTGGCTGCCCGGCTTTGGCCTTTTCAATCCATTATGGAAGGCCATGGACAGGGCATAATGGGACGGCCCAGAGGAAGGAGAGGAAAGGGTAAACACCACATACATCGACCCTATAGAAATCCATGTGTTTAAAAGACTTACTGATGGGAACTTGGACATCAGTGAATAAGGCGGTCAATGCCAAACAATTCTGTACTTTTTCAGAGAACTAAAAGCCAAGTGGCAGAAACATGTCAAAACACAAATAAGCCTAAATACAATTCCATTCTTGTTTGAGATTCCCTTAGTAACAATCAGTAACAATTTTTGGAATTTCTCTGTAGATTTCTCCAGGAACTATATACACTATCCCCCCCAAAAAAGTTGTCACATCGATTCAACTAAGCAAATAGGTACAAGCTTTCTACATTAGATAATTACTGCATGGGTGAGAACCTTTAACTGATTTGAACTCAACTGATGCATTGAGTGGCTTCCCATTTCTGAAACAACCATGTAGAAAGACGAATCCCGGGGTCATGGAAAAGATGTCAGCATGTTAGAGAAGGGTCAAATCATTGGCATTGAGCAGAGAAAACATCTAAGGAGAAGTAGAAACTAATCTACTACAGATCTGAGCACCAGTGAGAGGGTTTGGGACGAGCTGGAGAAGGCTTTGTGCAGCGGTCACTGTCCCACAAGATAGTTTAACTCTAGAAGTCCCAAGGCCGTGACGGTTTTCAGAACTGTACGTCTAATTACTCTGGTTACGTTGCTCTTCCAGATTCAGGCTCTTGACTTTTTCTGTACCTTTGTGTATATCATCCCCATATTGCAATTCAACTGAAATAAAAACGTTCAAACAAGTTCTGAGTAATTCTTCCTCTAACTCCCACCCCAGTCAGTTTGACGGCTCTATTAATAACATTGTAATTTTTCGCCGCAGACGACAGTGCAGCGCGAGTGTTGCGTCATCTTTAGTGTCTCTCACAGCAAAGCTAAAATGGATTTGAAGCGATTATCCGTACTAGAGGCCCTAGCATTGCTTCAAAACACTGATGAGGTTTCGTGGATTTTGTGCAGCTCATACGTTTCAGACAGCGAGTCGGAGGACGAAGAACAAGCCCTGCAAAAAATCTCACTGGCAGTAGGTCTATTGTAAATGTTCAAGGTGTTTATGACAAACTTTATTATATAGTTATGGCATTTTAGGCTGTCGAGATAAATAAAATAAAAAAAATAAACACCTGTTGCTTCAGCTGCCCCGGTAACATCACCGCACATGAGCGGCATATTCTTGGCAACGGCGACAATATTCAAGGTATTTACCTTGTGTTATACAGTGTTATAATAGTATTTGGCTGGCTTTTTTTTTTAGGAAGGTGGGTCCAGATCAATGAATGAATATGCATATATTCTCTGTAACAGCGGCTTTACAATCGCAAACAACCTCCTCCTCCTCTTCCTCCTTCCTCTGCTGAGGCTGGTCAACTTCGGCATTCTGAATAATGATAATATTCATTAAAGAGGCTAACAGACCAATTTTTAGCCTGTTAGAAGAATCATTCTTTAGTTACGTCATCGCCAGAGCGGCTTGGGAGTTCTTGTAGTCCTAAAATCCTGGTAGTCCTAGTGTTAAAGAACATAACAGAGCAAACATACAGTACGTTTAGTCTGGCATACTGTATGTCCGAATAAATCCAAAGTATTTGAATTTGTCCATTTTCAAATTAAGTGTGAATGTAATTTTTACCACACTGCCAATATCCTTGATTTCAGTCCAATCTTTACTATGGAGCTGCCAAGCTCCATAGATTGTGTCCATGGCAAGAGTTTTGAGGCCAAAGTACATGGTTCTAAAATCCATTCGGATGGCCTTGGCAAAAACTGCAGCGCTTCATTGACCTTTGTCAAATATTTCTGAGCAACAGGACTGTCCCAAAAAAACTCCAATGCATTTTCCAAGGCAAGGTTAGCGTTAGCCTCCAAAAATCACTAACTATAAAAAAACCAGTCGACTTAACCTAGTAAACTTTAGAAAATGGAGCAGAAATTTAGATATTGACCCTTATGCCCCTTAGAACATTTACATCAGTACCGGCTCTTCTAAAGACATCACGTTTGGAAGGGTCAATAACCAACAAGAAAGAAAAATCGTATGTCGAACTATGACCCAAACGACCCCATGCACATGACATCAAAGTCTACATATCACTGTGTATATGGGCATTTAGATGTTTATCATTTGCAATATTTGATGGCTAACGCTAACTGCTCCCCATGGCATGGCCTTCTGATATCTATGAGTGAAAACAAGACGAGTTAAGACGGTATAAATGATATGTACGGTTTCATTGGAAATAGATTGGATTAGGTTCATATGACACATGACGCACATAGCCAGGAAACCCATGGTACAGACTTTATGGCCCTACTTTCAGGTCTAGACAGGAACCATTTTAATTAAAAGTATAGTGTGGAAAGTGTTGTTCTGTTAAATAACAACTATGACTGAAATATGACTGAATTATTTTGGTTCAATGTCACACAGAAATCCAGAGTCACTCACTTCAACTAAATCAACCTCCAAAAAATATTTTCATTTCAGAAGTGAAACGAGACATTGGTCCACTGTGAGGGTTACTGCAGGTCTGTGCCCTTTCCCCTATGCTGTTTGTAGCACATGACTCTATGTATAACCTGAGGCTCCTGTCAGCGCTGGTATGCGTCATAGGAGCAGAGGTGAGGCCAAAGCACTAAGCACGGACCCAGAGAGACCCTCAACACATGAGGCACAGGGTCCAGGCATACACAATTCTGTATTGTACTGTAATCAAATGGTACGAAGATAAACTGAATAATCTTGACATCCCTATACATATATTACGCTAAATTGACAAGTAATGCTATGACGAAAAACAGAAGATTTAATTTATTCGAAATTATATAACTGAAATCCAAAATGTGTATCCATAAGTTTCTATAGGTTTCTAATTTCCTAATCATCTCCATTATTTATACGTTGACTTTTTGCTTGATTCCCATTCCATTTTTGGTCTTTTTCAAGCATCTGTTGGTTAAAGTGTACAGTGTATTACCGACCAAAGTTGCAACCCCATATTGGATACATACTAAAAGATTTGGCAACTTTTCATTTCTATAGAATTAGGCTGCCATTGTCCATTTGAAAGCACCCTACTGTTCAACAAACTCCTTACATAAAACATGAGTAAGACCAGATCTCAAGTGGGTGGACCAATGAAACCAGCAGCACTGCACACTTGATGGGCCGAACAAAGACCTCAATTATGTCGGCTTTCAAACAAGCGCACTAGCAGCATGGTCCTGGAGAAAAACCCTGGAGCAGGGGAGGAATTCGGAGCATTCTGATAAAACAGCATGGACACACAAGCCACTGTGGCAGCCTGGAATCGAACGCCAACCAGACTGACCTTTGTGCAGCGTCGGTCAAAAAAGGCAGTGTTCCGAGTGTCAGAATAGTGGAGGTCTGTGCAGTGCTGCAGCCAATTATGTTGTCCAGGGTAGAAACACGTTCGGTCTGGCAGGAAGTGTGTGTAAGCGGCCTTTATGCTTTAAGATAGTGACTACACAGGCCCCACAAATGAACTTTCAACTTCTAGGTTTAAATGGGTCAGTGTCGTATAGGAGTAAGAACTTTTCTAAATACCTGTGCAGACATTAGTGTTTAGTGTTAGTTGAACTATGAAAGTGTTATTGTTTCTGAAAACTATAGGCTTCTTGTTTCCACTGGTTCATCTGGAGTTGATTCGAAAGTGTCTCCACTGTCTTAACGCTTTAGCCGAGGAAATGCTACAAGGAGAGCTACACACCAGAGTGAAATTGTATTGAATAAAATGGTAACGCAGACCCAGGTGAAAACAAGATGGCAAAAAGCAGGCAGAAAGCAAAAAAATAAACCACCATATTTCCAGTGATGGTAACTTATATTTTGAGCCAACAGACAGAGACGGAGCACGTTAGCATCAGCGTTAGCGTCAGCGGTTTCCTGTTTATCGAAGCACGACACTCGCATCAATATTATATTTCTAGGGCATAACGCTACTAACATTCTCCAAACACATAGAATTACATCAAGACGTAAAAAGGTGTATAGAGGGGCAGAGAAGGGAAATAAATGCAGAAAAGCTGAGGATAAACTGTAGCAGTTTCTGGTTTACTCTAGCTTTAGCCACGTCTCACAGCTACACAAACTTGGAATTACTAAACGTCTTTTTGTGATTTGCTGAGATTGGTGTCATGATTAAAAGAATAATTCAGAGCAAGAAATGTTCTGCTTTTCATATTTTGTTTATTAACAAAACCTTTACGTTTAGGTGACGTCAGCTTCTCACCGAGCGTCTGTCCAGTGCCTGAGCATTATAACGTTCTCTGCCATTAAAAAATAAAAACATTTCAACTGGTAAGAGAACTGGAAAATAAAGCAAAGGCACTTTAAAATGGTTTGTCCAGTTGACATATTCAACCTTCTTTCTTTTAACAACACAGCAATAACAGACTAGAAACTGCAATGGCAGAAAGCCATTGTGAGTGACTGCCTAATGAAAAAAACAAAAGGCACTTTTTCACATGTCTATATAAAACCACAAAATCAGTATAAGTATAAATATCTCGCAGTCAGTGCTCACTGATTTGAAGGTGTAGCCTTCTTTTGTTCAGTAAAGTCACAGCTCCCCTGCCCCCCCTCATCATGACAGACTCCCCCATCACCAATCACTTACTGCACTGTCACTTTCTGCACTACAACTGTAAATTTAACTATAATTCTCGTGTATATAGTAATGCCTATTTTTATTTTATACATAGTAATTTTAAATTGTTTCTTAATGCATGCCCTTTGGATTGAATACATGTTGTTTTTATTATTGATCAGGGTTTTATGTTGCACCTTAATACCGAGACAAGTTCCTATGTTTGTGAATTTTGTTGATTGACAATGGCAATAAACCCTTTCTGATTCTGATGACGATGACGTCACAACCCTCCAACATCCCGCAACATCGCCAACATTCCGCCACTTTAAGAGATAGGGAAAATTGTAAGAAAGGAAGGAATACCGAAAGCAAGTCCAGGAATCACACGAGAATTATCTACAACCTGAACTTTGAATGACATAAATCGGACAAGGAATGCGACCTGTGCGGCCCACCGAAAAACAGGGATGACCGCATTCTATGGAATGCAGTCACTCAATAAAGTGCCACTTAATGTGTAAAGTGTAAGTAAATGTCCTTTAGAAAGGCGTATTTTCTGTGTTTGCATTGGTTTTGGAAGGGTACAACTTCAGAAATGACACATGACACTCATATTCCACACAACAATAATAACAATAATAATAATAATAGCATTGTGCTATGCCGACTGCTGCAGTTTACAAAACATTGTGATTCAAAAGCTCAAATGTCCCTGATAAACCCACTGAGCTTTTTTATTGTGCAGCATTTTATAATAACTGCAACAATTGAATATACTGAATCAGAACAGTTTATTGCCATCGTCAGTAAACAAAAACTAAAACTCACAAACTAGGAAGTTGCTTTGGCGAGATCTTGCTTTGCTTTGACAATCTCACTGAAATTCTCTAAACAGGTCAATGAATCTTGATTCGTCTGCACGGATAATCCAATACGAATATCCCTTTTTCCGCGTACCTCCTCTGTACCACTCAAATCTACACAAAGTCCTATGTTAACTTTTGAAACATTAGAATTCTTTGTCCAAAAAAATGGAAAGCGAGCTTCTGTCCAAAGAACAGACTAACTGCTCTAACGGGACCGTGGAGGTCAGAGGAAATGCTTTTCATTAGCATTAGGCATTAGCAGGGCTCTGGAGGAGGAATGCATTTGTAGAGTCATGTCGAAGTGCAGTTCAAATAAGGCTCTTCACACCAAACACAGCACTGCTTCTGCCCACTCCAGAAAGCCGCTGTGATTCAGGGTTCACCAGCGAGGTCACTATAGGCTAGGGCAGGGCTATTCAACCTAAGGCCCGGGGGCCAAATCAGGCCCGTCAAGCAATTTAATCCGGCCCACAACCCATCTTCTAAATGTTGAAAAAAATATTTACTGGTTTAATTCTGAGGTAGCACTCGATTATACCTGGTTTGGTCTTGGTTCAGACCTGGCTGGTTCTAGTCCTAACTTAATTATGGTTCAGTTCTGGGTGGGTGAGCAATCTTGGTAAAGTATTTTGTATGTTATTTCTCACAAAAATCTAGCTGTAGTTATTTTTATGTATTAACTAAATGTATTGAAATAGTGCGACCCAAAATGTTGTTACAAAGGCAAGTGTTGTGCACTTCCGGCCCACAGACCATGGCCCTCCAAAATATCTGGCCCTCGGGAAAATAAAGTTGAATAGCCCTGGGCTAGGGTCATACAATGTCCAGGTTTTTAAGGGTTAAGAAGTCATTTTTTCATAACACTGCAGTCAGCACTAAATAACTGAAAATGATCCTATTCTGGAATGTTTTATATATAAACAATCTTCACTTTTTAAGGAGTATAGACTGAATTATAATGACCTAAGGGAATTTTTCTTCCAAAAATGTCCATTCAGAATCTTTTCAGCACTTTCTCACCTCTATTATTCGACCATTGACATTTTGACAGATTCCCATTCCGTTTAGGGGCAATTTCCAGCATCTGGTTCAGACAAAGCTCGTCCTGTATTACTGACCATGCAAAAGACTCAAGAATCTACGGATACAGCTCAGTTCTATAGTTAGACCACTGCCATTGTGCATTTCAAACCAATAAAAAAAAAAAACTATTTAAAATATTTTGGACGTAAAACATGGGCCAAAACAACATGGAAGAATGTCTTGGGTTATGTTCACACTAGTTTGTGTGGTCCTCGTTTGGGTCCCGGGTTAATCTTAATGTAAAGATGTTGTGGGCCTCCGTTATGGTCCTGTTCTGCTCCCGTCCATTTAGTCCATTTAGTCTGTTCTAATCTTAGTTTTTAGCCATGGTCTAGTCCAGGTTTAGTCTCAGTTAAAGTCCTGATTTCGTGTGCGAGAGCGAGGACAAGCCTGCCTCTCTATAACAAAGTAAACACATAGGATGGAATCTTGCCTCATACCTAGTTTCTCCACCAGTTTGAGCATGACCCCTCCGATGTGGATCTCCCCGGTGACCCTGAGCGACACGTCTCTGTGCAGGTCGGTCACGTGCATCTTCAGCTCCCACGTCCCGTCGGCGTAACAGCCGTCGGGCATCCGGATCCCGTCCAGCGCCATCCTGGTACACACAGCACAACCAAGTGAGGAAAACAGGGAAATATCACGGCGCAGGGTTATTTAGAAAGCAATTTAAGACGTTGGATTAATAGTAGAGGGAACTGCCTAAAACGGAAATGTTGCTATATTGTTTCAAAATTCACTTTCAAATGAAAAAAAAAAAGGTTGAAAGTAAAACAAGAATCATTTCAGAACATCAGTAGACAAGAGGGCTGGGCATTATGGCAAAAATAATACAAAAAATATATATACATTTTTAACATCGATTAAATTGATCATATTGTCTTAAATTTTTTATTTTAGGGTTGGCGCGCATCAAATTTTAACGATACAATTGAGAGAGAAAACATCACGGTTAACGATTATTCACGATTTTTGAGCCTGTGACCAATAAACTCAATTATATTCTTTTCTATTCTATTTTCTTTCATTCCCGAGGTCTGACACGTTACTGTACGTTACACGTTACACGTACTAAGTGAAATTTGACAAAAACAGACAGATAAATTAAAGTGCTTTACACTTAAGTCTATTTTTTGGGCGATAGACTGAAATAAAAATACTTAAATTTTGCATCTAAAATGATCACGATTACGATTATATTGTGACCTGAATAATCACTATCAACCTAATAATCTTGGCATGCCCATTTTCAGTATTGATTTTCTCAAAATAAACAAGGCAGACTTTTAATCATTGTCATTTCTTCCTTAAAACCTCATGCATTTAGTGACCATCATTGCTCGGACTGGTTGTCATTGACGATTAGACCTGACTGAATCTCCATCTCGATTCAAATTTGATAGATTTTTTGGCCCTTTCAGAGGTCTCAACTACAGGATTAGCAGGTGACATAAGATCTCTGTGGATTCATTTCTCCCTAAACAGATTTTGGATTTCCTAAATAACTGCATTTGTGATTTGCTTAATTTGAAACCCTTCAGATTGCATTTTCTATTCCATTTTGACAAGTGGCACATGAAGAGAGAGCAAAGAATCATGGGCTCATCATGTAGTTCTCTGTTTATTGCTGCAACAAAACAATGCAATTTCAGCCCAGGAGATTAAACTTTAATATGACAGTGAATACGTTTCCAGTAATAATAAACTACTTCATTAGCACAATATTGTTACATCATTTTACGCGTTGCCAGTTTATACAGAGGATAGTCTCAGAAATGTTCCCATGGTCTAAAAACAACCTGGATTTAGCTGCAAGATCAGCTGATAAAAATAAAAATGGAATAAATGACGTTGCAATCTTTCAAACAAGGGAATAAAGTGATACGTCGGCACTTTTCATTGCGATTTTACAGTTAAGATTACATATTTGTACTTGACAATACTTAATCCAACAAACCACATTGTATGTTTAGATTTAACACATCGTTATCAGGATACGCCTAAAAACATTGAGATATTTTTGCTCAATATTGCATTTACGTTACAAAAATAAACATTTGTTGCTCATTGTATCGTCATGAAAAATGTACTACAACAACATTAAGCAAAAAGAACGGCTCGAAGATTAAATGAAAGCCACAAGTGATGAGGTACAATTTAGAAAACGAATATTAAGCACCACCACCACCACAGTCCTTTTCCCAGCACAATGCGGAGTGTGCCAGTTTAATACAATATTCATCCTCAATTTGACAGAATTAGAAAACACTTTATTGCCATTTGTCAGTGAACAATATTCACAAACTAGCAGAATGGGCTTCAATTTAAAACAATGAAGAAGAATGTGCTTGTACTTCTTCATTTAAACCTAAAATATTTGAACATAAGGCAAAGAAATAATTGGATATTCACAATTTACACACAATCTAGTCTAATGCATACAGGTAATTACGCTATAATCGTCTCGACTTCACTTGTTCCTCACACTACGTTTCCATGCGCACCAAAATCTCGTTATTATCCGATTCCTGGACTTTTAAAAGTGTATTTAAATGGCCGCAAAGGATGATGTGACTAAAAAGCACCATGACGCGAAAGAAATGAGATGATATTGCGGTTTACATATCATTTTAATCCTCTAAAGTGCGCACGTTCACCGCAGCCACAGTCGCTTCTCGGAAACGCTAGTGCTTTAAATGTCCATCTTGTCTTCTCGGTGTCAAACGTTACGCGGTGTCAAACTTTCCAAGCAGGCTCCCTCATTAGCATAGCACGCTCAAGTTAAAAGACAGGAGCCAAACTTTGCACCTTTTTTTTTTTTTTTAACAGCCGTCCAGTAAAACCTTGCCATTTGCAACTTGCTTTGGAAAAGTCTGTGTGTAGCTTTTCCTAAACTACCGGTACTCTTAACAGCGAGCAGTTTGAAGAAGAGGAGAAAAGAAACCGCCAAGTTAAAAAGAAAGCTTCAGCTAAAAACGTAGTGAACATGATATTTAACATTTTAACCAAGATTTTGCCCCAGTTTGACAATTCTGTTGACGTTTCTAATGTTATTCGCTAGCTA
Organism: Chaenogobius annularis; assembly: GCA_015082035.1. Taxonomy (NCBI): domain Eukaryota; kingdom Metazoa; phylum Chordata; class Actinopteri; order Gobiiformes; family Gobiidae; genus Chaenogobius; species Chaenogobius annularis. The sequence continues at coordinate 99,393 of BJKM01000738.1, forward strand.
GAGTTAATTCCACGACTGTTAGCTAGCGACCATATTGTAAACAACGGCAAAAGTCTGTGTAACATTTTAAAAGACTAATAATTTGACAAAATGCGCGGTAATGCCTTTATATTGTTGAATCATTGTTTTTAACCGCGTAAATTGTCTCTGCGTTTTTGACGGAATGTCGCTTTTTGATGACATAGGCGAGGGATTCAGAACGAGGCACAACTTCCTGTCATTTTCCGCTTTTATTTTTAAAATGTTTCGTCACAAACTGCAACTACACTGACGTAAAACTATGATAAATATCTACTACAGGAACTAGCCAACCAAACTAAGTCATAATTAAAATATAATAAACATGAATAGCTGTCGTGGGCACTTTAAGAATCCCATTGAAAGTTAACTTGGAGCTTTAGGCACGTCCTGTCCACCCTTTTCCTCCACGTTGGCTATAAAAAGGCACTCTGTTCTTCTCTCTTCTCTCTTTTCTCTTCACTAATGGCAGCAACAACTCATTTTCAAATCCAGCTTTCAAGTCAAGGGAGAAATGCGCTTAGAGTAACCCGTAAAACAACTTTAAATCAACAGCGCGCATTGGCGAAGAAGCCAGCCTGCCACAACCTTCACCTGTTCCAAATAACGGGAACGCCGACTTGTCTTACAAATAGGAATTCCTCGAGTTGCACGCTTTACGTCAGCAAAACACGCAAATATTTTAGCTTCAACGCACGCAGACGGTGTAGAACAATGCTATCGAAGCGCGCGGCGTGCAGTGATTTTTCGCCACAGCGAGCGGCGAGCAAACTCCGCCGTTGTCAGATTTCACAGCGACTTCGGGCACACTCACCTTCGTAAAAGAAAAGCTTAAAAACACCAAAAAAGGGACGACTAAAATGAAGGGAACAAGTTGCTTTCGTTCAGTGCATGGACGAAAAGTTGTGGAAGTGAGTAAAAATGGGAGAAAATCCGACGAGGAGAGGCAGCCGCCGAAGCGAACTATCCCAAACAGTGTTCGTTCGTTCGTTCGTTCGTTCGTTCGTCGGTTCGGGGCAAATGGAGACTGTGCGTCCCTTCGTGCGTGCGCCCTCCCTCGCTCCACGCATTACGTCACGGCGGTTCTCCAAGCCCACTTTTCCTTTCAAATCCTTCTCTGGGAACAAACGGGAATGGAGCTGGGATGGGGTTTTTTTTATTTTTTGGGGGGAGTGGAATTTTGCGTTGGAAACATGAGGGATGCAACTGCGCACGCGTTATGGAAAGAATGCGTTTATTATTTCATTTTCAGAGGAACAGCGTTCATTAATAAACATTATAACAATGTCAATACAATCAGCTAAAAGGCTCGTTCTTCAGCCAGAGGGTAACAGACACGCTGAGAGTAATCATTCACGTAAAGTCACTCGTATCACAGTATCGATACAGTAAATACGTAAACCCATGCTTATCGGTGAGCTTTACGTTGAACAGGGATGGTACGGAGGAACCCTTCTGTGCCCGCTACATGAAAGAAAGCTTTGATCAAAGAAGTCTATAAAAGATGATTTAATCCATGAATGCGTTTATTAAAAGTTTTTTTTTTTTTATTTTTTTTTTTAAGAATTTACTAAATATATTACAAAATGTTTGTATTAAAGTAGCTTATAAAACATTCTTTGATAAATTGTTTTATTAAAACACATTTCAATAGTTAATGTAATAACAGCATTTAAGACACAAACATTTTAATTCAACAAAACGTTGTGAAGAGTTTTTAACAAGGTTAAGAAGGTTCAGTAAAACTTAATGCCTTACAGGAAAACATTTTGCAAATTGTATTAGCTTTTTTGATTAGCTTCTCCAATTAGAATTCATCAATATTTATATTAATTATTTATATCATTATGTTAATAGGCTATACTGGGAAAGTGCGGTACATACAGTAGTTTAGGGTAAGTGCAGTACATACAGTAGTTTAGGGTATGTGCAGTGCATGATAGTTTAGCTCTTTGTAAATGTATGTAAATGAGCACTACCCACCTCTGCACACAGCACAATCTGCTCTTCCTCATCTGAGAGAAGCACATTTTTACAACTTGTAATATCAAGCAAGTAGCTTATTATGTTTAATGTGTTCAGTGATTGAAATCCAAACACCAGTGTCTGTCTGAGGAGTAGTAACATCAGGCCTTTTTTGGCAGTAGCTCAGTGTCCTCAAACGCCTCCTCTCATCCTCTCACACCGGCCCAGACTCCCATTGTTAAGCTGTTGGTCATATGTGGTCTTTGTAAAAAGAGACGAGGCGCAAATGTTGTATGCAGCATATCCAGACATTAGTGTACTTCCTGTTTGAAAATACTTACTCTCATCAGATCTGCTTCTAACTATTTGCGCCGTAGCAAATAAATTTTTTTATGCTGCAAAGTCCTCAAACTGTGGCCTAAAACAGGAAGATTAAACAAATGAAGAAGGTGAAATAGGGCCCAAAGTAGGCGTATGCATTCATCAGTTTTGCTTATCCACTACATTTGGAGTACATTTAACCCTTTCACTGTCCTTTGAGTACTTTCCCCCAAAACTCCTGCAATGGAAACCATAGATGGATACCTTTGGACAGTTCTTCTGACGATTCGGAAAACGGCAATCACAAGAACATGTTAAACACAGAACGAACTGACAATCCGGTTTTGTGTTTGTTGTTTTATATTCTCAACAAAAAGAAGAAGAAGAATGCTTTTCCCATCTCAGGTCGTCAGGTTCAACCGAAGGACGACCGAAAGACGTCCTAAAAAGCCTCCGTCTGCTCTTTTCCAAACGTCATTGTTGGCACAGTCTGTCCAACAAAGTGTCAGCGCAGAAACATCAATCATCGCTTTCTCTGTTTGTATCTCTCCATCTCTCTTCCTCCCTTTCTCACCCCCGTTCTCTCTCTCATCAATCCTTTCCCCCTCTTTTTTGCCTTTTCTTGCCTATCTCACCCTTCCTCAATCTTTAAATCGCTATCTCACATCTTCTTTCATTCTCACTCCCTCTCTCCTCTTTGTCCACCTCAGCCTCTCTTTACCTCCCCCCTTGCTGTCTGTCTCTCTCTTTCACTTTCTCCTTCTTTCCCCTCATTTATCTCCCTTTCTCTTCCCTGCTCTCCCACTCCCTCTTTCACCCTTTCTTCCCCTCCCTCTCTCTCTTACCCTTTCTCCGTTCTCTCTCCCATTCTCTTCTAACCCCCCTCTCTCTTTTCCTCCCTATCTCACCCTCTTCTGCTTCTTGTCTCACCTCTACTCACTCCCTCTCCTTTTCCCTCCTCTCTCCCCTATCTATCACAACTCTGTCCCTCTTTCTCTCCTCTCTTCCTCCCCATCTCACCCCCTACTCTCCTTCCCACCTCTCCTCTCCCCTCTCTCTCCTCGATTACCCCCTCGTCCCTCAGTGTTTGGCAGTCGACCCGTTGCCTTTTATAGCCCGTGTTTTTCCGTGACTAAACGGTTGTGATGCTGCAGTCATTTCACCAGATTTGGGTCAGAAATGTTTTGTAATATTTGTTTGACATGTTGTTGTTTGATTTAGAATACCAAACTTATTTACGCACGTTAACAGTAAAAATAGAAAAGTAGAAATATCTGACCTGAGGATCGAGTTTTAGTCAGTAGAACGGTGACCTCTAGTGGCTGGAAACAGAACTGCAGACTTTAATGAATTCATTCTTTGTGAATGAAGAGCTGGTGCACAGCTGTGATTCCACTCAAGTGTGATCCTCAAACCAATGACATCCAAATATAGGATTTATTCAAACATAAATAATTCTGATTGAAGAGAGAACGGGCGTCCAAATTATGACTCTGGTGGAAAACTGCGATCAATATTTTTCACCAGTTTGTGAAGTAAAGTTGAAAGGTGCAAGAGAGTAGCACCAAGTTCTGTGTCAAGACACACGGCTCTCCCTGAAGTCAGCAACAAGAACATTTCTCTTGAGCATGCACTGACTTTAAGCAGCACAGCCCCGTCTGAAGATTGGTAAGACTTTAACCTGAGCTTTGTTTGAACACAATCTGACCAGAAAGAACTGAGGACAGCTGATTTGTCCTTTTGTCCAAAGTCACACGCTAGCATCAGCAACAGTTTTTCAGTGAATCACACACTTTGTTGAGAATCAAACTCCTAAACAGGACCATGAACGCTCAGATTGAACAGCCCCCCGTCTCCCCCACAAGCCGACACTCGATGTGCATCTTCATAATAAAACATATTTTATTTCCACTTCAGGTGTAATATTTGAGCAAGCAGAATGAGATGAAGCGCCTGTGCTTTAAACAATTCAAACGTTGCTCTCTGAAACTTGTGCAAAAACACTTCCTCACACACACAGCAGCTGTGGGTCTGATTGTGATCCCTCCACACCAAAGTGCAACAGTCTCTTCCGTCCGGAACATGCGCTCCTCCCACAAATATGTTGTGCCCTTTACATATTTTACATGTGCAATTTCAGTCAGCTGGACGAGCATAGACGTCTGTGTGTGAAGGCTTTGCACACGACACACACCTGTGGAGCACTCAGCCCTTTGGAGACAAGCGGGGGTCGAGAACACAAAGGACAGTAACAGACAGTTTGTCAGTAAAAAACACCACAATGTGTGGTTTAACTAGAGACATGACTTCAGCACACTTGTATTCAATGTGACATTGGCACTGTGTGAAATGTCCCGTTTCATCTGATGCCATGCAAGCAACTACGCTTTAGACTTTTTTCTATTTTCTCTCTTTCTATGAATCTGTCTCCAGCTTTTACTAGAGATGCATTTTCAGCTGAAGCAAAAGTTTACAAAACTTGAGTCAGTCAGTCTCTTTTTACATGGAGAGATGAAAGGCAGGTACATGTAAATGTAGCAATGACACAACCAAAAGAGAGAAAGGACATTTAGGATTAGCCACCGCAGCTACAAGACCCCCCCGACTGCTTTTGGCCCATGACCTCGTTCTTTAAGATCCAGGCAGGAGTGTGAATATTGCTAAGAAAATATTTCCTTTAGTTTGGTTTAAGAAAATACATCTACATAGTTGAACGAGTCTTCAACGCCGACACCACACACAGCGAGTCTTATCTAAAATGTAGAAACCAGGCTTAACAAACTGGGAATAGAAATCGACAGACTGAGGAGCTGTAAACTAGTGCCACTCACCGCACACGTCCAGTTTGGTTTTACTCTAGACACGCTTCTGTCACGTGGTGCAGAGGAATCATTTGTTTGAAGTGCATACCAATTGAATATTCAAAAGAGGTCAACAGTCATTCAGGATGAAACTCTAAACTGCACGTCGTATTATTCATCATGTTTTAAAGGGATAATGCCCTACAGTTTGTCCACGGATACATCAACATTAAAATTTGCATTGGTTACTCTTAAAAAGGCATTGCACGTGTTTTTGAAACTAATATTAGTTGATGTAGTGTCAACTTAAAAAGATTTCGTTAGCTCAAGTTGCTAAGTATGGAAGTGAGGATTCGTCAAGCTGTTGGAACATTGAGAATAATGTTTTAATAGATTGCGTTCACGACATTAGAGTCTTTGATGTCATAATTACTTGGCGCTCTGACATTTAGAAAGAAATATCCACAACTTTATAACTACTTGTCATTTTTGTGTCACGTGCGTAGGTACAGTAATAACGTGTATTAATCGTGAAACGGGTCAAAAACGTCTGCATTTTGACAGTAAAAAAAAAAAAAGAAGAAAGTTTCAGAATTCTATGTTGGAATTCTCTGTTTAACTGTCCGATTGCAGAGTCGTTGCAAATGAAACAAAAACTGGGGCGAAGTTCAACGTCTTCTCTGTCGGTATAAATAGACCCTTCCAGCACACAAGCCTGGTACTTATGTAAACATTCTAGCACATTCCCTTTTCATCTGGCAGCAAAAAAAACAAAACTGTCATTTTGTTGTTTTGTATTCAGCGCAGACACAGAAGTTATTTATGTTTCGCACATTTGCCAAAACAATATTTAACTTCAGCCTTTTTAAAGTTCACTTCTTACTGTAGGATTTGTGGTGCTTGATGAATTTTTTTTTTGTAAAACTGTTATGTTTTTGGTGCATTATTGTTCAAAATAACATTTGCCTTAAGAAATGTTTAATACGAGGCTGTTAGCATTTCGGCTAACTTCGGCGCTAATTGCTAACTGTAACAATCTACACAAAATACTTCTTCACGCGGTGATGTTTTGCACCGAGGCTCTGATCTTCCTTACAAGCAGTCGAGTGTTTTTTTCCCCCACCAAAACAGCCCCTTTTTTTCATACTTTGTGATGTATGGAGGCTAACGCTAACATTAGCGCTAACTTGTGGAACGCTACCAGCTAATGGCATCCAGCCGTTTTGGTTACAAACACTGGAAGGGTCTATAAACAGAAGATAAATCATTTTTCCACAATAGCTTCAGAAAGTGATCGCTGTCAGGTTAACGTTAACTGACAAATAATGACAAGGTTTAACATTTTGGATATTTCTTTCAAAAACAGTAAATCTCCCATAGAGTTACTTTGGCCCTTGCATACCATTTGAGTTCATCAAATCGCTGAACGTAAAAGCAACCTATTTTTGAATATTATGACATCACGTGAACTCAACCCTTTAGTAAAAGTAAAAAAAGGCTTGAGAGATTTGCTGGTCCAAAATATATTTTGAGCAAGTGTGTAAAAAAATACACAGCAATCATCAAAAAAAGACAAAAAGCACATTTGGGACTGGAATGATGAATTGTCTGTTTGCAGAAGTCCATGGAAGACGATGTGAGGAGGAGGAGGAGGAGGAGGAGGAAGAGGAAGGAGTTCTGGTTCAGTCGCGGCTCCAGGCCCTCGTCCACAGTCTGCTGCTGCTGCTGCTGCTGGCCGCCGCGCTGGTGCAGGGCTTGTAGATGAAGGTGAGGAGGAACAGGGCGATGTCGTGGGAGCACCAGTAGCTCGTGTGGGACGTGACCGGGACCAGTACCTGCTCCTCCACCAGCCCCTCGCGCAGCTCAAAGTCTATGCGCCGCTTCCAGCTCCACTGTCAAGAGGGAACGGCAGGGGATTAGTGTGACGGTGGTGGTGTGGTGAGTGTGGTAGTAGTATAGTAGTAGTAGTAGTAGTAGTAGTAGTAGTAGTAGTAGTAGTAGTAGTAGTAGTAGTAGTAGTAGTAGTAGTAGTAGTAGTAGTTAGTAGTTAGTAGTAGTAGTAGTAGTAGTAGTAGTAGTAGTAGTAGTATAGTAGTAGTAGTAGTACGAAGCTTCCAGGACAGACGGGTTGAGAAACAGCTGTAAACAATTATTCTCATCACACAGTCAGTTTAGAGGGGCGTTCCAACTTGCCTTAATTTGGTCTTGAAAGGACACACATCTATGCATCATTTGTGTTTTGATTGGCCCTTCTTTGAGTAAGTTTACCTCGACATTACATGGATTAGAGTTTAAAAAAAAAATGATGCTACGAAAGCACACATGACTTCATATCAGTCAGGTCGTTTTCCATGTCAAGAATTGGGATGAAACTCCATCTACTGGCAGCAAGAGAGAATGAAAAAATGGAGATAAACTGACCCCGACATGCTAATAGTAAGCTCGCAGTTTGAGCGCGGCGATTTTGAGGCTCGATCTATGATGTCACAAAAGTGGAGGATTTATCTGACAAGCTTGAATCAAGTTAAATGCAACTCCAGATATGTTTTCTGAAGAGGGAACAATGTTATAACCACAGTTCAAAGCTCAAAGAAAGTCAATGTAGCAGAATATGTGTCCTTTAAAATGAACCTGCTTTGTTTGGTCCTGTTCTAGTTCTTGTTGTAGGTCCAGGTTTGGTTTCAGGTTTAGTCCCAATTCTGATGTGTTGCAATAATAAATCAAATAAATAAAACATGAATATCGCCGTTTGTAGACGCAGGCAAGTTTGTGAGCGCTTCATTTTCTAAAGTTCACCAATGTCAAAATGCAGAACTCAAATGTCAAACTGTCAAACCGTGGCGGTGCGCCGTAGTTTTGGTGACCTATTGTCCGGTGTTACGTTATGTTATACGTTAATGTGACGTTTCAATCTGAACGGACGTCCCACTGGTCACACTTTCACACTTGCGTATTCAAGTTCAGCCCACTGATCGGTTGACCAATCCAAGAGTGAGTGACCATTATCCAGGTCAATCAATAAAGCGTCCGCATGATCAAAGGTCATCATCGTCAGAAATGTTTGAGCTTGTATTCTTGATTTAAGCCACTAGGGGCCAGCGTTTGTAAAGGTATAATTATGAAAAAGGTTCTTTAAAGTGCCCCCTACAGGTCGGACGACTCACTGAACTAAAATGCAATTAAGATAAATATATTTAGAAATTTGCAAAAAAAAATAAAACAATTTTATAACAGAATAGCACATTTTTTAGGTTGATCATTTCACTTGTTAGTCATTGATGACATCACACTAGGAAATCACACTGGGCCATCTAATGCGACTCATTTTTTTAATTTGACAAATACAAATATGTGAGAGCGACTTTATTTTGTTGAATTATTTTCAGAATGTCAAAAAAGTCGTTTCTTTTCTGTAATTTACGCATAAACTGGAAAGAGTATCCTTGTGTGATGTCACTTCCTGTCATTTTTCTACAGCTTTTTAAACTTTTCTCCATAAATGCCTAATCGATTAGTGCAAAACTATAATTTATAGGTACAATACGTATAAATACACCAAATAAAGTCAAAATGAGAAAATCCTAAAAACCTGTCATAGGCACTTTAACTTGCTCAGAGTGGAATCAGATCAGCGTTTGTCTGAAGTTTGGAGGACGTTTATGAACCACTTGAGGAGACTCGGTCAACACATTTATCGATGATGGATCTGTATTAACAATGTCTGAGTGCTTTTCCCCACATGTTTTCAATGTCTCGTCCTTGTGCTGAATACTTTAGGGAGCGTCAACCTTTTCACTTTCATTCTCATCATTCGTTTGCACGTTTTCGCTTTATTTTCAAAGACTGATTGAATGTTGGTGTGTGGGACCATCGCCCCCGTTAATGAAAGTCTTTTTTTGTCTTTTGCCATAAACAATTGAAGCATTACAATGTCTTTCCTCTGCATTACTGTAACTGCTAAACGTGCTTGACATCCTGACAACACAAATCTTGTCGTTAGGGACATTCTCTTGACAGTAAGAATTGTGGCGGTGGCTCGGGCTTACGCGACGTGTCGACGGTGGGAGATGTGGGGCGGACCATGGAGGACAGGCCGTATGCTGACTGGCTCTCCGCTCTCTTCTGCTCCTCCTCCTCGGCCGTGGCCACGCCCTCCCGCTCCCAGGCTCACAGACGGCTGGCTGTTGGAGCGCGAGAATCGTGAGAACAGGATGCCCCCGATGCCTTTTCCGATGCTGGCCGCGCCTTAAGTCACAGAAAAGCGCGATATGAGCATCCAGGCCAAACATGTCTTGAATCTAACATTTCTATATCATATGGCACTGATGAAGTCTTTTTTATTTTCTGAGAAAGTAAAAAATACAACGCTCTAGTGTACTTTTACGTTGGCATCTTCTGAAAGAATACATGACTTTATATCTGAAAGCTAATCTCACCTGATGCCAGACTGGTATGTGCATCACTCTGATGTGAGCTCAGTCTGGACAACACCAGCCGGGAATAGGCAGAACGTCACGTCGGATATTTGAATGTGATTGGTCAAAGCGGTCAAAAATGACTGATAGATTACTTGATGATTAATATAATCGATAGCTGTAGCCTCACAACCAGTGTTTGGGAAACAAATATGAGAATTCATCTGGCTGACCAGGTTATCTCTCATCAGGATCTGTGTTAGAATGTCCTCTACTGGCTGCTCAGGGAATTACATAGGGGAGATAAACAAAAGGTAGCTTTCCTCCAACACGCTAATGTGAGCATTCAGTTGTAATAAACACAATTGGATGATTTATGGCCTTTTTTTAATGGCTCTACCTATGATGTCACAAAACTGGGAAACTGGGAGGGTTTTTTTTGAGTCTCAGAGGAAGAGGACTTACAAAGCAGGATTGATTCCTCTAGTGTGACTGAAGCTAAATGCTACTCCAGAACAGTGTTAGAACAGTGTTAAAATGCTTGCCTATCGTGTCCTTTACAGTTCAGAGATCATTGAAAAACATGCACAGGTATTTTCCAGAAGCACAATCCTCGTTACCCAGGATGCTGGCCTTGCCCAGACTGGTGATAGACTCCCCGTAGTGTCGTCGTGGAAGGACCGGGGAGGTGCTGGGGCTGGGGATGCTGTCTGTGTCCGACGTGGGCTCTTTGACGGGGGTGAGGAAGGTGGGCCGCAGCTCGTCGTAGGGCGTGGGGTTAGTGGCACTGCACCTGAGAGACATCAGAAATCCAAATCTATTCTATTTTCTTGTTTTAATGATATCATGATCGTGTCATTTTCGTTCATGGACAAGTGGGCTTTGGCGAGAGGCATCCGGATCTTCAACAACCCATGGGAAAGAAGCATAAAACAGCGAGGAGCGGGCCAAGGCACGGACTGAAGTATGAAAACACTTTATTATGACAGGGACGTCCCAAGAACATGTGGAATATCAAAGTAGATTTCATTTTACACTGCAGTTGTGGCAGCTCCAGGCGTATTAACGTGACTGTGTTTGCTCTGCAGAGGCTAAAAACTGGGATAATGAGGGGGGAAGCAGCACTTCTGACTATGACATCAAATACAAGCTCAAGCATATAGTTATTATAGCAAAAGTTCCCTTCTAAATCAAGATAAATAATGCAGGAAAGTACTCACCAGTGAATTTGCACAGGAGATATATTGCTGTAATGTTTGAGGATGAGGGGCTCCAGTCTATAGGCCTGGCACAAGAGAAAAACAAGTTAACGGGGAAAAAGATTTATTTTGTTGTTGAAGCTGTAGTTCAGACAACAAACATGTTCTGAAACTCATGTTATTCTCAAACGTTAATGGCTTTAAAAGAGATGTGCACTCGCAACCGAATCCAATTTTTAAAAAGTACATTGCAAAATCTGAAAAATATCGTGCAGCCCGAGTAAATATTACACTTTCATTTGAATACAGTCACATGAAGAAGATGGCATTGTCCCTTAAAGATGTTGTGTGTTGTTTCTCTTCCAAAGCCAGGTCAGCTTCAGGAGGAAGTGTCCAACAGGAAAAGGATAATAAAGACAATGGGCCTCTTTGGTGAAGCGCTCTGACACACATCTGGACTCAAGGCCTTCTTATGAACATTTAGGACATTCTGTATATGTTCTCCTTTCGCACAGAAATTCTGCTGATTCGAATTCCTACATGATTGTTAGTTATATGTATTTACAAATGATTTGATATAAAAATATGATTGGATACTAAAAGTGTGATTAGGAGTGATAAAGACCATAGTCAAACTCAGATCCCTCAGCTGTCTCAGCCTGTCTGACCCCGCCCCAGGGCCGTATGTGTAGTCGTGTTTGTTTCTTAACGCATGCCCTTTTGTTTGATTGAATACATGTTATTTTATTATTGCTCAGTGTTTTGTGTTGCACCTTAATGTCGAGACAAGTTCCTATGTCTGTGAAGTTTGTTCATTGACAATGGCAATAAACCCTTTCTGATTCTGGTGTGGTGGGAAGGGGCCCCGTTATAACACCCCCCTTTCTTTTCTCCTCACTCCATCTCAGGCATATTTGCACGCCTACAGGGCGTTTCTTAGCAAATACACATACACGTGACGTGGTGTTCAAGCTGCACGTTGTTCAATTTGACACAACTCTCATTTAACACATTTGGCTTCTTGAGAGAACGTTGTGAATCTCTCAGCAGCTTTTTAAAGAGGAAGTTATAAGAAGAAAACATTCTTGAATGAGACCCATTGAGAATGGCCGTGTGGGACTGACCACAGGGTCGGTGGGGTGGAAGACGTTGAAGAGCCGGCTGCAGATGGATGTGGGTAGGATGTGGTCCTGGTGACCACTGGCCCCAGGACGGATCCCTCTGAGGGCCAGGAACACAGCCAGAGGAGAGCCCATACAGAAGAAGTTCTCAATCTGTAGAGACATCACAAACTAATGACATACAGACAAGAGTATGAAGACAAGGAGACGTAGTCTGCGTTCTTGGGGCTTTCATTGGCTTTTAAACCTGCCTTAAAATATACATTTGTAAAACACACTTTACAAACTTCTGTTTCCAATGAGGTTTTTATGCATTGGCACGCCCTCTGCTGTCAGCGGTGGGAATGAACAATGAACGAATAAATAACCCAAGCTTTAGTCTTTAGGTGACTGCTGAGTGAACAGAGACAAACACAGTTTGACCTCAGAATGAGTCTGGGGACCGTTTTCAGATTTGAACCTGTGATGCAACAAAAGGAGTGATTCCAGAGCACTCAGAAGTGTGAATGAAACTACAAGCCAGGAATGTTTCTGAGGAGCGAACAGTACAACACTTTGCATGATGTGTGCCCTTTAAATCAAATGAAACGCGCCCCGACTATTGTTACATGATTATAGACAACACAATGTAAAAATGAATGAAAAATAGACATTCTGTGCAAAGCTTCCTTCCCCTCTGTGAATCACATATGGCCCTGCACATTTCCTGTGAACTACAGAAGTATTTGCAGTTTGTAAAGTATGCAGATGGCAGGCCTCTTACTTTGAACTTGAGAGCCGGTCGAGCTGAGGGTCGGCTGGCCTCCATGTCGATCAGCTGAGTTTCCAACTCTCTCAACCTGAATGGAAGGAAACACACATTTTAAACTTCAGGTGCTTCTCGATGACTCTATACTTTTCAAATGTATTCTACGTGCGCCGAGAAGGTAACAAGAAAGTAAAAATTAGACACATTATAACATAATTGTTTCACCATGAAACAATATAATCTTTCTCAAAAGACTTTTGATTTGAAATCTAAGATATGCTCTTTAGTCCTAAGCGGTAGAGGTTTTTGTCAGGGAGACAAAACGACCTGGATGTGACCTCAACAGAGACGAGCAGAGCAAGCTGTGCTTCAGGTGGAACTGGAATCTAATGTCAACGCTTCAAAACAGACTTCATGGAGACAAACTCTGAGATGGATTTATCTTTTTTCTCCGTGTCACTTGTGGCTCGTGCTGCACTCTGGAACCTGGGCTCAAAAAGCCCATGTGGTTAATACCTGTTTCACACTCAATATTTTTGCTTCGTGTGGACGGGGACTAAGAGATGCACCAATATTAAGTACAAGCCAATGGAGCTCTACAGTGGATCTGGAATTTACTCCCAGATCCACTTGGATCTGGGAGTAAATTCCCCTTTTTTAATAGTATTATATTTCCAGAAATATAATACTATTAAATGTGGTAACTAAACACCAGGAGACCTATCATTGTATTTAAAATCGGGTAGTTACCACAAACCTGGTTAGCCTCAGTCATGTCTTTAACTCTTACCATTTGAAATGTTCCAATCGTCTATGGGGAAAATAAATGGGTAATTTGCTTCCGGGACCACGGCGGGCTTCGAAGTGGGTGGGACTGTTGAGCAGCAAATCCGAAATTGTATTTGGTTCCTTAAAACATCTGGGTCGAATTTAGTTTAAACCTCATTCAAAGGCCTTTTGTGATCTAAATAACTAAATGATTCGCAAAAATAATTGTTAGTTGCAGTCCTACTCCAGAACAGCTTTGCACTAAACCCCAAACATAATGAGACGTTCTGAAGCTCCAGTAAATAGTCTTATTACATACATTCAGAGGCCAAACCAAAATCCTGGAACCTGGAACACAATCCAGCGCTTTTTTCAGAATCGGTTTGCACATGTGAGTGCGAGAACAGCCGTACCTCTTCCTGGTGATCTTGATCTGCTCCAGAACGTGCCTCTCCTCGTAGGACATCCAGCGCTGGTCCAGCTCCTCCTCCATGGAGCGAGTCTCCTGCAGGCAGAAGCGCACGGGGTCCCAGCCTGTCATGATGTCATAGGTGATGACGCAGCCCAGCGAGTGTGACACCACCGACACCTTGCCCCCGCGCTCCTCGAAGTCCGGGTTCCGGGAGCAGAAGAGGCTGTACAGTCTGTTCAGTTCCTGCGTTAGGCCTTTGGTGATCTGCAACAAACATGGCAACGAGTTTAGAGAGGGCAAACGCCATGTTCTGGAAGAGGGTACGCGCGCGCTCTAAAAGAGGGTACGCGCGCGTTCTAAGAGAGGGTACGCGCGCGTTCTAAAGAGAGGGTACGCGCGCGTTCTAGAGAGGTACGCGCGCGTTCTAAGAGAGGTACACGTTCGCGGTCTGGAAGAGGGTACACGTTCCGGTCTGGAAGAGGGTACACGTTCGCGGTCTGGAAGAGGGTACACGTTCGCGGTCTGGAAGAGGGTACACGTTCGCGGTCTGGAAGAGGGTACACGTTCGCGGTCACGTTCGGTCTGGAAGAGGGTACACGCGGTCTGGAAGAGGTACACGTTCGCGGAAGAGGGTACACGTTCGCGGTCTGGAAGAGGGTACACGTTCGCGGTCTGGAAGAGGGTACACGTTCGCGGTCTGGAAGAGGGTATGTTCACGTTCACTTACCTAAGGCATTCCAAGCATCCTAAACTGTACCGAATTTATAAGCGATTTACTTCAAGCGGCACTGAGTCATTTTTGCCGTCACGTACGGTAAAGCTAAACAACAACTAGTGCACTTCCTGCCTCACAGAGAACAAAATACTCTAAGAGAACAAAATACTAATGAGACGCAGACAGCACACAGCGGTCTCATTTTGACACAAAGTGCATATGACATGTTAGACTACACGTTTCACTAAAATGTAGTGAACATGATTATATTTAAGAAATGCCTATTTTTACCCAGTTTGACCTATTTGATGACATTTACATTTAAATTCAATCAATTTATCTTTGGAACGCCTGAAATCACAACATCAGTTTCCTCGAAGGGTGACAGTGAAAAACAGATTAAACAAAGTTGAGAGGAAATGTCCCAGCATCCCTTGTCCTTAGACCCTCTTTCTCTGCAAGGGAAACTACAAAATCGACATTTATAATGTTACTTCCTCGTTGGACATGAACTTGATTGATGTAAAACGATAATCAATATTTACTAAAGACGCTATCCCACCAACATTATAATTAGAAAAACATGAGAACCTGTCATATGTTCTTTAAGCTCGGACATTTAGAAAAATAAAACATTTTTTGCAGATATATTTGGCCGCTCCAGACTGCGGCTGCCATGGTCACACTGCTCTTTTACATCTTTTACAGACAAAAAGTTAATTCCAGGGTCAATATTTACACCTATGATGGTTTATGTTTGTGTGTGTGATCCCACAGAAATGATCATGTGTGCTCAGACGTGGGCCTTTGGATGTTTAAATCTTCTTCTTTATCAAGTACTAGAGGTCACAAAAGGCAGTGACCTTTTTTGTTGCTGTTGCTCTCAGCTGTGATCATGAATCACAGTTATTGAATGTATATTTTTCAGGATGTCATGCTACACCCCTCTCGACAGGAGGCAACCTTCAGCAGTGTTAATTCTCATTGAATTCCCTTTCATTCCCAGATCCATGAACAGTTACTGACTTTGAAAGTTCCTGAAATGTTGCAATCCTAATGGCAAATGGGTTGGTTTCACATGTCACGATGGTGGAGGGCAGATCATATTCAACAGTAACATTCACCTTTTAACAGCTAAAATACCAGATGTTTTGTTCTGGTTTATGGTTCATATCCTAAAAACCGCATAATGAAAACTGGCACACAGTTCAACATCTTCTTTGTCCGTATAAACAAACTCAAATTAAATTGTCTTTTGCACATCATCTTCAAAATGCGGAATTATTCAATCAAAAAGACCTGAGTGCACGTCATCTGAAAGGACATTAAAATGAATCTGGCAAATTGGTGGACCTATTCCCTGAGAAAAAAGGCTAAGGTTCAAGGTGGATTTTTCAGTTTGGGGATTTAAAACACAAAACAATGAACCACCCATAGAGATAAACTTCCCTGGCCTCAATCTAAAATGATGATGTAATAAAGAAAGCCCACAAATGTTAAATCAGATTAACATCTGTCTGAGATTGGGTCCACATTAATCTTTTAACTGAAAACAATCACGCCTTTGTGATTGAATAATGCCACTACTGTTTAACAAACAATACTTTCAGCACAGTTCATTTGAGTGGACAGAAAAGATGCTGGACTTTGTGCCCGTTGTTCTTTACTGTGGATAGTCAGCAGATAGCAGATAGATATTAAAAGGTATTATATATCATACTTTTTAAGGTACTTAATATTAAAGTATAATATAAATATAACATCAGTTAACATTTTGTTCATAGTAAACCACAATATTGATCTAAACCGTGCTTAGTTATTGAAACGGGTTCACAACTTCCTGTTCAAAACTGCTGAACTGATAAGCTCCGCCTCTTCATAGTGACATTTCACTGTATTTCACAAGTAGGGTCCGATAGATATATATCGGTTAGCCGATATTATTAGCCGATCTGGATACTTGAAAAATAATCAACCATTAGGACTTTAATCAAAGTGTCAGTGTGGAGAAGAGAGAAGAGTCAGGTCAGCTAACGTTAGCACACACGCTGCTCTTGCTGTTGTCAACAACAACAGGCAGGAATATATTCACTACGGACAATCGTTTGGAGTCAGGATTAAATTCAATCTTATTTGTGAAGAGTTGTGATCTGAGGTGGCCTTTCTGAGCACTTAGTGTTGTAAATGTGTCAATGTGTCATTCACTTTAGCGCTTAGCTCATGAAGTGCTAACACAACATTGTGAACATTGGCTCTGTTCCCTCTTTGGCGTCCGTGGCAGAATCTGTATTTCCTGGACTCACATCACAATGACATGTATTGAGTCGCGGAAAAAGGCGTTTCGATACGCATCGAACGCATATTAAGCTAACTGCACCTTTAGCGTGGTGAATTCACTTCAATAGTAGAAGTCTATCAACAAGTATGTTGTGCAAACAAACTTTCAGCCTTTAAACTTCATAGTTAGAGGCAGAATAACTGGAAAAGGTCACCTTAATGAACCTAATTTAAAACTAATACAGCCTGGCACATTTTATCATCAGCTGCCTATAAACTATTTTTACATGAGTAAATATATCTGCATTTATGCCATTTATGTCATCAGCACTTCTAACCTCCTTTTACAGCGGTATTGTATCGGCTCTACGTGACATTTTAAAAATGTTGCATGTGTCACGCTGACTCTTCATTTTTGAAATAATCACATCCTGTACAAAAACAAAGTACAGGATGTGGGCGGGGATCCTCAGTTGCAGGACAAAATACAACTTTGACAAATAATGCTGAGGAAACAAGGGTCAAAGCTCATTGAAGTGCATTTTG
The DNA here is from genome assembly GCA_015082035.1 of Chaenogobius annularis. Lineage (NCBI taxonomy): Eukaryota > Metazoa > Chordata > Actinopteri > Gobiiformes > Gobiidae > Chaenogobius > Chaenogobius annularis. The sequence goes on from BJKM01000738.1 coordinate 116,699, forward strand.
CATAATTTGTCCCATTTAACCTGGGATCGATTCCTGACTCTGCTTTTCTGTGTGGAGTTGAGATGTTCTCCCTGTGTCTGCTCCAGTTTCCCCCGGGTGCTCCAGTTTCCCCCACCACTAAAAACATGTACAACAGGCTCAAGGACGACAGGTGGAACTTAGCACTTGAGCTACCGCCTGGTACACCGCATCTCTCCTGATAAGGTTAATGTATATTGTCTCAAATAAACTAACTTAACTAATGGTTCGATGAGGTTGAGGAGGGTCTAGATGAGTGGATGTAGTCAAGAGAGACAGAAACTTCAGAGGAAAGTGCTGAACGAAATAAAAAGGGGAAAGAGTTGAAATCCAGGCGACTGACCTCGTCCCGATACAAAGGGCTGTTGTAATACATGATGTCCATGGCACTGCTGTTGAGGAGGTCTCGCAGCCCTCGCACTTTGTCTGGAGTGATGGTTTCCACAGCGTCTACACAAGCACAAAACATACAATGAATTCTTGCATCTGGATTCTAAACAACGGTATCAGCCTTGAAAAACCAGACATACTGGTCAGTCTCTAGGTTTAAGTGGCATTTCACTTTAACATCAAGCACTTTACAAACATGCACATCCAGATTTATGACCCTCGGCCTGCTCAGATATGGAGCATCTTGCTTGTTTGTTTGTTTGTCCAGGGGGTTTCGAAGCTTGTGAACACAGGTGAAAACAGCAGCCACTACATTGTCACACGAGGAAAAGAACTACTTTCTTTTTTTCCTGTTCGTGTTCATATGTAAAACACAGAAGTGACGCCGGAGTCGAGCTTGGGACAACCCCCCCGGAGCTCCTCGCTGTTTGTAAAGGGCTGTAGTGACTCGTGTCTCACATTCAGCACGTGATCCCCACTGTTGTGAATGAGCAGTGATACACACCTCCATCCAGAGTGAGCTTGGAGCGCCACTCCACCGGCAGGAACTCCACGTGCTCATCATTGTGCGATGGGAAGTGCTTCTCCTCCATCTTCCTCACTCCATCTCTCAGCCTACACAACAGGAAGACTTATACATGAGGAAAACATGTACGGACAGAATCATAATGCAGTGTGAGCAGTTTTCAGATGGTTTATAGAGGTGAGCCTGGCCCGGAACAACACGTAATGTGTCAGACTCTTGAGACTTAAAGGTGCACTGCTGAACTTTTCAAATGGAGGGTACACTACCTCCTTGTAGATGTTATGGCCTTTTCTGGAATATTCCACAGAATGACAAATGCAACAACAATTTACAAGAAAGTTTCAACATTCATTTAACAAAATAAAGGCGTTGTTAAACAAGCTTTGGCCCCCGTTTACAGGATGGTTGCTAGGTAACTGTTATGCAATCACCTCAATGTACATCACATCTGCTGTTCATGTCTGGCCAGGATGAAGGATTATCAAATTGACCAAAATGTTCAAACAATAGAAAAATAGGCATTTTTAGATCTAAATCTGAAATATTATGTTAAAATGACAGATTAGACTACACATTTCACAAAATCATAGTGAACAAGATTATATTCAAGATTTGATGAAATCCCCACTTTCATCGTTTTGGTGAAGTTTATAATGTTACTTCCAGGTTGGACACGAGCAGCAGATGTGGCACACCAAACAAGGCCCAAAATCTCAATTACACAATAGTTATGATTTGACAAATAATAATGCCAGAAAACACCTTTGTTTGTGATTAAATTGTGTCTGTCGAGCATAAATTGTAACTGCATTTCAGACGATGTCATCACAGGGGGATTTGGTTTTAGAACTCAGCGCTACTTTTATTTAAAAACATGTCTTCACAAACTGCAACGTGACTGATATAAAACTATGAGAAATATTTACACTGGGGCTGTTTGGCGGCGTTTAGAGCACACTGCCTCTTGTCCTAGTCGCAGGAGCAGAGGAATGGCTGCCTCTCCGCTCGGTGATGCAGCAAAAGCCACATGAGCTGCACTGCTGCAGTTTGTAGTGTACGTGGAGCACACAGCGCTGCATACACAGAGAGAGGGCTGGGACGGGACGGGACGGGGGGGAGAGCAGCTTTTAGGTGTGCGCTCTGAGGACAGGAGCAGCAGCAGGCACATTAGGACAAGCTGCAGGGAGAGCAGAGCTTTGCGTTTAGACGAGTTACATTAGACAGACTTAAAGGTGCACTATGGAAAAGAGGCTCATGCTTCGTGCGGATGGTTCAATATGGATTTAGTTTGAGCTCACACTAAAAAATATTTGTCTTGTTGTTGTGACCAGTAACTACTATGAATATATTAATACAAATGTATTTATCTGGGATATAAAGTCATTTGTTGCATGATTGTTGAAACAAATATAGCCATATTTTAGCCAAATGGAGCATTTATTTCAATATTTACTTCATATTGTTCTGTTCAAAAAGACTGATGAGGACAAACTGGGACTGACACATGAGCAGAGCACATTAGATATTGGACATCACCAATAACCCCAATGCTATGTCTGGAATGTTCCACAGTAGGGCGTGAAACATTTCTACCTATCATTTATTTAATTACAGGTGGATTTATTGCATTGGCTCTACGGAAACACAAAATGCCATACAGTGAAACATTCCTGGCCAAGCTGGTGGAGCATTCACCAGAAAAGTAAACATTTAATACATTTAAATGTGTACTTTGAATGTTAAACTATAATTTTATATCCATAAGCCTGGAAGACACTTAAAAAAACGATGTATGTATTTATTTGTCCAGTTGTGCTATATGTTTCCGTTCGAGACCGTTGAACACATTACAAGTTCTTCTTATTTGAACTACTAAACTGATGCCTAATTGGGAAGTGTGGTGGCTGTCACTAATCTGGAGTGAGGCAGCAGGAAGCAGCTTGGCCTGACGGTGCTGAGCTGGGCTAAACTGTGTGCAGCGGCCTGGTCTGGGCCTTCGTCGCGGAGAGCGGCGCGAGGAGCTATAGCAGCGGCTGGAGTACAGGTGATGACGGGGCATGTGTCTCCATAGTTTCCACGCCGGCCGCGTGTTGAAGTGGGATGTTTGCTCGTTGCCTACACCGCGTTACGTACAACACAGCTGCTAGTACTGGGCTGACTCATTCAGTGGATTTGTGGTTAGGACTGTGCAATCTACAGAAAAACATGGTCATCACATTATGCCAGTCCCTTTAGTAATAAACAATGAGGAATACTACAAGAACTTTGGGACATTCATCCATTTGAGTTCTGTATGAGGTGAACAACACAGTGAGTGGCTTCAGCTGTGGTTAGAAGGGTAATATGACTGTAGAATGACCCACAGAAGGTTCCGAAATATCACTTTACACCAGGGCTGTTCAACTTCATTTTGGAGAGGGCCAGATCTTTCGGAGGGCCAAGGCCTCTGGGCCGGAGGTGCACTACACACCACACTGTAACAGGCTTTTGGGTCGCACAAAATAATCCCTGTTACACTGTTACAATCAATAATTACTGACAGATTAGATTATTTTTGTGAGAAATAACATACAAAATGCAAAATTGCCAATCCAGTACTAAACCAGGTCTGAACCAGGACTAACCCAGAATCAAAACCGGTCTAAAGCAGAATTAAACAAGGAAGAGAACAAGACCACACCAGGTCCAAATTAGGTGCTAAATTAAACCAGTAAACAAAGGTTAGTAAACGATTATAATGATGAAAAACAAATATTTGGAAGATGGGTTGTGGGCCAGATTAAATCCCTTAGAGGGCCCGATTTGGCCCCTGGGCCTGATGTTGAATAGCCCTACTTTACACCCCTATTTAAGTTTCCGATATACATTTACATTTTTTTATTGCAACTCATCTCATTTTTTAGCCTTTTTAGTCAAAACGATCAACTCAATAGTCTGTGGTTTTTTTAACCTTTGTAACCATGCCAGGCCACTCACTCACTCACTCACATTGCAGTGTTTTTGATAATGCGTCCCTGGTCCATCTTCTGTCCGATCCCGTGCACCACAAACACAATGTGTGTGGTCTGAGGGGGTCTGTCCTCCGGAGACGAGTCCTCCACGAAGCCCCGGTGCAGCCGCGTGCCACTGCTGGAGGCTGCAACACAACCACACCACCTCAGATCGTCATGGGGAATGTATACAGTCCAAACAGACCAGAGGGTCAGAGGTCAAAAGGTCAACGTTTTGTTACTGTGACAAGAAACACTGGAGAATGTAGAAAACACAGAATGAATAATTTACATGCCCACTCAAAAGCAGACGAAGAGGAGACTTTTGGAATTCAAAGAGCAGTTCAAATGAGATGTAAACAGCAAAAACATTGGATTTCTTTCAGATCACAGTCTATGATAACTGACATCAGAGTCTGCGGTTTGCATGTCATAGAAGTAATCTTAAAGATCCAGAAATCAGATCATAATCAGATTTGGGTGTGCATGTAAAAGGCCATTGTGGATGTGATTATTAGAACATTATTGTGTAATCCGGCGGAGGGATTTATGTTCAGGATTCAGTTCTCAGTGCACGATACATAGGGAGCACTGCAACTGTTATGTATCACAAACAGAAGGTCTAATTTAATAAAGATTCCATTCTTTTTAGACCATGTGTCTAACTACAGTTTTTGTTTGCATTTAAGACCACGGAAAACCTGGGTAAACAAAGAAAATGTAATCAAGCTTCAATACAGCAAGTTGTCCTCCCAAAGCCCAAACTCTCGCAATGCATTGTGGTCTATATTGACCGGTGTAGTTAGAGGGGTGAAAAAGTAGTGCATTTGTGGAAAATACAGCACTTTTCTGGACCTTTTTGTTTGTAATGCTGCATTCTCTAGACTGCAGAGACACAACTGCACATTAGAGTCCTTAGACCCCGGTCCTTTGGTGCAGTGAGTGCAGCAGTGCTTTTAGGACCAGTGTGTGGTCATGTGCCGTGTGACAGGACTCAAGAGCCAATGGCATTTGCCTCAGTCAGGAGGCAGGGCTAAGGAGATTTAGGCCGTGCAGCATTTGCGTGTTCCGCTGCCAGCTCTGCTCTAATCGACCGCATCACACATGACACGCCTGGTGCATGACTGAATGACACAACAGTCCCATGTGGTGCTCATGTTATTGCAGCAGTTACACATTTGGGCGGATAATCTACTGAACGGGTGTGATTATAATTAGACTGAAGAGCACACCTCATTCATCCATGTGCTTCTCTCAAACACTGTCACTTACTCCATTAGGGGAAGTGCCGGCCTGGAGCCTCTCCAAGCCCCCTGCTGCCACGGCTTCAGTCTGACATTATAAAACTGTACAAGAGAGCACCACATGATTAGATTTTCATGAAAAAGGAATTTTAAAATGTTTGGTTCATTTAATATGAATTACAACTGAGGTATGAGAAGCACAACTGATCAAACGTGTTTTTACTCATTTTGTGGAATTTGCTCAAATTAACTTTCTACTGTAAAACTGAACCTGGAAGTTGCTCCATTGTAGCTCCAAACTGGGCTGAGCTTTGCTAGCTTGTAACGGCGGGGAGAGATAAAGGACACTTCAACTCAACTCACAACAACAATGAATTTCCTCAACACTTTGACTCAGACACCTCTTATTTAAGCAGTAATCAGTTCATCAGTGATACATGTGAGCGTTGGTGCAGTGTGACCGTGTTTAGCTGGGTTTCTAGGGTGTACTTCCTTCATTACTAAATATTCAGTGAGTTGTAGGATTATTCACATTTGGATTTGTTACAGGAGCAGATGTCCTTATGTTGTGAGGGCCTCTGCGTAACCTCTAGCCGTGGGATTCAGCTTCCTGTTATACGCTCTATTTGGGAGGACTTTTTCCCCCACTCAAAAGGCCCGGCAGTGGTCGCGGACAGCTCACGTGTCGTCGCACTACTCTCCTTATCGACAAGCGCTAGCCGTCACCACCCGTCTCCGTAAACAAACCTTTGGAGAAGCCCAGTTTCTGCGTGACCGTTCGCGCAATCTTGGAGGTGGTTGCGTCGCTGTAGAGGTAGACTTCTTCCACGCTGTGCCAGTCCACGTGGGTCCGACTCAGTTTCAGGTGGTGGATGGCTGCGGGCGGCAAGGACAGAGCTGACCGTTAATACAAAAAGGTGAATGAGTGGAAGGCTACTACACTTAAACCGCAAACAGCCCGATCAAATGCAACGTGGGGCATTGATTTGCAGGGGCTTGGAAACACACGACGACACAACAACAACAACAACAACAACAACAAAAACAGTTCCACTATCAGGGTTTCGGCTCTTCCTTGTCCTCGTTTTTAAAAGGAGACCACCTCCGTCTCCGATGCTAGGACCAGGGCAAGTAAGAGCAGAGCTATGGCTACGGAAGGGCGCTCGGAAAAGCTGTTGATTGGGTCACTGCAGCGACGTACATGCCGGCAGGTTCATGCGGTTGAGGAGTAGCCCAGTATTTACACGGAATACTTGGTTTTGTACAGTCAATTAGCCATTTGAGTTTGTGTTGGGGGAGTGGATTGGACCGATTTGGCGAGGTGAAAAATGCGCGGAAAACAGATTCGGTTTGAAGAGTTAAAAACAAGGGATGCGCCGACGCAAACGCCAGTATCGATATCTGTGCCGATACTGGACGTTTACGTGTGATTTATTGGCGTGTGATTTCTCAAGTTTAAAACTCAGAAACTACAGGATTGTGCGGTTATTGTAATGGGCATACTATTAACATTATAAGCATATTATAATGGGATTATCAAGGAAGTAAGGAAAGTAACCTGGTATCGGTTGATATCGGTTAACGGCAGATACTCAAAGCTCAAGTATCAATCCCAGTTTAAGAATTGAAAAAAGGTGAATTGGTGCATCCCTTGTTAAAACAGTGAAGGATTTTGCTTTTTTTTCCTCATTTAAAAAGGGAAATTGTAATTGAAAAGAAAATAATGTAGGACAGGATAAGAGACTGGCTGAGCGAATATCAAATATCAGCTCATGAGACAATGCTAAAAGGTTGAACGAGGTGAAAAGTGGGGAGAGGTGAAGGGGGGGGTTTGAAGCGCGTTGATCCCATCTTTGTGCTGAGAGAGTCTGGCGCTGAACCAAGAGAGCGGTTTGCTGAATAAGTTCTAACTAGGGACTATTTAAGAGGAGAGTCAATATGTGCAAACTGTGCTATGTGAATTCTAGAGTATTCTTGCATTCATCTTCTTTTTTTAAAATTTACTTCTGAATTCAAGTTTACCCATATTTCTCATTACATCACAATGTGGTGGTTGTGGTGGACTATAAAGCACCACTACGTCACATTTTAACCAATACACTTATTACAGCTGTTTCTATGTCCTACTTCCATCCCATAATGATCCATTAAGATTTACAGGTCAGTCTGGAGGGTCATAATGAGGAACATTTTGTTGTCTTTCATCACTTTGAAGACGTCGTGCCTTTTGTAACCACTAGGTGAGTTTTGGTGCCATCAAGCTAAATATGAGCTGTAGTATAATGCTTAAAGGTGCACTATGTAACTTTTCTGACATCTGCTTGGGTCATGGCCTCCACAGTATGACGCTAAACCTGTATCACGTATCAGTTCACGTATTTATGGCGTCACCCGCGGACATAGAATTAGTAGACGTTCCATGCTCATGCTATTGATCACTTAGCAACTCGGCGAGTCCGGGAAGATTTTTAGCATTAGCCCGCAAAAAATGTGATCGAGTTGTAGCAGCAGGCAGAGAAAGAGAGTTTTGTGTCTATCAATGTCTATGGCGCCGCCCGCTTGTCTCCATGGAGTTGGATACGTTTCACGCTCCGTCAGAAAAGCTACACAGTGCACCTTAAACATGTTGAACGACTACACTGTAAATGAAATGCAGTTAAAAGGTGACAGGCATTTCTTTCACGCTGGATGAGAGGTTCCGTCTTTGGCCTACGTGGCTGGGCTCATTCCTGGACAGGGTCAGTACTCTCAGTCAGAACGGGGGCGGGGGGCAGAGATGGACATGTGAGCGGTCGTCATCTTGCAGCCCTCTCCACTACGGGACCACAAAGGCTCCTCTGTCCAGCTCTAAAAGCCACCGCTCGTCCCTCAATGCAGCGCTTTGTTCTGGCTCTGCAGTGAGGACTGGGAGCGCTTCATCAAACGGACAAACATTCTGCCAAAGGGACAGATGACAAGAGGAACAGGGTGGACTGGCTGCTAGGTTAGCGGGTCAAGTACGGTGGCTCAGGAAGGTCCTATCTTAAGCTTGTTAGTTTTAGATGGTCTTAAACATTCTGTGAGTGATTGGGCTGCACAAAAACAGCGCAAATGTATCATTAGCAAAATAGTATTTGCAAGATATGATGTATATTTGGAGACAAAGGCAAAAATGGCCACATTTGAGTGAATTACTAGCAATTGGGATGGGTTTTCGGTTATTGTGATATTGAAGGATTTCCCCAGATATCGATATCGGTCCAATATTGAAGGGTTTGCAGATATTTGGCACCAATACTTTGTCTGCACTGCCCCAGTCTGAGTGCTCGAGTGTCACTCCCAATTTGTCAACTGAATCTGAGTTGTCTTTTTCAACAGACTAATCAAAAAGGAAATAGACAAATAATAAGGCTAAAAATATGTCTGTATGTTTACAAAATTGTGCAACAGGATGTAAGTGAAATTTGTACAATATTTTGACACTGGCATTTAGCACTGTTTGAGCAGATAACTTTATGTATGTAATGTATGTAATGTATGATTGTAATGTATGTATGTATATATATATATATATATATATATATATACACACACACACACACACACACACACATATACTAGCCGTCAAATAGTTCATGTCTTGATTTTGTGATTTCTGCCATGTCTTTGTGATTTTAATGCTTTTTTTTTCTGTTGTGTGAAGCACTTTGAATTGCCTTGAATTGTGCTCTACAAATAAACTTGCCTTGCCTACACACAAACATTTGTGTGTGTGAAACTGTCCTGTGAAACATTTTGGTAAACAGGTGTGATTTTAAAAATGTGCTATATAAATAAATGTGATTGATAGCGTGATTGATTACTATAAGATACATTTGTGGTCCTTGCTATGGATTTTGGTTATAATAATATTAATACTGGTTACCAGACACAACAACAAGACAAATATTGGATATTGATATCGGTTCATATTGGACCATCCCTAATTGAGCTCAATGGTGACTGGCCATTCAAAAAACTGGCTAATATGTTGTAAGAAAACATTTTAAAATAAAGGCTGGGCGATATCGAATAAAACAATAATTCTTTTTTTTTTTTCTTCATATTGATTGATCTCGATTCAATTTTATTTGGTCTTTTCAAAGGCAAAAGAAAATGTCATGAACATAAACTATACATCATTTTAATCTGTGACATTTCTTCCTCTAAAGTCAGACCTTTGCTCCAAACCACATGTTTTAACTGACAGAGGGTCGACTGTGGACCGCTCAATTCAAAACCCACAACCAAATAATTGACAATTAGACATCACATCATCTCTTTCGACTCATTGCCCAGCCCTATTAAAAATGATTATGACTGGTAAATGAATGGGATTTGAATGATGTGGTCTTAATGGGAGAGTTTTCACAGATGTTAAAACACCCACAACAGGGTTTGCACTCTCAAAATGCTTTAAGTTTCCACCTGATGAAATAATTGTGCCGCTTTAGAAGGGAGAATGAGTGTGATTGGATAAATATTCTTGACCATCAAGTCCTTTTGCTTTTTGGCCAAAATCGGCGGCAGGAAACAACAGTCGCTCTTCTTTCTGCCGTCTCGACTAAATCAAGTTGAGAGGAAAGATAAACATTTTCCAAAGCAAAAGCTGCGGTACCGTACTCTGGATCTAGATCTAGCTTCTAGGCTCTGTTATCGGTGCGAAGGGAAAAGTGAAAACGAGGGCCAAATGCACAACAGAGCCACTGCAAACAGAGCCTAGGACTAGCACAATGAACTAGCCTCTAACAACCAGAACAGAGAAAGGAAATCAAGTTCCACACAGAGCTAGCGTCTAGAGGAGAAGGGAGTAAGCTAACAGGGCTAAAGAAATAAAACAAAAAACAAATATTACCTTGGCAGCGTTTGCGTTTGTGACCTGCTGTTCTAGCTCGGGTCTGATATCCACTCCATTTGAACAGAAAGGGGAGGTAAAACGCGGGCAAGTGGGAGAGAACTGACAACCAACAGACAGTGAGTAATGGTGACCCCCGCGATACACATCACACGCACACACACACACACACACACACACACGCACACGCACAGGCACAGGACAGCGGCTGGTCGGGCCGTGCAGCTGTCAGGGTGCCCCGCTCAGCACATTCGAGAGGCAGCCCCGGACAGCGCAGCACTGCTACTTGGCATAAGGCTCAAGGCTAGTGCGTGTAATTAAATAGAAGCGGGAGCTGCATTGCAGGTCTGACTAGCATGCTTTTAGGGGAAATAAACAAGCTCACAATGTCTGCTGCTGTAACGTTCTTATTTGGATAAAATACGGTGGCAGCTGACAGTCTATAAGTATGTATATGATATTATGATACGCATTCTAAGCAAATATACATTTTACAGAGAATTAAATTTAATGTTGATTTGTTTTACATGATGTTAAAGCAGTGGGTTTTTTTCTCAGATTGATTATGTTCCTTTCAGGTGTTGTTGTGACAGTAAGGTTATTTAAGAGACTTGTTTAGCTTCAGGCAGAGCAGTGCCTCCAGTCTAGTTAACGTTAGCTTCACAACCGCAAGGAATCTTTGTTTTAACACAACGTGACCATAAAGAACTGACTTGGTTGGAACTACAAAATGCCATAAGCTGATTTGTGCTGAAGTCCCTTTTTCCTGAGTTTTCAGGCCATCCAAAAACTTAATAGGCTGGGTTTGCTAATGTGTTGTTTGCGTCACCATGGTAACGGTGGAACTATCCTTTATATTCATAATATACATATAATGGTATCCCAGGTTTAGTTGTGATTGCGCTGCTGTTCCTGGTTACATTTGTTGCTATGAAATGTCCTTAAAGTGCCCCCTGCAGGTCGGACGACTCACTGAACTAAAATGCAGTTAAAATAAATATATTTCAAATTTTGATTAAAATTAGATTTTTTTTAAGGTTTAAAATGTCACTTCCTGTTTGTAATTGATGACATCACACTAGGAAATTACCCAGCAAACACTTGGTAAAACCTCATCTGTCACCATTTATTTTATTTGACAAATATAAATATAGGAGAGCCACTTTATTTTGTTGAATTAATGTTTAGATAGTCAAAAAAGTTGTTTCTTTATGTAAATTCTGCATAAACTTTGGCCGGAAGGAGTCTTAGTGTGATGTCACTTCCTTCATTTTCTACATACTTTTCAACGTTTTCCCCACAAATACCTGCTCGATTGGTGTAAAACTATCATTTATATGTACAATAGGTATAAATACATCAAATAAAGTCAAAATGTTAGCATTTTTTAAACCTGTCATAGGCACATAGTGCAAATATAACAGAATATCAGTTCTCTGCCTGTTGTCCCGGCCCGTCTGTGGGGCGGTGGCACGGTGCAGTGAGTAAAAGTCCTCGCTCCCTGCCCTCATTTGTTTCTCAAATCAGCAGTCTCCTCTTGTGCGCGTGTCTATCACTCAGGGCTCTCGCACAAACATCTGACTTGCAAACCTCAGCACAGACATGGCGCACGCTGAGCTAAGTGCACGTGGAGCTAGTTTCCTGGACAGGCTATCGATACACTGCTGATGCACGTTAACAGAACACATTATTTATGAAGCTCTAATTGCATTTCATCTGCTTGGAGGATAAATGTTTGGTCATGCAAAAGTACAAACTGGTTGAGCAATCTGAATAACATGATTTTTAAATAAAATGTACCTGTTTTTTATAATCCAGTGCCCCTGAAACACAATGTATTTATTTAGTAGACGTATCTCCAGCTGATCTATGATTCCACACACAAAATGCACCACTTGAATTGGGTAAAATGGAAGATGGATTCATTTCATGCTGCAGTGTGGAACATTTCAGGCAAGGTGATCACATCTCCATGGAGACGGAGAGGTACAGGAGAGGTTCCTTTAACTTTAAGCTTGAAATCCATTTGTAAGCTTAACAGTAACTGCTAATTAGGAGTGGGCGATGTTGTCAAAAATGTTGCTCTTTTGGAAGTGTTCTTTTTTTAGACTTGTGGCTGATAATATTATTTTGCAAACCTTGAAAACACATTATCTTGTAGACAATATAACACCCACCTCTACTGCTAATGTTGATGAAAAATGAACTTTTTGTACTATTCTTACAGTCGCGTTATGGCAGCAGTAGCACAAAATATATACTGTATGCCATCTTTACTAACCTTTATACTTTTAAACAGTACCTCGAGGGTGGGAGGTAGAGATAAGTGCACGCTGCCTCAATCAATAGTCATGCACTTTTAAGGAATCTACTTAGAGTCAATAGGTTCTTTTTTGTTTGTAGATAAGACCAAACACACAAATTATTTAACAAAGATTATCATTAATATACATAGATTTGGAGATGGGTCACTCCACACTAAAGTGTAGAATGGCCATTGTCTTTAATTAGGGCATCATTCAAAAAATTCCAAAAGCAAAAATGACAAGGTCTTTGTTTTTCTTTAAACCTTGTATATTATACATATACATAAGATAAAATGAGAACAGCAGATTAAACAAACTCCCCCCAAAAATTATGTTCACCCCGGATAGGACTTGAATTTTGGTTGAGTTTTGTTACATGATGGTACTCTCAACTTCAATGACTTGTAAAAGAAAAATTGAATACAAACCTACTAGTGATGAAAAGAAGGGGAAATACTTCTAGATTCATGTCCCAAATGTTTTTCAAAATGTTTCCACTCGTATTTTTGAAATTGCCCTCAAAAGAAGTGTTGTGGGCGTAATCAGGAAGTGTCCGGTATTAGTTACGACCAATCAGTACTAGTTTACGCTTGATGACGTCATTCTACGTGCCATGCCACGTCATCAAAATGCGACGCTTTATTACTGTACTCGACGGAGGAACTGCTTTCCGCTCAGCGAGGGAGAAATCTGTTTTGAAAGTTTTGTGTCCGACAAGTTTACGCATGTTATGTCCAAGGTAAGTCTGCTGTGTGTGTCAATGGTAAAAATGTATAATGTATCCAATTATCTACTTTATGGTATTTTATGATGCCTAGAGGTGGTACTGTCTGATGTGAGTTGGAATTTTAAAAAATCCTTAAAAAATCCTTTATGTGACACATTTGTACACTTTAGTGTGGAGTGACCCAGATATGTAATGAAAACTTATCAAGCTGCAATGTAGTAGGTGTTTTTTTCGTTCCCATACTTATGCCGTGCTCAATAGCTAAAACTGAAAAATACTTTTTTTTTAAAGTAAAAACAAACAACAACAAAACAGCTGTTTAGAGGGGGGCAATATATCGTCTACAAGATATTTGATCCATAAATATGCAAATTTAAGATTAAGACTTAAGACAAGAAGTAATATTGGCAATGATTAAAAAAAACAAAACAATCAAATAAGGTATGATAAACATAAAACTAAATGAATACTTAAAGGGGCTATAGTCAATGTCTTTCTCTCTTGGCCCCAGTACAAATTGTAATATATATATGTATATGTATATGTATATGTATATGTATATGTATATGTAGAGTTTATATAAGCAGCTATTAAAGCAGAACTAAGAAACATTTTCAGCATATTGCACGTCTTTGTAAGTCCCTGTTATGGTTAAATAGGTATTTTCGGGGCGTTTGAAGTGCCCATTGTCGCCCCCTGCTGTCTCTGGGCGGAAAACCAGCCTTGGCAACATAGACCAGAAGACAACTCTCCTGAGAAACCCTGGCTCTTTTTTATATTTGTAAATGTGAAATGTTTTTGAATGTGATACTGTCTTATTATGATACAGAAAGTAAAAAATGGGGAGGGGAACAAACAAACTAAAACCTTTGTCTTTTTTCTGACAATCCATTTTCACAAGAGAGCTGCAGGGGGAGCTCTATTGTCAGAGTTACTTAGTTCTGGTTTAAGGTCAGAATGAGACCACTGTTCGCCGTCTGAATCAAATTACAGCGCAAGAACAGGAAGTGCACTGTTAGCATGCTAGTTGTTAGCTTTAGCGTGCTGGTAAACCGTGAATGCATTAGGAAAGTGAGCAATAAGTCTGGACCCCTTAATAACGTGAAAAACAGAAATCGTAAAAAACTTTTGTGCAATATTACCAAATGGGTAGAAAGTGTTACTTCTGCACTTTTGTGTCTAATTGTACAGACCATACACATGATCTTATTGGGATATATAAATAAAACAAGTTGAAAAAAGGAAATATATAACAAACATTTCATTTATTTTTGTCAATATCGCCACAATTTAACCAAAGGCATCTGCAGTTAATCCAGTTCAACCTGTACCTAAACTAAAAAGATTTCAGAGCAGCTGCTGTACACAGTGTTTTTTTGTTTTTAGGCTTTTTGTGATATTTAAATGTATAAATGTTTCAGCGAGAATGAACTTCCTCCACTGATTTGCTAATTAGTGCTCAGCTTTGGCATCGCAGTCTAAACATTTGTGCTGCACTTTCCCCTGTCGCCATCATCTGTGTGTCTGCCACCTCACACGCGCCCCCACACACACACACACACACACACACACACACACACACATACACTCACACATACACTCACACATCGTGCCCACACACACACAAATCACCGCTGACATTGGCTGCCGGTGTAAAAGTACAACTATCAAAGCTACATGCGAGCTGCCGGGCCTTAAAAAAACAAAACAATTAAAAAACTACAACACGAGCTGCTTCTGTGAAAAACAAAGCACTCATTCAACTGAATCAATACTAAACCAATCAAATGGAGAGTTATGACATTACTCTCCTTCCCCCAGCTTTTTAATAGATTTCTTACAGCCAGATCAGTGTTTTGTGTCCTACGTTTTAGTACAACCTGAGGAGACGAATGAGGTAGAATGAGAACTTGATTTAATACATAAATTTGGCACTTACAGTAGAGAAAACGTATGTGTGTGTGTGTGTGTGTGTGTGTGTGTGTGTGTGTGAATCAATCTAAAAGCGATGTGCCCATCCCAGAGAGATCTGTTACGCTGGCAATGTCAAATAAATATTCATGCAAAATTGTTAAATTGAATGAATAGTAATGAAGGTTTTTGTGATTTCTGTCATGTCTTTGTGATTTGAATGCATCTTTTTCCTGTTGTGTGAAGCACTTTGAATTGCCTTGAATTGTGCTCTACAAATAAAACAGTTCTGAAATGTTCAGAAATGTATGGGATTAAGTTGTTCATATTTACGTCTTTTCTCTCAAATGTGAATGCTTCCGGACGTGTTTAAAATGTGCCGTTTGAACAGAGCCCTACAATTTAAAATGTTTGTCAGAAAAGAATTGCAATTCGATATTCTTCCAAAAAATAACGCAGCCCTAAATCCAAGCATGTTTTACACAACAAAAAGAGGGTTTTTTTTTAATAATCTGAGGCTATATTTACACATAATTAAAATATATATATATTAAGTATTAAGTAAAATAAAGTGTGATTAAGGAATTTTAAGTTAGGCCTTGAATGTGACACTGGTGGTGGTGGTGGAGAGGAAGAGGAGATGGAGAGGCTGACGGTTCTACTGCTGCGATCACCAATGTCTCTAAAGAAAATAAACTTTTTGAGTTTTTAAACCGTGTTCTAAAATTGTTTCCTCATCAAAAACCTACCTAGAGTTGCATTTAGCTTCGCTCGTGCTAGTTTAATGAGTGAAGCCTGTTTACAAGGTCCTCTGCCTGTGAGTCTCAGAAAAAACAGCATCGGTAGAGATCTGGGGGTCTTCTGTATGCTTTCAGTAGATAAATGGCTTTTATTTAAGTACAACCAGATCTAAAAACGGTCTAAAAACCCATTAAAGTAGGTCTAAACTGGCACTAAACCAGTTGTAACATACATTGCTACACAGGTTGTAAACAAAGACTAACCCAAACAAGAATAAAAACGTGTTAAATCTGCTACTCTATTATTGTTTGATTCTCTAACTTTCTGTCGGTTAAATCAACAACGCTGGGAGGCCCACCGAGGCAATAATTAATGTGATTTTAGGCCTTACAAAAACAAATTGAATTGAAAAATGTGGATTAAATTGACTCTAAATTCAGCAAATATTTGAGCTGCAGAGGAACACAACAGTTTAAGAACCATGGATCTAAATAATTGCAGCCTTTGAAATTGGATAATTGCGTCAACATGAATTACAATTATTTTTCTTTTTTTTATGTTTTTCTGCACTCTTTGTTGTCTCCTGGTTGAAATGGATATTAACTTTTAACACAAAATCAATGATCTGGCTGTGGGAAATCTCCTTTATCACCTGGATCAAATAAACCTATGGGAACTGCAGGAGAGCTCACCATCTTTGCGGTCCACGGTGCTGACCACCATGTCCGTCTCCAGCGTGTCCTGCATCTGCTGCCCCCTGAAGCGCCGGAGGTGCTCCTGCTCGATCAGATCGCTCTCCTCTTCGTCCAGAGGGAGCCAAGTGCCGTCGACGAACCACTGCCCCCTCATCACCGGGATGTGGTCTTGTTCTGAGGAGAAAGAGAGGAGATAAGTGCATTCTTCTCTTTCTTCTACGGTTTATTAAATAGTATTTTTTACTTTTGGTCCATTTGGGAGGTAATAAAATGTAATAGACAATAAATGAATTAATCTATCGACTCTTTGCCCATCAATCAATAGGCCCAGGTCAACCATCTCCCCCATCACCACCGTGGACTCCTTCCACTTCCTGGGCACCACCATCACCCAGGACCTCAAGTGGGAGCCCTCCATCAGCTCCCTCATCAAGAAGGCCCAGCAGAGGATGTTACTTTCGTGCGGCAGCTGAGGAAAGCCAAGCTGCCAGTGCAGATGATGGTGCAGTTCTACACGGCCATCATTGAGGTCCATCCTCACCTCCTCCATCACCGGTGTGGTACGCTGGAGCCACAGCCAGGGACAAACAGAGACTACACGCGCATTGTGCGTTCTGCTGAGAAGGTGATCGGCTGCAGACTTCCATCTCTGCAGGACCTGTACGTCTCCAGGGCTCTGGGTCGAGCAGGTCGGATCACAGCTGACCCTTCTCACCCTGGACATGGTCTATTTGAACCACTCCCCTCAGGAGGAGGCTACGGTCCATCCGGACCAGAACCTCCCGCACAAGAATAGTTTCTTTCCCTCTGCTGTTGGACTCATGAACACTTCTAAACACCTGTCACTTTAACTGCAATATTCAACCACTCACTGCACTGTCACTTTCTGCACTCAAACTGTAAATCTAACTATAACTCTGTGTGTACATAGAAATGCCTATTTTTTATTTTCATTGACTACAGTATTTTTAAATTGTTTCCTAAAGCATGCCCTTTTTTTGATTGAATATTGTTGTTTTATTATTACTCAGTGTTTTATGTTGCACCTTAAGGCCGAGACAAGTTCCTACGTTTTTGAATTTTGTTCATTGACAATGGCAATAAACTCTTTCTGATTCTGATTCTGATTCTGATTCTGATAACAGGGACATAAACAGGGACATGTCACAACTTATTGTTCAACATAGACCCTTTAAAATATTAGGTTATCAGAAAGTGTAAACTTTCCAGGCTACTGGAGGTAAGAAGAAGTAAAAGTAGACCATAAAGTACTTTAAAGGATTAACTGACTTCAGATCTAAATACTAAGGATATTAAGTCTTTGTAACCAAACCAAAAGTAGAAATGCTAGTTAATTTGCTTTTCTAATACAAAAGATGAATTTAAATAAATAAATATATATATATGATATATACACACACACATATATGTACATGCATGCATACAGACATTTATTTTTTTTCATTTTATTAGAAATTATATATTTATAATTTATTAGATATTAGATATAATAATCATCTAGCCACAAAATTGAATTTGAGCTTCACAAAAAGTGTTTTAATAATATAGCTTTAAATAAAATGAATGTCACTCACAAGTGTCTGAAGGTTTTTTATTCATTTCATGTTTTGCTTTTCAATACTTTGTGGTATTCTGAGGTTCATCCATTTTCTCCATTTTAATCACATTTGCTCCATTCTGGAAATGATTTTGTTCACAGCCTTTTAAAAGGGTCTAATGTATATGATAGAGAGAACTATATTTTATTTGGGGCTCAATATATATCATGCATGTTTTCTTTGTGTTTGGGAAACATTTTCTTCATTTTTGTTTGTGTTTTGATTGATTTGAGCTGGAGAGTGAAAGAAGTCACTTTACTGACTCTTTACTGCAGCTCGTTTTTTAATGATACTGCACATTTAGGATTCTCTCACATTTTGGGGATTCTCCTACTTTAAGGTCATTGTGTCAGTGGCATGAAGTACGTTCAATATGATCGTTTATCGCAATATTTTCAGTAGGAATTTATGGCACTTCAAAATTTGCAATTGTGAAGGAAGTAGTCAGTGGAAGTTTAGTTAAAAGGACAAAATTCTGCCTGGCTTTTTTTCCTACACAGGCTAATTTTGAAAAGGAAGATTGACAGTCAGCGTAATTAAGCAGAGACATGAAAGGACACGCCCAATCATGGGGCATTTACAGAACATCATTTGTAACAAGGCAGAGACGCAAGAAAGGCTGAAAAGAAAATAAAACCTTGTAATGATGGTTCTTGCCTTTGAAAAGAAAGGTTAGGCAATTTACTAAAGCCATTAAAAGGTGCTATGTCAGATTTTTTTTACCATCTTAAAACAGTTTGCAGCAGTCGAAAGTTCCTTACCTTTCGCAAAGCTTACCAACTCCTAATTATCCACCTCCATGAGTTTATAAGCGCTTTTCGCAACTTTCAGTGGCCAGAGCGAGCTTTGCTGACAACAACTAGCAAACAACTAGCTAACAACAGCTAACAACTAGCATGCTAACAGCGCACTTCTTGGTTTTCGGAATATAATTAGATGCAGACAGCGCTTAGTGGTCTCATTTTGACCCTAAGAGCAGCGTTTACAACATATCTAAACTGGAACGTCATTTATTTTGAAATCTGTGAGAAAACTCATCTAACACGTTACCATTTCTCAAGTTTGTGACCAGCTTTATCAAATGTAACTTTCTGAATGACAAAATAAAGTAAATGTGGCAAAAACCGGCAGATAAAAAAGTACTTTATATTTAGAATTTTTTTTTCAACTATAGATGGAATTAAAACTTAATTTTGCTTCTAAAATAGCCACGATTATTATTTTTGAATTCGTATGATTATATTGTGACTCAAACAATCAGATTATGGATTAACCGAATCATTTTGACATCCCGACTCAGCAGGTTGTGAACATTTTTCACAAGATACCGGGAATTGTCTTTTTTTTTTCTTTTTAGATTTTGATTTATTTGATAGCACTGACTAGAGAGTAGTAAGTAATATTGCAGTTGGTTTGGAGAAATACAATAATTCAAGTATATCAGCGGGCTGCAACTAAGACTTATTTTAGTAGTGATGATTTCAATTTTTTAAACCCACGTTTGACCAAATAAAGTTTAAAATATGGTTACTGAAGAGATAGAGATCCAAATACAGTGTAATCTTGATGAAAAACACAAATGGGTCATTCATTATTATTGTATGATCCTTCCTATTATGAAGTAGCATCAGCAGCAAGAGTAGTAAAACCATCTCTACTCAATTAAACATATTTATTCCCGTAAGGCCATCTCTCCATTACATCGAGGCCAGTTTTCATTACAGTTTCAGGCTTGGAATTAATTTCAAATGAGCGCTCTCTCTCTCTCCTGTGAAGAAAAGAAAACCCGCCGTGCAGAACGATACCCTAAAAGTATCATCAAAAGTGTGTTAGCCATTAGTGACTGACAACGAAATGAGGCGGTGCATTACCCCGGCCCCGGTGCGACTGTGACGAACCCGGAGAGGCAGAGACGGGGCCGAGACGAGGCAGGAATACTTAACACGCCCGCAACATCCACGGGAGGTCATTCACTCATCTGATAACCGCGCTGGCAGCTGCTCTCAACAGATAACTCCCTTCTTGACTTGATAAGTTCCATGTGACCTTTTAACAAAAATGTGAGGGTTTGACCTGTTTTTTTTTTTCTTTATCTAATCGTTCTGAACATGCACTGAACGTACACTGAACGCTGAACTCAACCCTTGCCTCGTGAATGTTACCCGACTTTGAAAGCACAAACATACTGTATATAAGTACTGTTTTTACAGCGGAAAACGACTATGGAAAAGATGCGTTTTGGAGAAAAGACTATGGTGGCCTCAAAGGGTCAAATACCAAACATTTCTTCACAGTAGGTTAGCATTGTTGCATGTAGACCCTTACAGAGGTGGTACTGATACAAACGTTCTATCCCATTCATTGTAATGTGGCAGCAAAATTAAAAACAAGAATTTGGACGTTTCTAGGTAAAAAAAAAATCAATGTTTGCTTATTTCATGATCATTACATTTGATTTGTTAGCATTTTCACTCATTTCAGATGCTAGTTGCTACGTTAAAAAACAACGCTAAATACTTCAACACGTGGTAATGTTTTTTTTTCGATTGGGACTCTGGTGTTACTCATGTGTGATCCAGAGGTTCTTTAATCGTTTCATCATTTGTGATGTTTGGATGCTAACGCTAATGTATGGAACAGTGCCAGCTTTTAAGAATGCAGGTATTCCATTTGAAAACTCTTATGCTTACACTAGTTATGTATAGTTCAAGGCAATTTGAAAACATTTCAGGTAAAATTCAATGTTGTTATTTTGATGAGGGTTTTTTTCAGTATCAATACTTCTTCAAAACGAATGATCGCATTCACTGCCAACGGAGCAATGCTACCAGTGGAGCTAATAAACAGTCAACCCACCAGCTTTAAGGTCACTATTTAACGTTAGCCTCTCTCTAACGGACTGTACAGTGAACACGCCCCTAAAACTGACCTATTAAAACTAATATTAAAATAACTTACTAATACTAAGCACTTACAAACATAACAGCGTTACTCAGTGGAAATCAGGCAATGTTGAAAACTGGGTCTTCTCTGCATGTCACTCAGTGTTAATCTTCAAACAGAGCATTTTACACATGAACCCTTTCACGCAGGTCACTATGGCGACTCAGTCCGCTTGTTCCCAGGGCTCTTCCCGGAAAGATCCATGAATTAGTTAGCGCAGATCAGCTGAGGCCGGTTCAATGGGCCCTGTGATGTTCAGGTCTCAAACCAGCGGGCGGGGAGAGGGGAGGCAGAGCTAAGAGCACATAACCTATTTAAGGCCAGAAGACACCCATCAATGTATGTCAAGGGAGAGGCCTCGTCTCTGGCATGTCATGGTAGAACAGTAGGCGGATACTGAAAATGGTCAAAATGTTTCTTGGTACCTTTAGTGTTTTGTAACGTGTTATATTATTTGTTCACGTAGTTGTTTTTAATGTTTTACTGTGCATTATGTAACGTTTCTGCCGCATGAAAATGCTATTGCTTTCCCAGTATGAAACAAGCTTCATTTATTTAAGTACACACATTTTTTTTGTCTAAAAAAAGACTCTGTTTGGTGGAGTCACCTGCTTGTCTCTGGAGATTGCCCAGTTTTATGATATTTAGTGCAACATTAGCAGGTAAACTACAATTTCGATGGAGAATAGAAGGTTCTGAACCCTCAATCTAAAAACGTACAAAGTTCCCCTTTAACAGTACCAACTGACAAGCTTCCTGGACCTAAAGTGCAATGTGTAATTCCATCAGCCATTGTTTGAAGAAAAGATGAACTAAGTGGAGTTTTTGGCAGGGCATTTCAGCAAAGTCCTCATTACTACATCTTGCAGTAAATCCTGTATAAAGGTTAATTCCAGGATAAGACTTGACCTTAAGTTTTGGATATTGTTTGGATACACACCCATATTGGCTTCTTTTTCAACGGACTAACTGAGTCATCCCCGTGCAACTGTAGGGTGGAATTGTCATTACGAGCGCTTACGCGCTCATCATTCACCATCCCGTCGGGCTCCCCCACCCACTCCCCATAGAATTCCATTCGTTTTAGCAGTTATAAGTATGGGCCATGCCTGCGGCATGGACTCTCAAGGAAAGCACGATGGCAGGAGTGTTCTAGAGTGGACATTTGAGCAAAGAGTGAAATTTTAACTGCATTTCAGAACATCCAAATGGATAAAGGACAAGGTCATATATGTTGTTGTTTGTTAATGCCTATTGACGGATTAGACTAACACAGCGTAATTCTATTTAAAAGTATACTTAACTCAATTTGACTATAACAACATAACGCTGTGTTCATGTGGTCCTCGGGAACTCTAGTTTTACCCGAGTTGAAAAAAGGGCAACTCAGGTCAAAAGCTGCTGCCCGACTTCCACACCTGACTTCCACACCTGACGTCACCAGCTGTTGAGATGGATGAAAAAAAAAAAAAAAAAAAAAAAAAAAAAAAAAAAAAAAAAGTCTAATTTGTCAATTTATCTTTGACATCTGAGCTCTTTGACAAAGCCTTACATTTATTGTCATTTGTCCATTTCATAGGGGCAACAGATTTGCACACGAAAGACCCAAAAACTGTTTAAATACCGATGTATTGTTAGCTAGCTAAAGTCAAAATGGTAGGATATCTGCCAAAACAAATAATGTTTAACGTTGGCAAGGCTAACGACAACAAATCCTCCTGGTTCGCTCATTTTCTTAAGCGCCAATTAAGATTGGACTCAAAATCTAAATCGCAACTTTCTGAGGTAAAAGCCCACGAACGCTTGAATGAAGTTCGATCTCCGACATCTCATCTGAGAAACTGGAGCGCAAAAGCACCGCATGAACGTGATAAGTAGAGGTAATTCCATAACTGTTACCTAGCAACTAATCTAAAAACAATCAGAAAAATGACTTCCTGTAGATAGAGGAAGAACTGAAAATGGATCCCTCTAAAATTCACTTTTTTTAAATAAAATACCAACTGACTGATGTAAAACTATGATAAATATTTCGGTCCTATCCCACCAGGCTATGGCATAATTAGAGAAACGTGAGAACCTATGATATATTAAATAACTGCAGCTTTTCTAGTTTGCCAATTGCCACACTTCAAATTCCGTTCAGTTCCGCGTCCCGACTTTTCTCTACGACTGCGCAGTACTCACGTTTCCAGTAGACCGGGTAGCATTCCCTGACGATGATGTCCACCTCGTACAGCCCTCCTCGCACACACACGGGCTCCAGCGGCACCACAATGCCATCCAGGTCCCTGTGGGTGGGCGACAAGGCCGACGCGTCCATGGAGTCCCGGGAAGACTGTTTGGAGTCGGCTGGGCTGGCCCCGTTCAGGCCTCTGCTCTCCACGCCGTTCGAAGGAAACTCCTCGGCGTCAACGTAGTTCACCTGGAGAAGATTGTGTCCGGAATGTTCTGGTTTAGCCATTTCATGAGTGAAATCTCTCAGAATATCAAATAGATTCAAAATACTTCTAAAATGTGCCCACCTTTGCTCAAATATACAACTTGAATTGTTCTGTTGCATGAACCAAGACTAGGAGCAACTGGGACTTGAACTGGGACTCAAAATCCCCAAAATTAAGTTCCAAGAACACAAGCGTCCAGGGTGTCAAGATTGTTTAGTTAATCAATGGTTATTCAGGCCTAAGTATGGTAAAAACTAAAAAATAATAATAATCGTGAGAATTTCAGAAGCAAAATGAAGTCATTTTCAATTCAATCTGTATATTTTAAAACAGTAAAATTTAAATGTAAAATGCATTTTTATCTGATGGTTTATGTCACGTTTACGTTATCATTCGGACAGTTTTGTTGTATAAGGCTACTTATATACTAGAGGAATGGTAGACTGATTGATTGTGGGGTCAATCAGAAAATGAACACTAAAATGGGATATTGACATTTCCCTACAGGAGTCAGATATATGATAATGTCATGACACAATTGTCTTATGAATAAGTCACTTTTTCACTTCACTTCAGATAGATTCAAACTTAATGCAGTAATAAGCAGGATGATAAAATGCATACGACAGGTTAGACTACGCGTTTCACTAAAATGTAGTGATTATATTTCAGATTTTGCCCTAGTTTGACCATTTTTGTCAAGTTTATAATTGTACTTAATACTTATAATTGTACTTGGTTGTACACGGGCAGCAAATATGACATAGGTAGAGGTAATTTCACAACTGTTACCTAGCAACCAGACTGTAAACAAGACCTACAATACATATAAATGACACGCCAATGATCTGACAAAAAATATAACCTGATAACACCTTTGTTTTGTTGTGTGACTGTTTAAACAGTCAGAAAATTTCATATGGACTAAGTGTATAACTCAATTAATGTTTATTAACATTGTTTTAAAAGTATTGTAATAAAGCATCTGTTCACATTGTATATGTGTGTCAATATTTTAAGCACAGCCTTTACCTTTACTAAAAGGGGGTTAAACAAAGGCAGTAGGTGCTAAAAAGTGTCCACTGCTAAATGAATGACTGATGTGTACAATATTTCACAATGTATATTCCTTGTATTTCTTGACATGTCTAACCTGGGAGTCTGGAGTCCTCGGGTTCAGCTCGCAATACTTCTTATACACCAGCTCAATCTTCAGCGAGTCGTGTCCGAGAAAGGGCTTCCACGTCTTCTTGTCCTCCTTGTAGAACCAGCGCACCTCCTCCGGGCCGAGCTCCGTCACCACGTCGTGAAAGCGGTGCCTGGAGCTGTTGGAGCGGGACCTCTTCCTCCTGCCCTCGTACAGCAGCGGCGGCGGAGAAGCGGCGCAGTTCCCCTCGCTGTCGCTGGACTCCCGGGAGCCCTGGTGGAGGAAACCCGGCGGGGAGCCCAAGTCCAACAGCAGCTGCTCCTGGCTCGACCCCAGAACCAGCAGGTGCTCGTCCAGTCCCGCCTGCACCGAGGACATGCCCGCTTGCACCGTCTCGTCCATTGGACTCATCCCGGGACAGTACGGGTACACGCTCCCCGCTAAAGTAGTCCAGTCCTCGGCGTTGTTATTATTGGTGCCGCCGCCGCTGAGGTCCACGGCGGAACCACATTTACTGCTCGAAATATTGAAAGCGCTCATAACTATTCGAGCAAGTTAGCATCGTTAGCATCACTAGCTCCCCCAACAAATATATATATATTTTTTATCCTTCACGCAAATAAAGCAAAGACATTGAGTCCCGTTTTCATCTCTCCATCCTGGCGCCGCTACATTCCACCACCTTTAGCCCATGGATGCGTTAGCCGCGTTAGCTCGCTAACCACCGTTAGCATTCAACGCATAGAAAAAGCCGGGTGCTGGTGCTAGCTAGCCTAATATAATACATCCATGGTGCTAGCCCAGCATTAGCATTAGCCTATGCAGCAGCGAGCGGCGCTACAACCGGAAAAACCTCTTCGCCCTTTCCATTCCGCGTTAAAACGAGCTAAATCACTCAAATAAAATACAACGGTTTCCTCTCGTTGGAAAAGAAGACAAGATAGTCCGCTGGGGTGAGATCCGGACAAGTCGTCATAGTTAATAGTTTTTGTCCCGAGTGGAAATTTATGTGGATGGTAGTCAAAACAAATCAGTTGGAGAGTGGACTGGACATTGCGTGAGGCTGAGCGTTTGACAGCTGACGCAGGGTGACGCAGAGATCACAGGATTCGGTCAGGGGCGCGCACGCAGAAGGGACGTGAACGAGACGCGCAAGAGCGGTGGCGGTAAATGCGCCTTTCACCCACAAGATGGCGACAAAGGCTAGTTTATATTTGTGTCTGTGAGGAAAACGTTGGCGTAAAAACGTTCGAATTCATAAACTATTATTAGTTCTAGCAATGAAATAGCAAGAGCTATTGTTATTGCCCGGTTTATCATTATTATTATTATTATCGGCCCGAGCCGAAGGACGAGAATCGTCCCGGCGAGGGACTCATTAAAATTGTATCCGGGGCTGGAAAAACGCAAAAATCGAGTATTAAACAAGGACAAATATGCCCGTGAGTGGTATTGAAAATTAGAACTCAGTGAGTTCTAAAAAATAGAAGTCAAAGTCAAAGTGAATTTTAAACAAAATTACAATTTTTGGAAAATTTCCCAAAAATTCACGTTTCTTAAAAAAATTTATTGGAAAAAGTTACTCCAGCAAAGATATGTCATGTTGTGTCTAGCTAATAAAATGGCTCTCTAGCGCCCTCTCCAAACTTGATTAAAAAAAAATTCACAAAAGACTATTTATTTGTCATAGACAAATGAAAATATTTATAATGGGTTCATTTGTGACCGGGCACAATTGTGTGTCTTTTTGGAGTCAGCCATTACATTTATTTACATTTTTTACACCTGGATTTTCAGTCAACAGGCTTGAAAATGTGTAAAAACGAACTACACCCATGTGCGATTAGAAATAATAATTTAGATTTTGGATACAATTCCAAATGTGGGCGTGGCAAACTCGTTAACAAAAATTGCCATTTTTTTAAGTGTGAAAACTTGCGTATCTCTGACATGAGATGTCTGACAAGTTTTGTGCAAAATGATGAGCTGAACCTAATGATACACAATATATATAGATATATTTTACAAAGGCTCTACAGCGCCCCCTTGAAAATTTGAATTAAGTAAAAAAAAAATACTTTGACGTTGACAAATCAAATTGGTCTTCTACCTCTATCTGAAAGCACGTTACTGTGGCTTACATGCATTTTGGTTTACAAGCATTTTGAATGGGATGAAAACATTTACTTTGATGTAGAGAAATTAAATCTGGCAGAGACATTTGTCTTGCCATTCCAAACAAAAAAGCCAATGCCGGTATACCTCTTATCTGAAAGCATGTTGCCGTGGCCGTGGCAACCTGAAAAATATAATTGACTTACATGGGTTTTGGTTTACAAACGGATGAAAACATTTACTTTGACGTAGACAAATAAGGCAAGGCAAGTTTATTTGTAGAGCACACTTGTATACAAGGCAAAGTGCTTCACACAACAGGAAAAATGCATTAAAATCACAAAAACATCACAGAAATCACAAAACAGTTTAAGACATAAAAGAGAAGAGTGCAAAGAAAATCATTTCAGTCGTATGCACAACTAAACTAAACAGTTTTTAGCTTAGATTTGAACATTGCCAGAGTAGCGGCCTGTCTCACATCCTCAGGAAGACTGTTCCAGATTTTAGCTGCATAAAACTGAAACGCAGATTCCCCATGTTTAGTCCTGACTCTGGGCACCAGTAGGAGGCCGGTCCATGTTTAGTCCTGACTCTGGCACCAGCAGGAGGCCGGTCCATGTTTAGTCCTCACTCTGGGCACCAGCAGGAGGCCGGTCCATGTTTAGTCCTCACTCTGGGCACCAGCAGGAGGCCGGCCCATGTTTAGTCCTCACTCTGGGCACCAGCAGAAGGCCGGGTCCATGTTTAGTCCTCACTCTGGGCATCAGCAGGAGGCCAGTCCATGTTTAGTCCTCACTCCGGGCACCAGGAGGAGGCCGGTCCATGTTTAGTCCTGACACTGGCACCAGCAGAGAGGCCAGTCCATGTTTAGTTCTAAATCTGGCACCAGCAGGAGGCCGATCCCTGAAGTCCTGAAAGTCCGAGATGGTTTCATATGGCACTAGCATGTCCGCGATGTACTTTGGTGCTAGGCCATGAAGAGACTTCAATGCAAGGTGTTGTAGAAACTGTGCACAGAGGTAAAACCACAGACCGTAAATCAGATGATCTGATTTTTATAGTCTATGGGTAAAACATGTAAATTGAGTACTTTTTTTTTTTTTTTTTAATACAGATGGGGGAAAAAACAAGTTAAAGGTAAAAATGTGTATATACTTGTACAAGCCCAGTGTTTACCAGAAAACTGACTTGAAGAGTGCAAAGCAAACCTAGGACAAGAGCAGGTTTAAACCAAGCCAGATGCGGCCCCCCAGATGTTTTAATCCGGCCTGCCGAATATTTCTATCTTATATTTATTCATTTACAATAGATACATAGCGTTTTTATCGCTAGAACTACAATTCCCAAAATCCTTTGCAGCTGCCGCCCCTCCCCCACGCTGCTGTGTGGTGCTGCCAGCGCAAGTGCCGAGGGCTGAGAGTGCTGATGCGCGTCGCACACTTTACTGATTTAAGTAGAGGTTTGAGCGAGGAAAAAGACGTGTGGTTTGGGAAACACGAGGAATAAAGAAAGGAGGCGGTTTTGTGGATGTTAGAGCTGTGCTAAAAGCGGTGCTAATCAGAATCAGAATCAGAATCAGAAAGAGTTTATTGCCATTGTCAATGAACAAAATTCACAAACATAGGAACTTGTCTCGGCCTTAAGGTGCAAAATAGAACACTGAGTAATAATAAAACAACAACATATATTCAATCAAAAAGGGCATGCATTAAAAAACGATTTAAAAAAATTACTATACAATAAAAATAAAAATAGGCATTTCTATGTACACAAGAGTTACAGTTAGATTTACAGTTTGAGTGCAGAAAGTGACAGTGCAGTGAGTGGTTGAATATTTGCAGTTAAAGTGACAGGTGTTTAGAAGTGTTCATGAGTCCAACGGCAGAGGGAAAGAAACTATTCTTGTGGCGGGAGGTTCTGGTCCGGATGGACCGTAGCCTCCTGCCTGAGGGGAGTGGTTCAAATAGACCATGTCCAGGGTGAGAGGGGTCAGCTGTGATCCGACCTGCTCGTCCCAGAGTCCTGGAGATGTACAGGTCCTGCAGAGATGGAAGTGTGCAGCCGATCACCTTCTCAGCAGAGCGCACAATGCGCTGTAGTCTCTGTCTGTCCCTGTCTGTGGCTCCAGCGTACCACACGGTGATAGAGGAGGTGAGGATGGACTCAATGATGGCCGTGTAGAACTGCACCATCATCTGCACTGGCAGCTTGGCTTTCCTCAGCTGCCGCAGAAAGTACATCCTCTGCTGGGCCTTCTTGATGAGGGAGCTGATGGAGGGCTCCCACTTGAGGTCCTGGGTGATGGTGGTGCCCAGGAAGCGGAAGGAGTCCACAGTGGTGATGGGGAGTCTGTCATGATGAGGGGGGCTGGGGGCTGTAACTTTCCTGAAGTCCACGATCATCTCCACTGTCTTCTGGGCGTTGAACTCCAGATTGTTACCCCTGCACCAGCACACCAGCCGGTCCACCTCCCTCCTGTAGACAGACTCATCCCCGTCCGAGATGAGCCCGATGAGGGTGGTGTCGTCCGCAAACTTCAAATGACTTCATGACTACAGAAGTCAGTGCCACTGGCCTGTAGTCATTAAGTCCAGTGATCCGAGGCTTCTTGGGGACAGGGACAATGATGGCAGACTTGAAGCAGGCTGGGACATGGCATGACCCCAGGGAGGTGTTAAAAATGTCTGTGAAGACGGGGATTAACTCTCCTGCGCAATGTCTTAATGTAGCGGGAGAGACGCTGTCTGGTCCAGCAGCTTTTCGGGGGTTGGATTTCCGAAATAGCCTGTGAACATCCTGTTCCTGAACTGAGAGGGTGGTGGGGAGGTGGGGGGACCAGGTTTGGGTTGGCGGAGGTGGCCACCGTGGGGAGGGGTGGTCACATCAAACCTGGAGTAGAAGGTGTTGAGTTGCTCAGCCAGTTTTCGATTGTCTGCAGCAGGGGGGGCTCGGGGCTTGTGGTTGGTGAGGAGCCAGAGCCCCCTCCACACAGAGGCGGGGTTGTTGTCAGAGAACTGCTGCTTCAGACGCGTATTGTACTGTGATCTCGCTCGAGAAACCTCTTTGCTAAATCCATACTTTGCGTCTTTGTAGCGCCTTTCTACGCATTATGGAAAGAGACTTTTATCAAGACAACACACCAGCTGGATAGCGCCACTTCCTTCCCGCACACCAAGCCCCCAACTCCCAAATAACAGCTATCTAGCTCTCAGCTAGCTAGCACTTAGAGTCACTTTGCTGCACACTAAAATGTCCTGAAATGCAGAAACACTTCATGGACTTCATGCAGGAGTTATTTGACAAAGATCATTAAGAGCTAGCTCCAGCTCTGAGGTAGAAAGAGGAATGCTGGTATCCACCCTTCTGTGGCATATACCACCCGCAGAAACCAGGGCCAAAGATGAACAACAACCTTGTTGGGGTGCTTGTCCGCTTCAGAGAAAAGGCAGTAGCGGTGATTGTGGACATGTGCTATCACGTGTGAGAAGACGAGAAGACCACAGGAACTTCCTCCGGTTCCTCTGGTACCACAACAACGACCCCACAGAGCCAATCGTTGAGTACAGGATGAAACGGGCACGTGTTCGGCAATAGTCCATTCTCAGCAGTGGCAATATTCAGTCTGAGAAATGCAGCATAGTCGGACGCAGAGTACCCTCCAGAGGCCAAACAGTTAGTTCAGAAACATTTCTACGTTGACAATGGCTTGAAATCTGTCCCCACTGAGTACAAAGTAGTCAAGCTCCTCAAAGACACCCAAGAACTGCTTGCTGCTTCCAACTTGAGGCTCCATAAAATAGCCTCAAACATCCCAGACGTCATGAAAGCGTTTCTCAGTGAAAACTTGGCAAGCAGGCTCAAAGACTTTGACTTAAACACAGTTTCTGCCAATGCAGAAATTGAAAAAGACACTTTCTCATTCAGAGTCTGAAGCTGAAAAGCCTTACACAAAGAGTTGTTCAAAGAGTGGCAAACATGGAAAAATGCCCTCTAACAGCTTGAGCAGACTCAAAACTATACTGCTCCTTCTCTGTCGGAAATGCCGTACACAAGGAAATCTGCGTCTTGTTCGATGCTTCAATCGAGGCAATTGCGGCTGTGGCTTATTTAAAGGCAACCAACAAGGATTGTCAGAGAGATTTGTATTCTTCATGGCCAAATTTGCCCCCAAGCCAGAATTTACCATTCCCAGACTTGAGTTGTGCGCAGTGGTGTGAGCGGTGCAAGTGGCAAAGCTAATCGGAGATGAAATTGACACTCTGACAGCAAAGTTGTTCTTGGCTATATTTACAATGAGTCAAGGAGGTTTCACTTTTTCGTAAACAATCGTGATCAACGCATCCTGCGAGTGACAAAGCCAGCCAGTGGAGCTACATACCCTCAGAGCACAACCGAACGTACAGTCTTTCTCCAGCTGGCATTCATTGAACAAAGTTTATGCCCATTTGATCCACATTGGCCGCATGTTCAAACAAAAACAGTCAGATGGCCAATGTAAGGGGTGGCACATGTGTCGTGAGCTCACAATCTCAGATATTCATTAAAGTCATTAAAGAAGTCCAACAAGAAAGCTTCTCATAGAGGCCTGAAAGAACGTTCCAAAGACAAGCCCTCTCTTAAAACTCCCCCCCCATCTTGAAAAGTCAGGTCTTCTCAGGGTTGGGGGATGCCTCAACTCTGACCTTAATAATGCAGAGAAATATCCTTTGATTATGCCATGCAAGCACCACATAACTAATCTGTTAATACATCATACCATGAAATGGTCAGACATCAAGGGCGTCACCTTACAGAGGGTGCTTTAAGGTCCGCAGGTTACTGGCTCATAAGGGGTAAACGCCAGGCAGCAGTCTCATTTACTCATGTGTAACTTAAGGAAGTTAAGGGGAGTGACACAGTCTCAGAAAATGGCAGATTGTCACGAAGAGTGCATAAGTACTCATCCCCCATTCTCTTATGTAGGCGTTGATATGTTTAGGCCATGGTCAGTTACCTCTCGTCGTACCTGGGGTGGGCTTGCAAGCAGCAAACGTTGGGCAGTGATGTTCACCTGTATGAGCACTAGGGCGGTTCACTTTGAGGTCACATCTGTCTTTATCAATGCGCTCCGCAGGTTCTTTTCCATCAGGGGGCCGGCAAAACAATTGAGATCAGATTGTGGGTATAATTCCACAGTGGCCTGTAGAGAGCTAGGGTTTGACAACAATATTCCCACTGACCCAAAGATTAAGTCCTTTCTTAACGATAGTGATTGCACTTTGGTCTTTAATCCTCTGCACTCTTCACACATGGGGGGTAGTTGGGAGCAGATGATAGGGATAGCTCGTAAGATTTTGGACTCTCAGCTTTTCACAGCACCTCACCCACGACCTCCTGATCAGCTTATTTGCAGAGATGTTCGCCATCATGAACGCAAGGCCGCTGGTTCCAGTGTCAAGTGACCCAGAGTCCCCATTCATCCTCACACTCCTGACTCAGAAGATGGGAGAGGTCCGTGCACCTCAAGATTAATTTGATGAGAAGGATCTACTCCGCAAGCAGTGAAGCCAGAGCCAGAGCCTCGCCAATTCCTTCTGGCATCATTGACGGTAGGAATAACTGTGGCCGCTGCAATGCCCGCGGCAAGTAGCATTCCACAAGACCCAACCTACAGCAGGGGGATGTGGTTCTCCTAAAGGATCCCCCTGCAAAGTGAAACCATGGGAGTGATTGAAAAGGTTCGCTCCAGCTCCAATGGAAAATTGGAAGTCAAAGCAGTAAAGGATGGTAGCAGTAGAACTTACTTTGACCAGTCACAGATGTTGTTCTTCTTTTATCTGATGTTGTGTAACAGGGGTTTTAAGGGTGAAATCTTACTGATGTTCTGGCCCCTTATGAGCAATCCAGAGGTTATTTTATGGTGTAAACACATTTATATGCCTTTCTGTTTTATTTGTAAGAAGTTCTACATATTTACGTTTTATTTTGGTAACCGGAAGTAGTGCTGTTTCTCACTTTCTGCTAAGCGCTAGACCAGACGAGAAGCCAAGTTCTTCCTACCACACTGTGTCCTGAGCCAGCACAGTCAGTATGTTGGTAAAATAATAAAATCTATGTCTGTGCACTTAGAACTAAGCATTTATATGTTGGTACATTTTGAGCTGTTAAAGAAATGTCATTAATTTGTGTGTTTAGCCATGTTAGCGCCGTATGTTAACGCATGTTTGGTCATATTCAAGTTTGCAATTTTCAATTCAATTCAATTGAATTTATTTTTTTAACGCCCAAAATCACAACAGTAGTTACCTCGAGGGGCTACAGTGGGAAAAAAACAGAATTAAAACAGAATTAACAAACATTTACTGTGTACATGAGAGTTTATTTAATACAATAGTAATTTTAAATTGTCCCTTAATGCATGCCCTTTTGTTTGATTGAATACATGTTGTTTTATTATTGCTCAGTGTTTTGTGTTGCACCTTAATGTCGAGACAAGTTCCTATGTCTGCTCATACACACTATTCAGTGTTTCTTGTTTACAGTCTTCCCATTCATTCTCCAAGTCCATGCTACGGATCCAATAAAAACCCAGCTAAAGGGAACAACAGTGTGGTTTTTTGAGATAATGTTATCTACCTGTGCGAAGGCGGGACAAAGGCTGTGTATAGAACTGTTTTGTTAACGTGAGTGATTAGCGCCAAAATTAGCATGAAAGCTTACTACCATGTAATAAACATTTCTTAACACTGTACAGAGTGATAAACAGATACGTTCACCTGCTCACACTATACGGAGCGATGAACAGATCCGTTCACATGCTCACAGTGTACGGAGCGATAAACATATACGTTCACCTGCTCACACTTTGCGAGGGACACGAGACAGAAGGGGCGTGTGTGCAGCACTTTGGGCACGTCTGTGGTCCCACCATCTTCTCATACGGCGATTTTTAACTCCCAAACATATCAATAGTGCAATTCAAATCAAAATATTATGTCTTTTGAATGCAGAAAGGTCCTCACAAAATCACTTCAAATCAGAAAGGAATAATTTGGCTGAAACCCATGCATACAAACATATAAACAATCATTTATTTGCCCTTTCTACGAACAACAAAATCCATGTTACTGTTTCACTGCCTCATTAAAATGAAAGGGAGAAAAGCTTTTTTTACTTTTGAGGACTTTTTCCTTTCAAAAGATATATTTGGTTTGAAATCACTATGGAAACGGTTCTCATACCTCTGAAACCCAGGGATAGCAGTAAAAGTGCTGTCTTACCAAAACCAGGTGCAAGGCTTTAAATGTCCACGTCAATTACGGAAATGCACACAACACTTCCTGCTCTGTCGGTCTGAACGGTTGCCCTGGTTTCACAGGGTCTGGTCGGGGTGAAGGATGGAGACATGTACTGTGGCTAAGGTCCAACTCACCGCCCCGTAACCATGAGATGTGTGGTTCGGCTGATATGGAATTAATGAAGAACAAGAGAATAGTGATTTTTGTATGGATACTTTGCATCTTTGCTTTGGAATTCCACATTTTGTAGCGTAATATTTTTGAAGAAATGGTCTTTTTGCCAATCCTATTTGCATAGAGAATTATCTAAAGGTTAGAAACCAAAATAGCTAAATAAATAAGATTACATTCATTCATTCATTCATTCATTCATTTTCTACCGCTTGTTCCCGTAAGGGGTCGCGGGTGACTGGAGCCTAGCCCAGTGACTTTGGGCCTTAGGCGGGGTACACCCTGGACAGTGACCAACTCATCGCAGGAAGATTACATTATAGAAAAAAATTATACTTCTCCATTTTACACACAATTTCACGGACTGATGGCAATGTATTGAAAGATTATCTGTAGGGCCCTTTTTGCTTTATTAGACAGGACAGCTCAGCGTGCAATGGGGATGAGAGAGAAGGGAGAACATGCAGTAAATTGACACTCTGCGGCCGGCTGTATATGAAGCCTTGCATGTGTGCTGCCACCTTAACCCCTCCACAACTGGGCAGCACAGCAGAGCACATTTTGTATACAGGAGGTAATTTAAAGTGCATGACAGAACAGGGCGCTTTTGATAGTGCAGGAAAATGATCAATTAAGGGTTATATAGGAAATGTCTTTATTGCAGTGATTCTCAATGTGGGGTCCCTGGGCCATGTGCCGGGCCCCCAAAAATTGTGACCACATTGATCAGTACTTGAATACAAAATTTTTATAGACCAAAAAAAGGACTGTGAAAAAGGAATCTTTCATCCAGACTTCTTTATAAACATTTTATCTTCTGAATTGTATTGTGGTGCCATTATGGAGAACAGGGGTCCTGATAAGGGATCCCTGGTCTCAAAAACAACGTCCGCTTTATTGTACAGCAAATACAAATGATGGACATGTAAAAAGAATAATAAAATAGAATATATACATAAATAAGAAAGAATATCCTCCTACCTACACCTATACCAATGAATGAAAATAAAATAACTAAAAAGGTCAAATAAAATATAAAATTGCATTAGTCTTTTATTTTTTTCATTTTTTCAAAACAAAATTACATGAGAGCATGTCTAACATCTCTTTCTGCAGGAGTCTATGTGCGTCGGAATAACCACCACCTCTTCCTCTTCTTCAGCCTGACTCTCTCCTTCCACTGCTCCTCGTTTGTTGCCAGAGTTACCTGAAGCTCTTTGTTTTCTTGCCTCAGGGCAGAGTTGTTCTCCTCTGATGTGATCAGAGCCTCAGATAGCTCCTCTATCTCCTGCTCTGCATTCCTCAACTGTTCTTTAAGGCTGTTCTTGAGGCTCTCATTCTCCTGGCTGCTGTCCGTCACTTGCTTCTTCAGCTCGATTATTTGTGCCAGAGCAGAGACATGAGCAGTGTAGCATTTTATGACATCTTTAGATGTGACCCTCTCTGTTTGAAGGTCCAGGATCAGGGTTTGTGTCCTGGCCAGCTGCTCCTGTATCATCTCCTCCTGCTCTGTCACTCTGCAGTGGAGCTCTTTCACGACAGATTCCAACCCGACCTTCTCGTTCTGCAAGGTTTGGAGTTTGCTCTCAGCCTCGCTGATGATGCTCCTCTGCGCGGTCAAGGTGGATGTCAGAAAGGACACTTTCTTCACCAGCTCTTGACTCTCTCCCTCCTGCAGCTCCAGTTGGCTCTGAACCTCTCTGGTGGAACACTTCTCTTGGTCCAGGACAGATTTGAGTTTGTCCACTTTTGTGTATAGCTTATGTCTCTGTCTTTTCACTTTGATTTGAGCTGCTTTGTAGGCACATTCCTGCTGGTCAAGAGAGCTCTGTAGATGGAACACCTGTCTGTTCAGAGCCTCCTTCTCCATTTGCTCCTCTTCATGGTTCTGTTTGAGAGCTTCCACTTGATGAGTCTTCCGTGTAATTGTATCTAGGAGACCCTGGGTTTGCCTTTCTTTTCTGTGTTCTGTTCTCTTGAGTTGGAATATAATTGTGTTCAGTTCATCTATTTCCTTCTCCACGGCTTTCCTGGCTTCCTCCTTCAGTGCACTAAAGGCAGAGGCCTTCTCGTCTTTCAGAAGTTTGATCTCAGCTTCGTGCTGTTTCAGGATATTTTCCTTCCACTCTTCAAACTGGGTTTGGGGCCGAGTTTTTAATCCCCAGATTATTTTGAGCATATCTTTTTGGAAGGCCTGGCTCTCCTCCTTCTGCCTCTTCAACTGCTCTCTCAGCTCCTCATTCTGTTTGAGCAGATCTTCTCTGGAGGCCTGGCTCTCCTTCTCCCCTGTGTCCTGAAGAGTGTGTGTGCTCATGGGAGTGTTCTCTTGAAGCAAAAACTGCTGAGGGAACATCTGTCCCTTTGGGCCCACAGAAATGTTATATATGTCTGTAGTATTTTGCAGCTCCTCTGCTTGCACGGCTGTGTTCTGCTGCCTACAGTTCATTTTGAAAGTCGGTTCTGGCTTGAGTTCTGTTGTTTGTTCATCTTACTTGAGTTTTCTAACTGATGTGTCGTCCATCAAAGTCTGGAAGTGAATGAGAGGATCATGAGACGATTTAAAGATTACACATAGAAGTAGGTCCACATGTGACATGTGACATCATCACACATCACAAAGGAACGGAACAACTTTTTCTGTAGTTCCAAAATGATACTTTGTGACATATTGATTCTTTGTGACATTACACGTGGGGAACTCCATTTATGTCTATACGTCTAAAAAATAAAGTCTAAAGAATTAAGTCTAAGGAATGGCGGTAATGTAACACTATGAATCAGAATCAGAATCAGAATCAGAAAGAGTTTATTGCCATTGTCAATGAACAAAATTCAAAAACGTAGGAACTTGTCTCGGCCTTAAGGTGCAACATAAAACACTGAGTAATAATAAAACAACATATATTCAATCAAAAAAAGGGCATGCATTAGGAAACAATTTAAAATTACTATACAATAAAAATAAAAATAGGCATTTCTATGTACACAAGTTTACAGTTATGTTTAAGTTATAGTGCAGAAAGTGACAGTGCAGTGAGTGATGAATATTGCAGTTAAAGTGACAGGTGTTTTCAAGTGTTCATGAGTCCAACAGCAGAGGGAAAGAAACTATTCTTGTGGCGGGAGGTTCTGGTCCGGATGGACCGTAGCCTCCTGCCTGAGGGGAGTGGTTCAAACAGACCATGTCCAGGGTGAGAAGGGTCAACTGTGATCCGACCTGCTCGTCCCAGAGCCCTGGAGACGTACAGGTCCTGCAGAGATGGAAGTCTGCAGCCGATCACCTTCTCAGCAGAGCGCACAATGCGCTGTAGTCTCTGTTTGTCCCTGGCTGTGGCTCCAGCGTACCACACGTCGGTGATGGAGGAGGTGAGGATGGACTCAATGATGGCCGTGTAGAACTGCACCATCATCTGCGCTGGCAGCTTGGCTTTCCTCAGCTGCCGCAGAAAGTACATCCTCTGCTGGGCCTTCTTGATGAGGGAGCTGATGGAGGGCTCCCACTTGAGGTCCTGGGTGATGGTGGTGCCCAGGAAGCGGAAGGAGTCCACGGTGGTGATGGGGGAGTCTGTCATGATGAGGGGGGGCTGGGGGGCTGTGGCTTTCCTGAAGTCCACGATCATCTCCACTGTCTTCTGGGATACCAACCGCGATAAAACGCCACCAAGGAAGAAGTGGAAAGGACTACAGTTACCACGGTAACACAAAGCACACATTTGCAAACATATTCTGATATGTTTTTACATGGTGTGGAAACTCAAGAAAGAATACAAATTGAATTTAAACACAAACACAAAAAGGTGATTGTGACTGAAAGACATTTAGCTAATGCTAACGCTAGCTTGTGCTTTTTAAAGCTCTTTTTTTATATTAGTAAATGAGGGGTATAATTTGTGTCCATAATTGTTGATAGATCTTTGTATAGAACCACATCCAAATATATCAGTGAATCCGTTAAATGGGTAGGTCTTTCTAAAAGGCAAAGGGGGTGCCCAAAAAGACTAAATTTCATTTTTAAAAGATATTTAGTTAGTATCCAGACATTGGACCCATTTTTTAAAAAGAAATTTCATCACTTTGGGGATAGAAATTTCTGGTTTGGTCAAATATAATGAAACATCGTCGCGTAGCAGGTAATTTTATGCTCCATCCCATCGATTGTAACACCATGAATTGTTTTTGATTGTCTAATATATTGGGCAAATGTTTTCAGATACAAAGCAAACAGAAAGGGGGACCAGGCACAGCCCTGTCTCACGACTCTCGCCAGAGTCAGTGGATCCGTCAGGTGGCCATTGATTTTAATTCTTGATGTTGAACCATCGTAAAGTGCCCCTATATCTTTTCAATTAAGTCGTCTATTTGAAATTTTTTCAGCACCTTATATATGGCCAACGAACAGAATCAAAGGCTTTCTCCTCATCCAAACTAATGATCACAACTTTGTTTTGTTGTTTTTGTTTATGGTTCATTAGGTGTAGAGATCGTCTTATGTTATCCTGTGTTGGTTGTCCGCTAATAAATTCTGCCGGATCATTTTTTATTAAGTTTGGGAGTATTTGTTCCATTCTTTTGGACATAATTGAGGTGTATATATGATAGTCCACATTCAGAATAGAAATGGGTCTATAAGAGGCACAATCCAATCGTTCCTTCCCTTCTTTAACACTAGGACTACCAGGATTTTAGAACTGCTAGAACTCCCAAGCCGTCAATTTAATGGTTGCGCTCTGGCGATGACGTAATCAAAAGACTGATTCTTCGAACACGCTAAAAATTGATCTGTTAGCCTCTTTAATGAATATTAACATTATTCAGAGTGCCGAAGTTGACCAGCATCAGCGGAGGAAGGAGAAAGAGGAGGAGGAGGAGAAGGGTTGTTTGCAATAGCGAAGCTGATGTTACAGAGAATATACGCATATTCATTAATTGATCTGGACCCATCTTCCAAAAAAAAGATAGCCAAATACTATTATAACACAGGATTCGTAAAGACCTTGGATATTGTTGCCATTGCGAAGAACAAATATGCCGCCCACCTGGCGATGGTACCGGGGCAGCTGAAGCAACAGGCGCTTAGTTTAGTGATCTCGACAGCCTAAAATGCAATAAAGTTTGTCATAAATACCTTTACATTTACAATAGATTCTACCGGCTTCTTTTTGCGGGGAGCTTGATCTTCCTCCTCCGAATCACTTCCTGATTCGGCTGAGCTGCCCAAAACTCACGAGTCCTCGAGTCTGATCGCCTTCACCTCCCGAATGAAACCTCATCAATGTTTTGAAGCATTGCCAAGGCCTCTTGTGCAGATAATTGCTTCAAATCCATTTTACCTTTAGCTTTGCTGTGAGAGACACTAAAAGTGAGGCAACACTCGCGCTGCACTGTCATCCCCGGCGACAAATTACAACGTAATTAATAGAGCCGTCAAATTGACTGGTGTGGGAGTTAGAGGAAGAATGACTAATTTTAATGTTTTTATTTCAGTTGAATTGCAATATGGGGATGATATACACAAAGGTAAAGAAAAAGTCGAGAGCCCATGAATCTGAAAGCGCAACGTAACCTGAGTAATTAGACGTACAATTCTGAAAACCGTCAAATTGACAGCCTTGGGAGTTCTAGTGTTAAGTATTTGATGTATGATTACTTCTTTCTAACTTGGAGGAGTTTTTTTAAGTGCCCAGTTAAATGTTGAAAGCAAAGGGTCAAGTGTTTCTTTTAGAGATTTGTACCACTCTGTCATGAACCCATCACTCTCCGGGGATTTATTGTTCTTTAATCTTTTGATTGCACCTTGCATTTCCACTAATATTTCAGCTCCTAATTTTTTATTTCGCTCTTCTGACATAAAGGGCAAATTGAGGGTGTCCAGAAAGGAATTCATATCCTCCTCTTTATCTCTGAAATTTAAGAGAAAACGTTTTTTTAATCGAAGGATTTAAATGCTTATTGAATACACCGCAGTCACAGTTTTTCAAATATTTCAAACATTTTCTAAATTTTCAAATTCCTCCCATAGTGTGAGGAGTGCTATTGCTTTTGGTGGATGTAAGTCTTGTACTTTTTTGAAGTATTTCAAAAAGAATCAGAACTTTTTCCCATTGACTTGCAATGGGACATTGACAATATTACAGTTTTCCAACTAATTTTCAATTTTGTGTAGAAAATTGACTTCCAAACACTTTCCGCATGTTCACAATTTACAAAATTAGTAATTACACTGATTTAGTACTCTTACACATATGCTGTACTTTTACACACATGAAGTACCTTTACAAAAATGCTTTTCACAGGTCGCAATTTTTCATTGTATTGTACTTTGTATTTGTACTTTTCTCAATTAACTTTCATTGAGATATTGAACACATTACAGTTTTTAAACAAATGTTCAACTTTTCACACTTCCAAATACTTTCAACACTTTCACAAACACCTCCACTCCTTCTCAGTGGTACTATAGGCTATTGCAGTAATGCAGTAGAAATCGACCGAGTATAACCTTAAAAATAAAAGCACTGTAAAACCATGTTTTTGGGTTCCAGTCCTTCACAGTGCTACTATAGGCAAGGCAAGGAAAGTTTATTTGTAGAGCCAGTAAAGAGACCTGAGCACAGGACTAATGTGATCGTACTTCTTGGTTCTAGTCAAGACCCGAGCAGCAGCGTTCTGGATGTACTGCAGCTATTTTACAGCTCGTTTGGAGAGGCCAGTGAGCAGGCCGTTACAGTAGACTAATCTACTAGAGACAAACGCATGGATAAGTCTCTACTTTTGATTTCGGCTATGTTTTTTAGATGGTAAAAAGCTGCTGATGTTATTGATCTGACGTGGCTGTTAAAATTCAAATCTGAGTCCATTATTACCCCCAGATTTCTAACTTGATTTGTAGGTTTTAGAGGCGAGACTCTGGGAGAATGACTAGCTAACACGTTTATCTTTGTTTTCTGTGGGCCAAAGACGATGATATCAGTCTTGTCTGAGTTCAGCTGGAGAAAGTTGTTTTGATGCAGTGACAGAGTGAATCACTGGTCCATATTCACCTGCCGTCAGTGAAACATAGATTTGAGTGTCGTCTGCATAATTGTGATAGGACACATTCTCGCTGCGTATCAACTGACCTAACGGCAGCATGTAGAGGTTGAACAGAAAGGGTCCCAGGATTGACCCTTGGGGCACCCCACAGGTCAAGGGCCATCTGGTCTGAGACACAGTTACCAATTTCAAACTAAGAACTTCCTGTCTTCCAGATAGGACTTTTAACTAGTTTAGGGGCAGTGCCAGTGATGCCCACCCAGTCCTTCTAGTCTGTATAAAAGTATCAAATGAGTTGTTTATTAAGAGGAAATCAGTGAGCTGTTTGGTAACAAACCTTTTAAAGGACTGCCCCAAATGGCAGATTAGAGATGGGCTGGTAATTACTCAGTACTGCGGCATCAAGACTGCTCTTCTTTAGGAGAGGCTTTATGACCGCAGTTTTCAAAGACATTGGGAATGTTCCAGATTGAAGCGAAATGTTAACTATTTGAGTGAGTGGTGCTAACAAACTGTTCAGCACAGACTTTAGGAATCTGGTGGGTAACACATCGAGGCAAAGGTGCAAAGTGAGTCAGCTCTAAGTGTGTAGGTGGTTTGAGGGTTAATTTTTGCATTGTAAGAATTTATATGCATTTTTAATGCCTCGAACTTTGTCATTAAAGAATAATGCAAAACTCATTACACTTGGATGTGGAAATGAGTTCTAACGGCAAGGCTGAGCTGGAGGGTTTATTAATCTGTTTACTGTGGCAAACAGAACACGCGAGTTGTTATTACAAGCTTCCAATTTTTTTTTCTGAAAAATAGCCTTCCTAGTTCTGCATAAAATGATGGTTGTTACATGTACAACTTCTTCTCTGCAAATT
The DNA here is from genome assembly GCA_015082035.1 of Chaenogobius annularis. NCBI lineage: Eukaryota > Metazoa > Chordata > Actinopteri > Gobiiformes > Gobiidae > Chaenogobius > Chaenogobius annularis. The sequence continues at coordinate 158,740 of BJKM01000738.1, forward strand.
CCTCTTTCTGAAACCTGGAGCCTTGTGACTTGTGCCATTTTTGTTCGGCTGGGCGGCACTCCTTTTCTGTGGCCCTGACCGAATAATTTCATTTTCTCCGTTGCGCCTTCTGCTTATTTTAAAAAATGTTAGCCTTCATAGGGGCAATAGTGGTCGAGAACATTCAAAACACTAGATGTAAACAGAGTTTCAACAAATCATTTACATTAGAACATGAGAACATTTTTCAAATTTAATAATTTCCACAAACCAGTTTTCCCTGTGCTGTCATTTATGTGTCTCCTCGAACAACTGCAGGACCGCCGGTGGGTATGGGAAAAACAGACAGGTCAAGAGAAAGTACAAAGAAATGATCAGAACTAAGAAGACACATCAACCCGATATTGACGTTGTGAAATATTAACCGGCCTTTCTGTAATTAAGAAGATCTAGACAGAGGCGGTGGCCAACTAGTCAATGAGACTAAGAGCCACTTTTTTTACTGTGTTGTGACTGCAAAGAGAGGCCACCATCATGACACATGGGTACACTATGACACATCATCTTGGTTAATCATGTATGCACGCATACACAGACCTCTGCTCAGCCAGATCTAATGAAAATAACCCACACAAACATGAATAATATCAGTAATTTTTCAACAGTTAACATGTGTGGCACTGTCTCACACACACACAGACTCTTCAGTTCAAGCAAGTCCACAAACAATAATAGAATAATTTTTCAATAAACAGCATGTTCATGGGACAGCTCCTGAAGAGCCGCATGAAACTAGTTAGAAGAGCCGCATGAGGCTCGCGAGCCGCGGTGTTGGCACCCCTGATTCTAGAGTGTGCCCTCTGCTTTGGATGAGGCCACTCAGAGTGCTGAGTAAGACCAAAAGTTTCAAAGACAAGCATGAAGCTCTTTAGCGTTTCTGTCACAGATATTATCAACATGAATATTTGAAACCACCTTGTTATGACCAAACCATCAAAGTCTGTGCATACAACTGGAATATCTCAGTAAAATCATCAATACAACTTTGGCAAGTGCTGGGGAGGCTTGTATAAAACATGAAGAGAATGGATGATTTCGTGGAACACTGGACCAGCTTAATACTCTCCATCGGGTGCTCGAAGGTTCATGGGAAGTTTTTGCCCAACCAGTCCACATGTGCTTTGTGGATCTGGAGAAGGCTTTCGACTGTGTCCCACGGAGTGCCCTTTGGGGGGTGCTGCGGGATTACGGGGTCCCGGGGCCCTTTGCTCACATTGGCTGTCCGGTCCTGTATGACCGGAGCAGGAGCTGTGTTTGCATTGCCGGCAGTAAGTCAGACCTGTTCCAGTGCGTGTTTGGCTTACTCCGCCAGGGGCTGCCCTTTGTCACGGTTCTGTTCATTGTTTTTTATGGACAGAAATTTCTAGGCACAAGTCAGGGGTCGGAGGGGGTCCGGTTTGGGAGCAACACAGGAATCTCATCTCTGCTTGTTTGCAGATGATGTTGTCCTGATGGCTCCATCAAACCTGGACCTGCAACATGCTCTGGGACGGTTTGCAGCCGAGTGGTGAAGCACCTGGGATGAGGAATCAGCACCTCCAAATCTGAGGCCATGTTTCTCAACCGGGAAAAGGTGACTTGCCCCTCTCCAGGTGGGTGGGGAGTCTTGACCCCAAGTGGAGGAGTTCAAGTATCTCGGGTCTTGTTCACGAGTGGATGGAAGGATGGAACGTGAGATTGACAGGCGGATCGGGTGCAGCCCCCGTCCGCAGTGATGCGGTTGCTGCATCGGACTGTGTTGTGGTTTGAAGTTGCCTGCTCTTTTTTCTCGTTGGTATTAATAAAGGCAATCACCGTGTATTCTTGTCCTGTTTTATTTTACCTTCAACAGCTGATCATGATATTAATCTGCCAACAGTCCGTGTTCGTTTTTCTGTAAGAGTGGGAGTGTTTAATGGTCAACGCTTTCCTACGCTACAGATCTAATAACACATACCAGTATAGTGATGACCAGGATTCCAGCAAGTTCTCCTTCGAAGATTTTATTCCTATATTACAAAGCCACCTAATACAGAGCCCTGGACGTCCAGGACGCTAACAATCTGGTCGTTCTCTTAGGCCTCTAACTTCTCTTGAATACACCACCCCGTCCCGAACGCCAGTATTTTATTACAAAACACATGAATATTAATAATTGATATTGCAGTGCGGGAGAGAGGGATCATTCTTCGTGTATTTCTGTGATTGGTTCAGGTTCTGGTTTTCTGATACTATTTCAACCACGCCTGCTTACACTCCTGGGCTTCGTACAGTCCAGTTTATAAACCAGTTTTTTTGGGGATTGCATAATGACCTTCAGATAAAAAACACAAAGCAGAAATACCACAGGAGGTACCTCTCCTGCAACTCAGATAACAACACGTTTGCACAAGACTATACATGGCACTTTTCAAACAGTGACTTTAAAACATATACTGTGTTAAAACATATACTTTAGTGTAATATAAAACATATAACTTTTAGTGTAATATAAAAGTAGAAAAAACCCTTCATGGTAAAGAAGGAGCTGAGTCGAAAGACAAAGAGCTCTCGATTTACCGGTCAATCTACGTTCCTGCCCTCACCTATGGTCATGAGCTTTGGGTAGTGACCGAAAGGACAAGATCGCAGATACAAGCGGTCGAAATGAGTTTCCTCGCAGGGTGGGCTGGGCGCTCCCTTAGAGATAAGGGTGAGGAGCTCAGTCACACCGGGAGGAGCTCGGAGTAGAGCCGCTACTCCTCCACGTCGAGAGGAGCCAGCTGAAGGTGGGCTCGGGCATCTGTTCCGGATGCCTCCTGGACGCCTCCCTAGGGAGGTGTTTCGGGCATGTCCCACCGGGAAGAGGCGCCAGGGAGAGACCCAGGACAAGCTGGAGGGACTATGTCTCTCGGCTGGCCTTTGAACGCCTCGGGATCCTCCCGGAGGAGTTGGAGGAACAGTGTCTGGGGATAAGGAAGTCTGGGAAGTCCCTGCTTAGACTGCTGCCCCGCGACCCGGCCCCGGATAAAGTGGAAGAAGATGGATGGATGGAGAAGAATGGTTTAGGTGGGGCGATTTGTTGTCTGTGTAGCAACAGTCTGGGAGAGAGTTCATCATGGTTGATATCAGAACTCTTGATCTTGCTATATTAGGCGTGAGTGGAGCCATCTTAATGCCTGATTTGATCAGATATTCAAGATGGCTGGGAAGGCCCCTGGGTGAGGGTGGAGATGGAAAGGATAGTGAGAAATCCGTAGTGGGAGTAGATGTTGCAGGGGGGATCCAGGGATGCTCTGAGGGCAGGGGCGATGGCAGGGATGCTGCCGGGCCTGTCACAGATGGGTCCAAGGCCTTTGATGAGGACCGTGCAGGAAAGATATACTACTGGGGTATAGATATATAAGATATACTACTATAGGCTATTGCAATAATGCAAGTACATCGAGTACTACCTTCAAAATAAAACCACTGTAAACAAAGAATTTTGGTTCTACACAATAAAAGCACTGTAAAGCAACTAATTTGGGGTTTTCAAAATAAAAGCACTGCAAAACAACGTTTCTTTTGTTTTGTTTTTAAAGCACTAAAAACAATGCATTTGGGGTTAAAAAAGCACTGTAAAACAATTAATTTGGGGTTTTCACAATAAAGCACTCTACAACAACGAATTTGGGTTTTTCAAAATAAAAGCACTGTAAATCAACAAATCTGTTTTTTCACATAAAAGCAAATGCAACACAACGAATTTGGGTTTTTCAAAATTAAAGCACTGTAAATCAACAAATCATCATTTTTAATGAAAGCGCTGAAAAATAACAAATTTGGGTTTTTCAAAAATAAAACCACTTTCAAACAAGATTTTGGGGATTTTCCGATATAGAATATAGGGTTTTTCATGTCATTTTTAAAAATATCTTCAGTCATTCATTTACAAGCAGCAATTTTTAATTCTCTTTGCCAGTAATTTTCTTTTTTTTTTTCAGTCTAAAATTTTAATACTTTGTTGACTTTTCCCTAAATCTTTTTCCGAACCTTCCGCAGTCACTCGCAATGGCTTCCTGCCATTGCAAAGTTTCTTGTTGAATTTGATCTTGTTTGGTTAAGATTGTATCCCGCTCCCGACATTAAATTCCTGGTAGAGTGGTCACATCCACTGACCCACAGTTTGGCGATATGATCGCAGCTGCCTCATGTGAATACTACCGTTGTGTCCTTGGACACTTAACCCGCCTCGCCCCCAGTGTAAGTGCACACTAGTGTGTGAATGTGTGTGTGAATGGGTAACTGGTTCCTTGATGTATAGAGCGTTGACGGCCTTGAAGGTAGAAAAGTGCTATATAAATGTGACCATTTACCACTTATTACTTTGCCTGTCCCGTATTTAAAAAAAACTTCTTTCAGCTTTTTGTTTTCTAAGTTTCCAGGATAATCATTTTGAAAATGTTGGTAAATTTTTTGTAAATAGCATTTTCTTAACAATTTCCTGTGAGGTCAGACCATTAATTTATCCTCTTATCTGTTTGATTTCCTGTAGCATTTGAGCATGATCTTGCATGGCCTTTTGTTTGACTGAATATATGTTGTTTTATTATTGCTCAGTGTTTTGTGTTGCACCTTCATGCCGAGACAAGTTCCTATGTCTGTGAAGTTGTTCATTGACAATGGCAATAAACCCCTTTCTGATTCTGATTCTGATTCTGATTCTGACCTCCAGTAATTTTAGTTTTTCTTGCAGATCGATTAGCTTTTCCTCCCTTTGTTTCTTTTTTGCCGAGACTACTGCTATAACTTTTCCTCTCAGAACTGCTTTAGAGGCATCCCAGAGGATTGGCTCCCCACCCAGTTTCCCCAGTATAATTTCCTCAAGATAAATCTTAATGTTGTTTGACATTTTTTCCTTAAACAAAGGGCCATTAAGCAAACTGGCTTTGAACTTCAGTAATGTAGATAGAAGCATGATCACTTAGGTCTATTGTGCCTTTATCAACCTCAGTAATTTTAGATCTGTCTTTATTGAAGATAAAGAAATAGTCTATTTTGGAACAGATTGCATGGGGATTAGAAAAATGTATATATTAGCATGCATTAGGGTTAATCTCCTTTCAGATGTTAATCAATCCTATATTCTTCATTAATTTACAGAACTTCTTATTTATTGTTCCTCCAGTGCCTCTAGAATTTGATATGTCCAATGTAGGTTGGATGCAAAAATTCCCTCAGTGGATTACGATCAGGTCTAAAAATATCTGTAAAGAAGGTGATATCACTCCCTGGTGCAACATACTCAGTAAAAACCTTTCCATTAATAGTGCTTTTAACCAGTACATATCTGCCCTTAGTCTTTACATTCAAAACGTTGTTCAAAAGCTATTCGGTTTGAAATCAATACTGCAACTCCCCTCTTATGTTTGCCTCCGTATGATGAATAATAAGATTTGTTTTATAACAAAATGTTGTTTTTGATGTTCAATGTTATTCAAATGGGTCTCTTTTTTTAATATATACAATTTTTTTTTTATAATACAACAACATATAAACAAACACAATGAAAAAAGAAAACAAGACCAGAGAAACAACATAGAGTAAAAAACAGTATCGACATCCAGCAATTAATAAAGCAATAAAAAAGAAGAGAAAATCAAGGCACACGAAACCCAAAGAAAACGTCCCATCTAGTCCAAAGTCTGTCAAATTTGTCCATGTTCAAATTAAGTCTGAATTTAATTCTTTCCATGCTACTAATGTCTATAATGTCAGTATAATGTTAGTCCAGTCCTTGATTGGTGGAGAATCTTGAGTCATAAATTTTTTTTGTGGCTGCCAGGAGGATGCAACAGAGATAGCTGCTGGTTGTGTCCATGGCAGGAGTCCTGAGGTCCAAATACAGAGTTCTGAAATCCATTGGGATGGTGATGTCATAAATTGTCTGTAAGGAATTGTTCATCTCGGTCCAATACTTGTGAACAACAGGACAATCCCAAAACACATGTTAGTGGTTTGCCTCCTGGCTGCCACATCCTCTCTGTGGCCTTTTCAATCCCTTGATTTAGACTTAGGTATGGGATAAGGTTCCATTTTGCAAGATCTTTTTCAATGGTCTTAAAAAGGGGAGTATAATTTTTCCCCAGAATTTTTTATAGGTCTCTATGAAGTTCATTCATTCATTCATTTTCTACCGCTTGTTCCCGTTAGGGGTCGTGGGTGACTGGAGCCTATCCCAGTGCCTTTGGGCCTTACCCTGGACAGTGGCCAACTCGTCGCAGGGTTAACACAGAGACATAGACACACAGACAACCATTCACTCTCACACTCATTCACTAGGGCCAATTTACAGTTGCCAATTTACCTAACACATCACACTCATTCACTAGCATGTCTTTGGACGGTGGGAGGAAGCCGGAGAACCTGGAGAGAACCCACGGTAACACGGGGAGGACATGCAGGTCTCTATGAAGTACCACACCTAAATATCTAAGAGATTCCGTTTGCCATTTAAATGGGTAAATCATTTTTCTTGAAGAAAATGCATCACATTGGGTATGGAAATGTCTGGTTTGGTCAAATAAAATCATCATCTGCATAGCAGGCAATGTTATGTTCCGTCCCATCAATTGTAACACCATGAATTGTTTTTGATTATCAGATGACCATTCATTTTAATTCTTGATGTTGGACCATCGTAAAGAGCCCCAATATTAATCTATAATTAAATCGTTGATTTTAAATTTGTTTAGCACTTTAAATAAATATGGCCAGCTAACAGAATCAAAAGCCTTTTCAGCGTCCAAACTAATTATTATGGCTTTGTTTTGTGGTTTTTGTATTTGGCTCATTATGTGTAAGGATCGTTTTATATTGTCTTGTGTTTGTCGTTTGGTAATGAATCCAGTCTGATCATTGTGGATTAAGTTTGGGAATATTTGTTCCATTCTTTTGGACATAATTGAGGTGTATAAACGATAGTCCACATTCAGAATAGAAATAGGTCTTTATGAGGCACAATCTAATCGGTCATTACCTTCTTTTGGTATCAGGGATATTTCCAACTAGGAGGGGGTCTGAGTTTTCTTAAGTGCCCAGTTAAAAGTTGCCAATAGGAAAGGAGTAAGTGTGTCTTTTAAAGCTTCATACCACTCTGATGTGAACCCATCGCTCCCCAGAGATTTATTGTTCTTTAATCTTTTGATTTCGCCCTGTATTTCCAAAACTGTTATTTGAGCTGCTAATTTGTATTTTGTTCTTCTGATACAACAGGTAAATTGAGGGTGTCTGAAAAGGAATTTATATTATCTTCTTTATCGTCTGGAATTTTGAAAACAAGTTTTTATAAAATGATTCAAATGCTGATTGAATTTGGTCTTGTTTGGTTAAGATTACATCACTATGCCTGTCCCATATTCAAAAAAATGTTCTTTCAGCTTGTTGTTTTCTAAGTTTTCAAGATAGTAATTTAGAAAATTTGTATCCACTCTCATAAGATCTTAGTTCGGTAAAGAGTATTTTCTTAGCTGTTTCCTGTGAAGTCAGGTAATTAATTTCTCCTCTTATCTTTTTAATTTCTTTTAATTTTCTTCTAATTATAGCATTTTAGGAAATCCCTTCTTGGTATCTTCCTCCATCAATTAAATTTTTTCTTGCTTGGAGGCTATGGCTATAATTTGTCCTCTCAAGACTGCTTTGGAATCATCCCAGAGGATGGGCAGTGAAATTTCTCCAGTATCATTTTCCTCCAGATGAGTCTTAATATTGGAAATTTTTTCCTTAAACTAAGGGTCATTAAGCAGGCTGGTATTGAACCGCTACAGTGTGTTTTTTAGTCTTTCCTCCAATTCCACAGAAATGTAGATAGGAGCATGATCACTTAGGTCTATTGTGCCTATATCTGCTATAGTGATTTTAGATCTATCCTTATTGAGAACAAAAAAGTAATCTATTCTGAAATAGATTGTATGTGGATTTGAAAAATGGGTACACTGATGTGTTCTCATTTCCCTCCATATGTCAATCACTCCTATATTCTTCAATAAGATGCGGAACTTCTTATTTATTGTTCCTCCAATGCCTCTTGAAGTTGACACGTCTAATGTAGGCTGGATGCAAAGATTCCAATCACCGCCACAACTTAGGGTTCCCTTAGAGTGATTCACAATCAGGTCCATGATATCAACATAGAAAGCAATATCACTCCCTGGTGGAGCAGGGTGAAAACCTTTTCATTAATATTCCCCTTAACCAGTACATATCTACCTTCTTTATCCTTACATACAAAACTCTGTTAAAAAACAATTAGGTTTGAAATCAATATTGCAACTTCTCTTCTATGTTATGAATAATATTAGTTTTTGATTTTCAGTATCATTCAAATGTGTCTCTTGTAAATATATAATGTCTATTTTTCTTTTTAAATTTTTGTTAACACTTGTAACACTTATGATGCCATTGAGTTGATTGTATTGATCCTACTGTTGATAACTTTTGAATATTTTTAATCACTCTGGTCGATACACAAGAACCATAGGAACACAGAACAACTGAAAAGGTAAAAAAGAAAACAAAAGTGCTCATTCTGGAAACGTGCATCGAACCCAAAACCTGATCAAAAAAGATCGTAAAAGGGAGAGAAGTCCGATCCTAATGAAGGCCCCCCCCCAAAAAAAAACTCCCCAGGTACTTCTGACACCAACCCTCAGTTCACTAGCAAGGACCACAACCCCAGCTACAATGCAAAGGGTTTATTGACATACAAGAAGCATACAAATATATAGAAATTAATGCCGTTTTGGGGCTTTTGGCGATGAGGGCTGTAGGCTCCCGGGCCTCTGTACCCCCCCACCCCAGGCCTCTGTACCCCCCGTCTAGGAGATAAATTAGAATAATTAGAATATTTAAAAAAGGGTGGGAGAGAGGGGCACTAAGTCACAAACACAAATGTGTTTTAACTGGATGCTTAAATAGTGTAGCTGCATGAAGGGGCATGAAAGGGGTGTGGTTCTGCTCCCCGAACAAAATAACAGACTTATCTTCATTTCACTGGCAAGGACCACAATCCCAGCTACGATGCAAAGTGTTTATTGAGATACGAGAAACATGAACAACAAAATCCCGTTTAGGGGCTTCTGGCGATGAGGGCTGTAGGCTCCTGGGCCACAATATTGATCTCAAGCCGAGTAGTTTTTGAACAGTTTTTTGAATGTAAGGATAAAGAAGGCAGATATGTACTGGTTAAAGGAAACATCAATGGAAAGGTTTTCACTCTTTTAAATATGTATGCTCCACCAGGGAGTGAGATCACTTTCTACGCTGATGTCATGGACCTGATTGTGAACCATTCTGAGGGAACCCTAATTTGCGGCAGCGATTGGAATCATCGCATTTAGCCTACACTGTTGAACTCAAGAGGCACTGGAGGAACAATTAACAAGAAGTTCCGTCTCTTATTGAAGACTATAGGTTTGATTGACATAGGGAGGAAAATGAACACTAGATACACTCTATTCCAGAATAGACTACTTTTTATTCTCAATAAAGACATATCTAAAATCACTGCAGCAGACATAGGCACAATAGACCTAAGTGATCATGCTCCTATCTACATCTCTGTAGAATTGGAGGAAAGACAAAAAAAGACACTTTGGAGGTTCAATGCCAGCTTGCTTAAGGATCCTTTGTTTAAGGAAAAAAATTCCAACAACCTTAAGACTTATCTGGACGAAATTGATACTGGAGAAATTTCATCCTCTGGGACACTTCCAAAGCAGTCTTGAGAGGACAAATTAATAAAAAAGAAATAAAGGGAGAAAAAGCTAAATGATATGCAAGGAAAATTTAAATTGTTGGAGGAAAACCATGCCAAAAAGGGGTGTCCTAAAATGCTACAAGAAATTAAAAAGATAAGAGGAGAAATTAATGATCTGACTTCACAGGAAATGGTTAAGAAAATGCTCTTTACGCTGAAAGGACAATTTTTTAAAATACGAGACAGACAAAATGATGTGATCTTAACTAAACAAGACCAATTCAATCAGCATTTGAATCCTTCTATAAAAAATTTTTTTTCACCAATTCCAGACAATAAGGAGGATGATTTGCCTGTTATCACAGAAGAACAGAATAGAAAATTAGGCGCTGAAACAACTTTTTCGCAATTAAAAGATTAAAGAACAATACATCTCCAGGGAGCGATGGATTCACCTCAGAGTGGTATAAAGCATTAAAAGACACTCATTTCCTTTTGTGCAACTTTTAACTGGGCACTTAAACAAACTCATGACCCCTCGTAGTTGGAAAGAGGCCATCATATCCCTGATACCAAAAGAAGTATCGATTGGACTGTGCCTCATATAGACCTATTTCTATTCTAAATGTGGACTATCGTATCAATACCTCAATTATATCCAAAAGAATGAAACAAATACTCCCAAACTTAATCCATAATGATCAGACAGGACTCATTACCAAATGGCAGACACAAGATAACATAAGACGATCCCCACACATAATGGATCATATACAAAAACAACAAAATAAAGCCGTAGTAATTAGTTTGGATGCTGAGAAAGCTTTTGATTCTGTTAGCTGGCCATATTTATTTAAAGTGCTAAACAAATTTCAAATTGACAATTTAATTATACAAAATATTGGGGCTCTTTATGATGGTCCAACATCAAGAATTAAAATCAATGGTTATCTGACAGGTCTGCGCCTGGTCTCCCTTCCTGTATTTTGAACTATTGGAACTAACAATTCACGGTGTTACAATTGATGGGACAGAACATAAAATTGCATGCTATGCAGATGATTTTCTACTGTATTTAACCAAACCAGAGATTCCCATACCCAATGTGATGCATTTTTTACAAGAAATCGGTCCAATGTCTGGATACAAATTAAATGTACAAAAAACTGAAATTATTTCATTCTGGCATCACCCTCTGACCTTTAAAACGACTTACCCATTCAAATGGCAAACAGAATCTCTTAGATATTTAGGTGTGGTAACCCTATAAAAAGACCTTGAAAAATGGAAACTTATACCCTACTTAAGTCTAAGTCAAAGGGTTGAAACTATCAAACGGAGTGTTTTGTCCAGGTTTCTCTATCTGTTCTCGACTCTTCCAATTTTCCATCCCCAACCAGCTGTTTGATGAGTGGAATAAAGCAATCTCCAGATTCATGTGGCAGGGAAAAAAAACGTGTATCCGCTTCAAAACTTTACAGTCATCAAAAGAAAAAGGGGGCTGGGGTTTACCTTGTTTGAAAAATTACTTTATTTCAGCTCAGATCAGAGCTGTACTGGTGTCACCCAGAATATAAAGCTCAATGGAAGAATATTGAGAATGAAATTGTGCTGGGAGTTCCTGTGCAGTCATTTGGGGGAGGTGGAGAACCCCTGGGTGAAGTCTGTTCTTACAACATACAATTTTAAATTGGTTGGCCTATGATCAAAATTTTGCACCTAACAGCACAGACTCAAGATTTAAAGTCTGAACAACAAAAGGTATAAAGGTCTTTTACTAGATTGTAAAGGAGAATCATCTGAAGAGCTTTGATGAGTTGAAAGAATCCTTTGACTTAGAGAAACAGGACTTTTATAGGTACTTACAAATAAGGAGTTATTTATAACCAAGAAATCAAAAAGAATGATAACCATCATAGCCCTTTGACCGAAATATTTATTAAAGCATACAAATTTGAACTTTCAAGGGGATTAATATCTAAACTGTACAAATGTATTAACAATTTGAGCACTCACTCTACTGATTACATTAAGGGTATATGGGAAAGAGAGGGTCACTTTATTCTGGCTGACGATGAGTGGGAAATTATATGTACATCTCAGAGGAAAACCAGAAACATTTTTGGAGGGAATTCAGTTGGAAAAATGTGTCTCGCTTCTTTATAACCCCATGTCAAAGTGCCCATTACTCACAGAGAAATGCAGACAGTTGGAGAGGATGTGGCAGTCAGGAGGCAAACCACTATCATGTGTTTTGGGATTGTCCTGTTGTTCACAAATATTGGACTGAGATCAACAAAGCCTTACAGACAATGTATGACACCACCATTCCAATGGACTTCAGAACTTTGTATTTGGGCCTCAGGTCTCCTGCAATGGACACAATTGTCAGCTATATCTGGAGCATCCTCCTGGCAGCAGCGAAAAAGGCTAAAAAAAATGGATGACACAAAATACAAAATGTACCGACAATCATGGACTGAACTAATATTATACTGGACATTCGTAACATGGAAAAAATTATATTTGGACTTAATTTGAAAATAGATCAATTGTTCTCCGACTCCAGCGTCATCACCCTGGCCTGCAGCGCCTTCATCTTGGCCCTTACTGTCAGAGTCATCCGTATTGTCTGAAACACGCCGCTCAACTTCCTCGATGCGTGCTCCGGTTTCTCCCTCTGCCTCGAGTTTAGCAGCCACTGCTTTAGACACAGCTGGGATTATGGTAGCCAATTACTCGGCTCTAAGAGTCTCCATGGTACGCTGCACTTCGGACATCTTGAGCTACAAACGATTACCAATTACATTCTCTCCCCCTTCCAATGCTAGGAGGTCGCGAGAGTCTCCATCTAGGCCGGTGGATCTCCGGTGGGAAGGGAGCGCGGCTCTCAGGTTTGCTAACCATGCTAGCTTCGTTAGCCTCGTTAGGGTCAAACGATGATTTAAAACCAAGTTTTGCAGCAGCGTTGTGAGGTGCTTCCACTCAATGACCCTCCATGACCCGGAAGTCTCAAATGGGTCTTGTGCAAAAAAATATAATGTCTGTTCTTTCTTTTCTCATTATTGTTAACATTTTTGCATGTTTGATTGGGTTCAATATGCCATTAATGTTAAAGGATGCTACTTGAACATCCAAGATTGCGCCACAGACTGATGCCCTGGTTTTTCGGTGCTCTTTATTTTGTTTGTTTTTGTGCATAAATCGTGTCAGCGTGCTCTTACACCCGTGAAGAGCTCTTAACCATCAGAACTACAACTCCTACTGATCTTGTTTGTTTTTTTGCGTCTGCTGTGGAATTAGTCCTCTTTTTGGTCAAAAGAGTGAGACGCCGCAGACGGGGAAAACGTGCGGGTGTCCCGGTCTGTTCTCGGTAAATGCGTCACTCGTACGCCCTTAACTGGGATTTTCCTCTCTAACATTTGCTCAGTTTCCAACAAACTGGATAAACTGGCGCTGCTGATGAGACGGGACAGGAACTTTTCTTCATCTCCTGTTTTGTGCCTCATGGAGACGTGGTTCAGCGAGTCGGTCCCGGACTACGCCGTGGAACTGGAGGGCTTCCTGCTGCTTCGCAGCGACAGACAAAAAGACCTCTCCGGGGGAAAAACACAGGCGGAGGAGTCTGTTTTTACATCAACTGATGTGACTGTGGTCTCCAAGCTCTGCTCTCTTGCTCTGGAATATATTTGCATTAACTGCAAACCATTCTACTCTCCACGTGAGTTCGCCTCATTCATTCTGGCCGCTGTTTACATTCCATCGAGCGCAAATGTGTAGGAGGCACAGCGTATGCTCGTGAACCAGAGTGTGGAGCGGACCTTCCCGGACTCCTTGTGTATTATCCTGGATGTTTTTAGCAAGGGGAATCTCAGCTATGAACTACCAAAGTATAGACAGTTTATAAAAGAGAGCAGAACACGTTGGACCGAGGTGCTCTGGGCTTTTCAGATCACGCCATGGTTCACCTGATCCCCACGTACAGACAGAGGGTGAAGTTCTCCAAACCTGTAGTGAGGACCTCTAAAAAGTGGACCAATAAGACAGTGGAGGAGTTACGTGCGTGTTTGGACATTACAGACTGGGTTTTCAGAACTGCCAGATAGTTTGGATGAGTACATGGACACTGTGACGTCATATACTCAATTCTGTGAGGACAGCATCAAACCATCACACACCAAAGTCACTTTCAATAATGACAAACCCTGGTTCACACCTAAACAGAGGCAGTTAATGTCGCAGAAGGAGGCAGCGCGTAGCGCTGGTGACAGAGGACGCTACAAAGATGAGAAGAATGAATTTAGCAAAGAGGTGTCAACAGCTAGATCACAGTTCAATACGTGTCTGAAGCAGCAGTTCTCTGACAACAACCCCGCCTCTGTGTGGAGGGCTCCGCTTCTCAGCGACTACAACCCCAGAGCCCCCTATGCTGCAGACGAAAACTGTCCGAGGAGCTAAATGCCTTCTATTCTAGGTTTGAGGACAATTTTGAATATTAGTGTTCCACATCTACAACGTCATCACCATCATCTCGGCTCTGTGTCTGCAGCTCATCCGTATTGTCTGAAATACGTTGTTCAGCTTCATCCATGCGTTCTCCATCCACTCCTGTCTCTTTTAGCTCCTTTATGTCAGATTAAATTTTGTCAAATTAGGTTGCACCAAGCGCTGTTCTCATTTCTGCTATCAGTGCTGCCATGTCATGCTGCATTTCACATTTAATTTCATGCATCATAATGGCCAGTCAGTGTAAGATGATCCCCCCTCCACCCTCAGACAAGTGCGATCTTGAAGACCCCACTTCGGGGACGGAGCTTTGTTTACTGGCATGGAGTGGGCTGTCAGTAGCTGCGTCGGGCCAGTTAGTCATGTTAGTCTAATTAGCTTGTGAGGCGGGCTGTTTTCCACCGGAGCCGTGGTCCGTCAGCTTTGTTTGCTTAGTTCCCGTCGCACCACCAGACTTGTGTCCTCCGAGTATGCTCATCTCTTGCTCATTGTTTCTTGGGATTTTGTGGATAGAACAGTACTTCGGCAAGAGCGGAACGAACGTGCTTCTACGTTGACGTCATACAGGTAGTCTTTTATTCATTTAGTTTTTAAAAAAAAATTATGTTTTATTATGTAAGATTAAGTCTAACATCTCTGGCTGCAAGAGCCTTCCAGCATCTGAAGAACCACAACCTCTTCCTCTTCTTCAGTCTGACTCTCTCCTGCCACAGCTCCTCATTTATGACCAGAGATACCTGGAGCTTTTTGTTCTCTTGCTTCAGGGCAGAGTTAGCCTCCTCTGATGTGGTCAGAGCTGCTTTGGAGGCCCATTCCTGCTGGTTAAGAAAGCTCCATAGTTGGAGCACTTGACGCTTCAGACACTCCTTCTCCATTTGCTCTTCTTTCAGGTTCTGTTTGAGAGCTTCCACCTGATGGGGCTTCTGTGTGATTGTATCTAGGAGACCCTGGGGTTGCCTTTCTGTTCTGTGTTCTGTTGTCTTGAGGTGGGATATAATTGCATTCAGTTTATCTATTTCCTCCTCCACGGCTTTCCCGGTTTGCTCTTTCAGTGGACTAAAAGCAGAGGCCTTCTCCTCTTTGTACTGTTTCAGGACATTTTCCTTCCACTCTTTAAACTGGGTTTGGGGCAGAGTTTTTAATCCATGGATTATTTTGAGCCTATTTTTTCTGAAGGCCTGACTCTCCTCCTGCCTCTTCAACTGCTCTCTCAGCTCCTCATTCTGTTTGAGCAGATCTTCTCTCGAGGCCTGGCTCTCCTTCTTCTGCCTCTTCAACTGCTCTCTGAGCTCCTTGTTCTGTTTGAGCAGATCTTCTCTGCGAGGCCTGGCTCTCCTTTCTTCTGCCTCTTCAACTGCTCTCTGAGCTCCTTGTTCTGTTTGAGCAGATCTTCTCTGGAGGTCTGGCTCTCCTTCTGCATCTTCAACTGCTCTCTCAGCTCCTCGTTCTGTTTGAGCAGATCTTCTCTGGAGGCCTGGCTCTCCTTCTCCCCTGTATCCCTGAGGAGTGTGTGTGCTCATGGGAGTGTTCTCCTGTAGCACAAACTGCTGAGGGATCATCTCTCCCTCTGGGCCCTCAGACATGTTATATATGTCTGTAGTATTTTGCAGCTCCTCTGCTTGCACGGCTGTGTTCTGCTGCCTACAGTTAATTGGAACGTTGGCTGTTTGAGCCTCTGAGTTCTGTTGTTTGTTCATCTCGCTCAAGTTTTCTAACTGACATGTCGTGTCCATCGGGAAGTGAATGAAGCTAAATTGTTGTCTTACTTTTAATTTACAGATTACACATATAAGTGGATCCACATGTGACATCATCACACACATCACAAAGGAACGGAACAACTGTTTCTATAGCTGAGTGACTGCAATGAATGCAATTTTTCTCAATCTCTTAGAGCGGCGGAATGTTGGTGACTGGCGACACCATCGTCAAGGCGTAACATCATCCTCCATGGCAACTGTACAGAATATGGCCATGCATTATGCATTCACTTGCGTGGCTTCTTGCCAGTGCTGTTGTTGTTGTGTTACTTTTAATGGCGGTTGGCAGACAACTGAAAATGTGCATTTACCGCCACCTACTGTAGTTGTATGTCTTCAAATTATGTGTTTTACACTATACCATAAAAAAAAAGAGAGAAAGAGAGAGAAGGAGAGGGAAAGAGAGAGAGAGAAGGCGAGAGAGAAGGAGAGAGAAAGAGAGAAAGAGGGAAAGAGAGGAGAAGAGAGAGAGTAGATAGAGAAAAAGAGCGAGAGAGAGCTTCTTGCCATTGCATGGAACTCCATTTATGTCTATGGAGGAAAGTTCTACAGTTGCCATGGTGACACAAAGCACACACATTTGTAAACACATTTTGATGTGTTTAAATGTTTTTAAATGGTGTGGAAACTGGTGCAATATTTTCTATTCATATAACAGCTATACATAAGAGTGTTATTGTTATTAAGAAGAATACAAATTGGATTTAAACACAAACACAAAAAGGTGATCGTGACTGAAAGACCGTTGGCTAATGCTAATGCTAGCTTGTGACTTTGACAGCTCTCCTGCTGTCGTGTCAGTCAGGTCTTTATGGTCAGACTGTGTAACAACAAAGATCAGATTAAAGTCTAACCAGAGTAAGAGCTTCAGACAGAGCAGCGCCTCCAGTTACCCTCACATCACCAGCTAATGTTGAGGACATAACATGAAAAAAACATTTTTCATATTTTGATAACACCCATTTGCATTTCATTCACAGTTAAAGGTGCTGTACCTGATTTTTACTGTGAGAAAGAGAACAAATTAATTTTAAACTCTTCACAGCGACGCAATAATCGCTCACTTATCTAATGCATTCTGAGCATCCTAAATATTCACAGCGATGAGTTTATAAGCGCTTTTACATATATGAAGTAGCTCTTTTTTTCATGTTTCAAAACCATACAAATCAGGTACAGGTTATTTCTGTGTCAATCCGTTTGAGGTCACTGGACCCTTTTCTATTACAAAGTACTTTTAGATCATTCGATTTTAGATATTGCAATGAACAATTAAACAAAACAGATTAAAATTGCACGCGTGCAGGACTAGCTTAATTTCATTGTTGTCTCTGATTTGTGTATTTATAATAACCTGAAACTCAACACATCCGCCTACATACTTGCATGCTGCTGTTATGTCCTTGGGCAAAGCACTTCTCCCACCTTGCCTTTGAACGCACACTGCACCTAAAACCAGCACATCCTGCATTTAAAGCAACTGCGTGTTAGTTTTATAGTCTTCTCACGTACAGTAATCCCTCGGTTATGGTGTTTTCCTTCTGCGGTCGACTAAACGGTTTTAAACGCCAGAGAGGGAGGACTTGTGGAGCAGGATGAGCTGTTTCTACTCAAACTCACACACAATTATCCTGCCGCACCAAATATTTCAATAGTGGGAAGATAGAGTTGTTAAAATACCTGGGAAAGGTCAAAGGAAACTGGCTCAAAGCAGCGTTGTCTCCAAAAAACATCCAGAGAAACCGACAGAGATGAAAAGCACATTTGGATCAGATCAGGATCGTAATTGTCTTATTTGATTTCTGTAATTTATTAAAAGCAAATGCACCTCCACTAGAGGGCTCCATATTTCACAAAAGTCTCCTCTTAGCAGGGTCTGTTTTCGAACACTTGCATTTCTTTGTTTTATGTTGCATTAAAAGAGACGTATTCATTCATGCACGATTGAATAGTCTTTGTTCCCCTACATTCAAGAAGCTAATCCTCATTTTCACAGCCACTGCAAAATACTTTTTTATTCTGTTATCATTTTGGCACAAATGAAAATTAAGGCTCCATTGATTGCTGTTATAAACGGCTGCTTTCCTTATGCTGAACCGTCATCATAGATGCAGTCAGCCTCCGAGGGAACACCCACCGTGGAAGAAGCTATCAATTTATTTCAATGTAGAAGAGCTGCTCTGTCACCCACTGTTAAACAACTACGGCCGCATCAACAACCTCTGTTAAGACTCAGTTGTGACTCGACTTGAATTAGCTGTACTTAAAATACACACACCAGGCCACGCCCCCCACAATGACACGTCGCTGACTTTATGAACGGTCCGGCAGAGCGGTGCAGCGTTGTGATAACGTACTGTAAAGGAAGTCAGTGGACTATTTAAGTTATTTTATTTGTGTTAGATGTTGTGTTGTGTTAGATCTGTCTTGACATTAAAGCTGTCCAAAATATAAAATAAAGATACTTGTGTGTGATAGATTATAGCAGACAAAAGCACAAAAAAAATCTTCTTTAACAAGTTTAATGGGTTTGGCCATGTGAGTGATTCACAAAGTATCTTATTTTCTACTTTTATTGCGCTCCAACATGCTATTATTGTGACCTTGTGATGCTGCATGTGTCTGGATTAGTTCTCAGCGGTTCCTTCTATGTGATCCTAAACCACACCTTTAATGGTCTCACAAATATAAAATGCCTGAGGAAACGGCAGTGTCTTTTAAATAAAATGTCCAATACATAATTTTCCGTTGACTAAAACAAAATGTTTTTTGTTAACTAAAAATACTGATATTTTAGTCAAAAAAAAGTTTAGACATACATTTATGAAAGGAACGAGTGGAGATTAGGGACGTAACAATATCCAAATCACTTGGTACAATATACTGCCTGTACAACAAAAGTCACACTTTTTTTTTTTAGAAAAAGGTCACATGCTCTAATATTTGATAGGACGGCCTTTAGCTTTGATTAAAGCACACATTTGCAGTGGCATAGTTTCAATAATCATTTGCAATATTAAAAGATGTATTTCCATCCAGTGTTGATGATGGAGAGAGTGACCACTGCACAAAGCCTTCTCCTGCTCATCCCAAAGACCTTCACTGTGTCTCCTTGTTTTCTCTGCTTTATGCCAATGATTTGACCCTTCTCGAACACAGTGTCACCTCTAGAGTCTCGCTCTAAAACCTACAAATCAAGTTAGAAATCTGGAGGTAATAATGGACTCAGACTTGAATTTTAACAGCCACGTCAGATCAATAACATCAGCAGCTTTTTACCATCTAAAAAACATTGCCAAAATCAAAAGTATAGTGTCTAAACCAGACCTGGAGAGACTTATCCATGCGTTTGTCTCCAGTAGATTAGACTACTGTAACCGCCTGCTCACTGGCCTCTCCAAACGAGCTGTAAAACAGCTGCAGTACATCCAGAATGCTGCTGCTCGGGTCCTGACTAGAACCAGGAAGTATGATCACATTAGTCCTGTGCTCAGGTCTCTGCACTGCCCCCTGTGGCTCAGAGAATAGACTTCAAAGCAGCTCTGCTTGTATACAAGTCTCTCCATGGCCTAGCACCAAAGTACATCTCGGACATGTTAGTGCCATATGAACCATCTCGGACTCTGAGGACCTCAGGGACCGGCCTCCTACTGGTGCCCAGAGTCAGGACTAAACATGGGGAATCTGCGTTTCAGTTTTATGCAGCTAAAATCTGGAACAGTCTTCCTGAGGCTGTGAGACAGGCCGCTACTCTAGGCAATGTTCAAATTCAAACTAAAAACTGTTTATGTTTGCTGTGCATATGACTGAAATGCTTTTCTTGCACTCTTCTCTTTTATGTCTTGAACTGATTTGAACGGATAGCCTGAAATAATGGGCACTTTAAATCTTAAAAATCTTAAGATTTTTAAGATTTAAAATTGCCTTGCATGTTACGAAATTGTGCTCTACAAAAATAACTTGCCTTGCCTCTTGCCTACTGCCAGTGAGATTTTGCAGGCTTCTTTTTGCGGGGGCTTGTTCTTCTCTTCCTGGTTCGGCTGAGCTGCCCAAAACCCCACGAGTCCTCGAGTCTGTATCGCTTCACCTCCCGACTGAAACCTCATCAATGTTTTGAAGCATTGCCAGGGCCTCTAGTACGGATAAGTCGCTTCACATCCATTTTACCTTTAGCTTTGCTGTGAGAGACACTAAAGGTGGTGCAATGCCCGCGCTGCACTGTCATCCGCGGGGGGAAATTACAATGTAATCAATAGAGCCGTCAAACTGACTGGGGTGGGAGTTAGAGGTAGAATTACTCAGAACTTGTTTGAACGTTTTTATTTCAGTTGAATTGCAATATGGGGATGATATACACAAAGGTAAAGAAAAAGTCAAGAGCCCATGAATCTGAAAGAGCAACGTAATCTGACATACAATTCTAAAAACCGTCAAATTGACGGCCTTGGGAGTTCTAGCGTTAAACATGCTCTTGCACTTTTGCTTTGGAATCTGATTTTTTAAAACTTCAATTGTTTTCTTTTTTTCCAAAACAAACTTCAGTCAGTTGAGTTAGAGCTCCATCCACTGGCAGAAAAGGGAATTACAAAGGGGAGATAAACAAACTTAGCTTTTCCCCTAAAATGCTAATGCGAGCACGTAGTTGTAATTAATGTGATTTGAGGCAGAAATTAAAAAAACTTGTCTGGTGATGATTTATGATCTCAAAAACAGCACAGAAGATCTCAGCACTCTACCTATGGCGTCACAAACCTGGGAAATTAACATTTTCTGAGGCTCAGAAGGAGAGAAGGACAGGACGGGCCCTCAGGGAACCAGGAGGAACCAGGGTCAGGGCAGAAGCCTGGAGGCCACACGTCTCTGTGTGGAGAGCTCACAGGGCTTTGGGACAAACGGTGGGAACGAGGCCAAGACAGAGGACTGGTGAAGACATGTCCCACACTACACTGAGGTCACCCCACTGGGACACACCTCCAGACTGAGCTCCAGACCGGATCACATGACATACGCAAACAGAGCATGGCCTTACAGACAAGCGTAGGGCCGATCCAAACTAAGACGAGTTCAAAATGGAATTAAACCAGGGCCAAATCAGGAATAAATCAGAATGCAGCCAAGAATACATTTATACAGGAGTTCCATGCAAAAACGGTTTGAGGGTCCCAATAGGAATAGTGCGCGTTCACAAGCTGAATATGCTTACATGCACGCTGGGAAAACCGGATAACTGCCCAAGTTCAATTCAAACCGATTTTTCAAAATGCATGTAAACCTTAGGAACTACGACTGAAGCGTCTTGATTCAAAGATCCCAATGACACGTGGAGAAGTGCGTGTGTCCACTGCAGATTAGCATGTGTGGTTTTGTTTTCGTCCGCTGCGTAAAAGTGAATGTAAAAACTACCAGCGCTTCAATGTGTTGAATGAGAAAATAGCTAATTCTCAGTATCATCAGCATGAATTAATTGTTGCTTATCCACATTTACCAACAGTCACTACGTTTACATGCGCGCCAGGAAAAGACTGTGTGGACTCACTCACTTTGGACAACCGCGGAAGTGTGGTTAAAATTTGATATAGATGCAATGATTGTTGTTTTATTGGCAATTATAGTTGCACAGTTTTAGTGCTAATGCTAAATTAAATTGCACCACATTGATTTAAGACTAGGACAAGCGTGGTCTGACTGGTTTTGGAGGGCATGCACTCGGAGGTCTCTGTGCATGTGTAAACGTGGTAAGCTATAATAACAGTTGGGCATTTCACAAAATCTTTAAAGAGAAAATCAGATTAACTCCCATAAGAATAGAACAAAAAGGTTATGATATCAAACTAAACAGCCATTAATTACAATAAAACATGATTTAATATGACAAAATGCCATAAGAGACAGAGAGAGAGGGATGTGCATGCAATAGTTGCAGTGCTGATGCGTGTTTGCTTGCTGTTGAATCAATTACCAACACACGCAGACGCATGGCTCCGTCAGGACTTCTGTGAGTGATTACTCTACTGTAGGACTATTACAGAGGGGGGACTGCTGTCGGAGACCACCACGGCACTACTCCAGGGACTGTACACTACACAGCTGTACACAAAGCCTAGAAATACCACGAGAGTCCGAGCCAAAGTTAAAAGACAATATTTGTTATGTTGTTAACTCACATGCAGAACGAGTCAACTGTCAAAAATCGCGTAACTCGACACTTTGCAGAGGATTGGGGCACTACGCTGGAATCCTGCCATTTTAGAAGCAGTGCTTTCATATGCTGAGGGAACATGGTCTTCTTCGGGTTAGTTCTTGCTAGGCATTCTTTCTTTCTTAGAATAGTCATTTCATAGACCTGGTTTAGATCTGGTGCGACTCAGACATATTTTCTATGACATTTTGGTCTGAAACATTTGAGAATCCCTAATATAAACTATAAAACCGTATATAAATAAATATATCACTAAATCATTGTTGCTTGAAGTCAAATTTAGTTATTTTATTTGTTAACTTAATTTATTTCTAGCAGTTTATTGTCCAAATATTACAGTTTGAGAATGCAAGAGTAATTGTGAAATTGAAGTCACCCTGACATTATAATGGACATTCATAAAATGGAAAAGATCATATTGGACAAAATGGGACACGTACTTTGGGCTCAGTGTACTACGATTTTTCTCTTTTTTCTGTCTGTTTATTTTGGTTTATGTCTCTCTTTGGTCGTGTTTTGTTCGACTGTGTGTTTTTTCGTATGTTTTAAATTTGAAAAATAACAAACATTTTATATAAAAAAAGGAATGTTTTCTTTTTTTACTATACATAAAGATTCTTCTATAGTATTTTTTTCTTTATTTCAGTTGTTGTTGGTTTTCAAATGGGATGCAAAGGGATGTGATAAAGATGAAAATATACTAAAAACAACAGCAACAACAATAGTCTTTATCCAAGGACAACAGAATATGCAGAATTCGAACCAGCAACCCTTCAGTTCCCAGGAGAAAGCTGAAAACACACACAATGGTGCGACAAACGACTCTAAAAGCAGCTTGTAAATGCACTGATGATTGTAATAAAGCAAACAGGCCATAGGGGAATTATCCGTCTCCAACGAGGATAGAACCACCAGGCTTGGCTTCCGAGGTTCCGCCGCAGCAGTTAGAGCGGACCTGTCTATCACCTGCTGGTCACACGCATACACCCAGCTCAGCTTAACATAGCCACATCCATACGAGTGTTGTGATTGTCGGCGGCCATGTCAAGAGTCAAGTACAGCCTCTTCAGAATCCAGTTCAAAGGTCGCGTGCTAATGAGTCCAAACTCTCCCCCCCCCCCTCCCCCCTCTTTGTTGGTGAAGGAAATGTGCGGCTGTTGGTGTAAAGGAGGAATCGTGGAGGGGTGTGGGGGTGGGTGGAGGGATGACAACTGCAGGAGAGGGGAGGGGAGGGGCGTAGGCAGGGGAAGGGTCAGGATGTGGAGTGTACCGGGAGCCAGAGGTGAGGTTCTCAGGGTGAGAGGGGGCGATAATGATAAACGCTGCCTTTTGTGTGACAGGAGGGCTCGGGGGGGGGGGGGGGGGAGAGAGGGGAGGAGTGGTTGGGAAAGCTATCCTTGGGTTTCAGAATGATGACGATCCGTTTTTTGCATTGTCTCGATGACAATATTCAGACGATATTTTCACAATACATCAGGAATGTGTTCAAATGTGTTTGTAAATGTCTCGGCTGAGGTTCAAGCATAAAACGTGAACGTGATAAAGTTAAATCTATTTTGCTCCAGTACAAATATATTGTAAAAGCAGCTCTGGGTGTGAAAATGAGACTGATGTGTGCTGTTTTCACCTAATGAAAGTGTTAGATTCTCAGTGAAGAAGGATGTCTGGCAGCACATTAAAACGCCAACGGGCAGAAATCATTTTATATTATTTTGGAGATTATACTTGGCATTTTTGTTTATTTGTGAGCGCCCACTGCTTTGTTCCAGAAGTAAGCTGTACTGTTTGTTACTTCAAAATAATAATTCAATTTGAAGTTAAAATGTGAGCTGTACCCTACCTACCTCCACGCGGCCTGTTTGTAGCCCATCCGAAGCCCCTCTGCCGGGAATCTCCAGGGGAAGTGGCCTGGATGAGTTGCTCCAGATGTTTCTCCAATTCACTGTGTGAGTACAAGCGCGCACGTGAGGGTACAAGAGCGTGCACGTCTACTGTATGTTTACACAGAGCCAAATGAAAGAGGTGGATCTTCCAATTACACAAGGGTAAACTGTTGATGTAAAGGGAACT
This sequence comes from Chaenogobius annularis, assembly GCA_015082035.1. NCBI lineage: Eukaryota > Metazoa > Chordata > Actinopteri > Gobiiformes > Gobiidae > Chaenogobius > Chaenogobius annularis. The sequence continues at coordinate 183,011 of BJKM01000738.1, forward strand.
AAAGCTAACATTAACCGGCCGGGCAGAGGGACGCGACACTAAGCTAAGTGCACTTCAGAGCTCCAAACACATTGTAATGTATAATGAGAACACAAAACACTTAGGATATACCTGAGCACACTAACGGCCCTGGGAAAGGGACACTTCAAAGGGCTAGTGAGTGCACAGTGCCCAGGAATGCCCCTACATGAACTTAATGGCTTCAAACAGCAAAACACTATAGGACAAAATCATTTTTACACAGTCAAAAGTGACACTAAGGGCACATTCACAGCTCAAATTGAAGCGTACTTACTTCGATTGGGGATCAATTTTGTATCTTTCTGAGCTGGTGCACAATACTCTTATATATTGTTTGTGTGTATGTGTGTGTGTGTGTGTGTGTGTGTGTATAACTGGTGTGTGTGTGTGTATAACTGAAGTAGCTGATATCAAGAAATGCTACCAGTGGCAAAGAGGCACTCGTCATGACTGAACCAGAACAGGCCCTGAGCACCAGAGCAGAGCAATAGGAACTTAGGGTAGGAACGTAGACTGACCGCTTTGCTTTTCCACTCAGTTCCTTCTTCAGCATAACAATAGTTCAATGCAGCGACAGCATCACTGCAGACGCTGCACCGATCCACCTGTCAATCTTTTTTTTAAGGTCAAGAATCATGGCCTTGAATTTGAAGGTGCTGATTTTCATTCCAAACCGTCCCAGTGCATGTGGCAGGTCCAGGTTTGATTGAGCCATCAGCACAACATCATCTGCAAACAGCAGAGATGACATCCCCCACCAGACACCCTCCGACCCCTGACTGTACCTAGAAATTCTTTCCATGAAAATAATGAACAGAACCGGTGACAAAGGGCAGCCCTGGCGGAGTCCAACACGCACTGGGAACAGGTCTGACTTACTGCCGGCAATGCGAACACAGCTCCTGCTCCGGTCATACAGGGACCGGACCAGCCCTTTTTTGAGCCCCCCCAAAAGAAAACCGAATGCCTTTGAAGGCCTTTGAATGCCTTCCCAGATCCCAAAGCACATGTGTACTAGTTGGGCAAACTCAAGCACCCAATGGAAAGTGTAGTTAGAACACCCAAAATCCAACACCCTGTGATGAGTGTGGGAGCCACTATCCAGGGTGAAACATCCAAAATCCACAAGTACATCAAGTCCTTAACAGATGACGTGCTCGGTGAATGTCTCAGGCAATGGGGAACAGAGGATGAGGTGCTGGAGGAGGGACCATCATGGGAGGACAAGCCCCTACATGGGATGAACCACCGAACATGACTGAAGTGGCTGATATCAAGTAATCCTACCAATGGCTAGAGCGGGCCGGTCTGAGAACAGTAACAGAGGCACTCATCATTGCTGCACAGGAACAGGCCCTGAGCACCAGAGCAATAGAGGCCCAGATCTACCACACCAGACAGACCCAAGGTGTAGGCCCCCGAGACAATCCAGCGCATAACTGCAGGGTGCAAGATGCTGGCAGGGAAGCATACATGGAGGTCATAACCAAGGGCTGGCATAGTGTACAGGAACATCTGTGCGGAGTGGACTGGAAACCCCAAGGTCAAAGTGGGAAACACCTCCAAATGTGGTAGAGAATGACCGAGCCAAGATTCTGTGGGACTTCCAGATACAGACTGACAGAATGGTAATGGCAAACCAAGACATTGTGGTGGTGGATAAACAGCAGAGGAAAGCCGTTGTGGTTGACATGGCAACATCAAGTGATGGCAACATCAGGAAAAAGCAACATGAGAAACTGTAAATACCCAGGGCTCAGAGAGGTGCTGGAGAAGGTGTGGAAGGAGCTATTAATTCAATTACAGCGACAAAGTATACATAATACTTTGGCAATACTTTGTGCTTATTTACAGAGGAATGTCAGTCTTTGTCAGTCTAAATAGCCTCTTGACCTGTGACCTCATTAGGCTTGACAGCACCTGTAAGACTTGGCCTGATCCCATTAGCACCACAAGGTCTGTACAGAGTCTTCACCCAGCTCTCACCTACCATAGACCTGGTCCCACCCAAAGACTAGGTTTGGATGATGGAAACATGGCTGCCGATTTGCATCAGTGGCCTGTCCATCCTTCACCATCACAATTGACTGTTTTTGCATTTTGATCGTTACATACTCCAGTACAGATATGTTGTAAAAGCAGCTCTTAGGCTGGGCGTGCACAGGTTCGGCAAGTACATGAACGGGTTACAAGCAAACTGCCTGTTACACGAGCTATGATGTACGCAATACATACTTGACGAACGCGGCGCAAATTCAAGTGGATTTGCTCTTTCCACAGACCAGCAGCTCCACGTAGTACGCAGAGGTCAGAGTATTGGTCATAATCACTTTGTAAGTACTCACACTTGCATTAAACATGTGGCTCTCTAACTGCATGTACTTTAATAAGTCTGGAAACACATATCTAAGAAAAAAACGCTGAAGGGAAAGGACAATGCTAAGACTTGAATTAAAACAATCTAAACTCATGCTGCACTGGTGTTGTATTATATATTTTGTGATTTAAAATATAAAAAAAAAAATAACACAGCATGGAACCCTAAAGCATACTTCAAAACCTAAAGGATCTGTATCCAGTATCGGTATAGTAAAGCATCTGTTTGAGTCTAAATGCGACCAAAGCGCATTCTCTGCATCTGATTATAGAGTGCTTTATTCTTTGCAAAGCAGGAGCTAATGTTTGTTAGCTTCACAGTGACGGAAAAATTTGTCCCGAAAAGCGCATAAACTCAATGCGGTGAATAATGCAAGGAAGGCATTGGGTAAGTGAGCGATACACGTGCTGCAAAAAGTTTATAATAAACTATTTAAGACAAATCAGGTCCAGTGCATTTAACTTGACTTTTGTATGTATTATTTTCTTTTTAACACTAATAGAATTCGACATTTCAGATTAATTTCTTTTCAACTTTGTGCACAGCAGACGTTTGGATGAAAATGAGACCGTTGTGCTCTGTCTGCATTTCATTCTAGAACGTTTAGCATGCTAATGTTTGTTAGATTTATCATGATGGTAAACTCTGAAAAGTAGTGAAAAACGCCAATAAACTCTAAACATTTTAGATTTTTGTTGAAACTTTTGGTAAGTGAGCAATACATTTGGACCACTGCAAACCATTTAGATCCGGTCAAGTACAGCACCTTTAATGCACCTGTCCAACCATCTGAACATGGGAAGATAAACTCTAGTCCCAGATGCCGAGCTTGTCTAAATTCTAAATTGAGTTCATAGTGATTCCGTCTGTCAGAAAATGCGTATAAATTCATTGCAGAAAAAGATTCAGTGGTCATTATCTGGACAATGTTCTGGACAATTTTTTTTTCTTTTCTAAAAGACAGTTCGACTTGAATAGTCAGCGTTCCTCATTCGTCCAGGAGTTTCTCAGACTAGATTTGCAGATTGAGAATGACTGTTGGATGAGCGTCGAAATATCTAAAACAGTGTCCAGACGAATGAGGGATCACACTGACTTTCTGATTGAACAGGAAGTCAATGGACCTGTTTTAGCTGCAAAAATGTGGTTTATAATGAACAAAATGTAAAATGATGATCTAGTTATAGTTCAAGACTGAGTACCTGAAAAAAGCAAAACAGTCTCCTTGAAGCAATTTCGTCACAAGAGTCCAGTCTGAATAAATTTACCAGGCAAGTCAATAATTATGAAAAGATCTTGTAAATAACTCTTTGAAATGAATAGAAGATTCAATGAGAGCAAAAATCAAACAAAAAGCTACATCACAAATGTACCAGTATCTCATCTGAGTCTAATCTCCACATCTAGTCTCCGCCTCTGCGTATACAGGCCAAATAAACACTTGTCCACTCGCACACTCGGAGGCTGCATGGGAACCTGGTCCAGGAGCTGAGCAGCCGTTTGAAGCCAGCTGTCACAACCTGACAGGCTGTTGTTTTAGAGGCCGCGGTATGGTCCGAGAGGGGAGAAAAACAACACCAGGAATGTGTACAAGTCAGGACCCAACAGTAAATCCTGCCCACCGCTTCCTCCGGGCCCGAGCAGGCGCAGAGGAGAGGGTCGGCCCACGGAGAGAGCCCCCGTCCCAAAGCAGCCTCTCATCAGCACCACTCCCACTGCTTTCACACCTTGTCTTACTGGCAGAGGTGCTGCTCAAATATTCAAGTGGACTCCTATAAATGAGTGCTGTCAACCAATAAAAAACCAAATAAAAAATGTGTCCGATTAATCACACTTTTGAAATATGATTAATCACTATACGTAACATAACATAAAACTTTATTAAGTATTGTCGCACATTTTCTTTACGATTTTTTTGTATTTGAAATATTTCACAGATCTTAACACATTTCATATTTAAAAGCCCTATTGGCTCATTCCTAATAAATCTGTGTGGTCACATGTTTCAGGAAAATGAACAGGTTTTGGTGGGTTCAAGGACCGTCATTGCTGCTTGTGACAGGCTCTTATGGTGACAAATGTAGCTGTTGGAGTTGGTTTGGCGTTTACCAGTGTTCTGTTGTAGTTTGGTGAAATATTTGGCCCATTTATTAATTTTAGAGCTCATGCGCAACAGCTCTGTGGCGTCTTTGGTCAAAGAGCACGTTTAAAAACAGACTACTTAATCTGCGTCGGTTCATGATTAATGCATCCATTTTTAAAAAGGAATTGCATGAGTTAACATGTAATCTTTGACAGCCTTAATATATACATACATATGCACTTTTTTATTAAAAGGGTTCCAAAACTTTAAGCTTGAAGTTTTCTTTTGAGTTGGAGATGTGTGTAGAAGTGGAAAGCTTTAGTAGTGATCCTTCTTCTGCTCTTGAGCCTGTGACTGTTCTCACACATTAAGCTCCATGTTAAGGAGGCTCCTGAGCCACATTCACTGACCCCTTTGCTCCGGCCTGACATACATCATCCAGCACTGCACTGTCCCGACACCTCCATGGGCTTTGAACGTACCACGGGTCACTGCACCAGCTGCCCACTCCCAACAGGGACACAAGGAGAAGAGCCCAAAAATGTCCTCTGGGCCCCACAGCGGAAGAGCCAACAAGTCATTTTTACACCATAGTTGCAGATGCGATACATAGCAGTGGTTGTGCTTGGCTAACATGTGGTTCTCAGTGGTATTTTGAGCTGAAATAGAGGAGTTTTGCGGCAAAAAGTCTGAAAGAATGAATAACTAAGTGCTGCACAAAATACATTTGCGCTTAACACGAGCCTAATTCTGGTAGATTATCCTTTTGACAACGACACACTTATTTTCCCACAGTTTCCTCCACAGAGCCGCAGGGCACTTCCCTTAGAGATAGGGTGAGGAGTAAAAGGGGTAAAGCCTCCACATCGAAAGGAGCCAGCTGAGGTGGCTTGTGGAGGAAAGCAGAAGAAAATGGATACATGATTAGCAAGACTTATAATAGACAACTGTGTTTGAAACCTGATTTTGGTCAGTCTGCAATTATTATTTCACATTTTCTCAGAGAAGAAGAGCTTGCAAATAGATTCATGAAGCAAACGTGAATGAAACTGAATACAACTGGAAACATTTTACAACATGGTTCGAAGCTCAAGGCCAGTGAAATGATAAGAAAAAATATCGCTGTAACTTATTTACTGACGACAGAATAGCACTTTTGGATTGCCATCACATTACATCAGGTGAAGAGGACTGTTCAAACAAGCACCACATGTAACAAAACACCGCTCCAGCTCTGATTGTGATGAGGAAATAACATTAGAACACATAGAATGAAGAAGTACGTTGGTGGTTACATCATGATGAGGAGAGGAGGATGAGGAAGAGTAATAGATGTTTACACAGTCGCAGGCATACGTGTGTGTGGGTGTGTGTGTGTGTGTGGGTGTGGGTGTGTGTGTGGTCAAAGCATTAGTCTCCTCCTACATGTAAATACAGTGTTCTGACAATCAGCCACCTGAGCTAACAAGACTCCCCTCAAGGAGAGAGACAGGAGAGAGGGAGGGAGTGAAAAAGGAGGTGAGAGACAAGACAGAGAGAGAGACAGGGAGAAGAGGGGGGGAGAGAGGGAGAGAGGGAGAGAGAGAGGGAGAGAGAGAGAGAGGTGGGGAGAAAGGAGCAAAGGATCAAAGGAGGGAGAGAAAACGAGAAGAGAGAAACATAAGAGCGAGAGAGACAGGAGAGAGGGAGAGAAACGGAGAGAGAGACAGAGACAGAGGGAGAGAAAGGGAGAGAGAGAGAGACAGAGAGAGAGGGTGGGAGACACGAGCAAAAGAGGGAGAGAGAGAGAGAAGAGAAAGACAGAAAAGTGAGCAAACGGGAGGTGAGAGAGACAGGAGATAGAGAGGGCGAGTGAGTGTAGAGGGAGAGAAAGGCAGGAGAGAGAAAGAGAGAGGGGAGGAGAGAGACAGGAGAGAAAGGAAGAAGAGGGAGGGAAGGTAAGGGAGAGAGAGAAAAGAGACAGAGGGGGAGAAAGGGAGATGAGAGATGAAACATAAGAGCGAGAGAGACAGGAGAGGGAGAGAAAGGGAGAGAGAATGAGCCAGGATAGAGGGAGAGAATGGAGGAAGAGAGAGAAAGAGAGAGAGAGAGAGAGAGAGAGAGAGAGAGAAGAGAGAGAGAGAGAGAGAGGGGAGATGGGCAAAAGAGGGAAAGAAAAAGAGAAGAGAAAGACAGAAAGAAGCGAACGGGAGGTGAGAAGGGCGAGTGAGTGTGAGGGAGTGAAAGGCAGGAGAGAGAAAGAGAGAGGGGAGGAGAGAGCAGGAGAGTAAGGGAGGATAAAAGGGGGGAGAGAGCAAGTGAGAAAGGGAGGAGGGGGAAAGCGAGGGGAGTGAGACACAAGAGGGAGAGAAAAGTAAGAGAGCAAACAGGAGCGAGCGTGAAAGGGAGGAGAGAGATAGAAAGAGGGCAAAAAAACAGAATAGCAGGAGGAGAGAAAGGGAGGTGAGAGAGAGAGAGAAAGGGAGGTATGAGAGAAAGGATAGGGACAGAAAGGGGAAGAGAAAGTCAGTAGAGAGAGAGGGAGGGAAAAAATCAAGGAGAGAGAAATAGGAGAGAGGAGAGCAAAAGGGAGAAGAGAGAGAGAGACAGGAGAGAGGGAGAGAAGGGGAGAGAAACGAGCCAGGATAGAGGAGAGAAGGAGGAGAGAGAAAGAGGAGAGGGGCGGGGGGGGGGGGGGGGGGGACAGGGAGGTGAGATAGAAATGATGAAAGACAGGAGAAGGAGGGAGGGAAAGCGCAGGAGTCCAAAACTTGTTTCCCTGTGGCGGCCCAAGGGTGGCCCCAGGGCCAAGCCAAGTATTTACGACAAAAATGTTCCCAATTGAAAAGAACCCGGCAAAACGTCCGACTGAAAACATAGCTGGAGATTTATTTCGCTTGATTCCTGCTTGTGTCATTCATCCTGATAACATAATCATTGTAACCAAAGTCTTTTGAATTCAGTCTATAATCCAAACAAATATATCTATCTCTAAATGTTTTTTATCTGCCTGTTTTTGTCACATTAACTTAAGTTTCTCATTCAGAAACTCCTGACTCTAAAACGTAAAACTGTGAGGCCAAAAAACACGTTCACTTCCAAATGTCTTAGATCTGTGGAGGTCTGTTGTACCTCCACACATCACTGCCAATCACTGCCATTTCTGCCGATGACTGCCTCAAATCAGCGTCATTACAACTGCGTGCTCTCACATTAGCATGCCGAGGCAAGCTAGCTTTTGTTTGTTTCCCCATGGCAATTCCCCCGATTCGATTGAATTTCTTCTAACTTACATTATTGCGTAGTTTGTACAGACAAATCAGTAGCCTTACCAGAAGGTTTTTATATTTCGTCTTCACAAGTGTGACAAAAGTAAAAGGGACCGAAGTCAAAATGTAATAAAATACACAATCTCGGAAACAAACATGTATTTACCTTTTAGTTAAATAAAAGAATCTACAGTTCCATACGACTACATTTCAAATATCCCCGGAACCTCCGCTGTGCCAACCTCGGTATTTGAGTATTGAGTATTTATGGATGTCCAGCCTTGTCCACCACCAAACCCGCACGGCAGTTCTGAGTTCCTCTCAGTCGGTAGCCATAGTTCCTCTCCACATTCTTGTGCATGATGTCAGCCCTCAGAGGAACCTCCATATTAAACATGCACCGAGCTGCTTTATGATCACAGTAGAACAGATATGTCAACATTCACGTATGTTCTAAGACTACATATACTTTTTCTTCCATAGTGTATTGTATAAGCAGCATTTTATCTTCAGTAAACCTAGAAGAAAGACTCAGATCTGCTGCGTGTTTTGGGATGAGAGCGGATGAGAAGATTGAGTTGTCGTCTTTGAGTATTTGGAGATTTGGAGAGTTTGATTTACAAAACTATTCGTGTTTGTGCTGCTACATATTCAAGCTCCTTTTGCAGAGAGTTTGAAGGCCACTGCGTCCTGCGTTCACGTGACATTGTTTGTTTGCGTGTGAGCGACTGTTTCAGGGAAGCGAGCGTTCTGTTAAGCTGCTCCCACAGCTTGGAACTTTGCAAGCTGGTTTACTTTCTGGGGTTTTTACTCTGTTTTAAAAAAACAAAAACGAGAATGACAATTTTTCTGTGCTTTAAAATCATGTCCTGTTTTAATCTAAGTTTTTTGTGTGTGCAAATGGTTAAATAAAGGTTAATAGATACATTTTTCACCCTGCTTTACTGTTCTAAAGCTGTGTCCACACAAAAAAGGCGTGCAGGTCAATACTACGCTAATACTAATTGAATCTGAATAAACAATAATTCATCAATTATTGCCTCCATGCACTATCCGCCACTTGTATGTCTCCAAGGAGATGTTATTTCTTTGCCTCACAGGATTGCATTAAACATATATGTTCAGTTACAAGTGATTTTATTTAATTTTAAAAATATAAATTTATTTAGGGGGTGCACGGTGGCAGAGCGGTTAGAGCTCTTGCCTCCCAAGAAGGAGATCATGGGTTCGAAAATATTCCTGGACAATTCTTGGGCGAACATAACATCACATGACCTCTCTGGGTGGAGTCTGCATGTCCTCCCCGTGTTACCGTGGGTTCTCTCCGGGTTCTCCGGCTTCCTCACCATCCTCCCACCGTCCAAAGACATGCATGTGTTAGGTCAATTGGCAACTGTAAATTGGCCCTAGTGAATGAGTGTGAGAGTGAATGGTTGTTTGTGTGTCTATGTCTCTGTGTTAACCCTGCGACGAGTTGGCCACTGTCCAGGATATTACTCCGCCTAAGGCCCAAAGGCACTGGGATAGGCTCCAGTCACCTGCGACCCCTAACGGGAACAAGCGGTAGAGAATGAATGAATATATTTATTTACTTTTTACTTTTTTACCGGGAAAATGTTTACTGTAATCAGGCTTGTCTCTCCTGATCTTGACCAGTTGGTGTCACCTGCTTGTCTCTATGGAGATAAATAAATGTAATTCCACATTATGGAACATTGGGCATTTGACCATGGAGACAAGCAGGTGGCAGACCTTCCATCAGAATCAGGTCATAAAAGATGGAGCATCTTGTATCTCCTTGAAAAATATGAAACATTTGCAATGGAACAATCGGTCCATTTTCAATAAAAGTGGTTGCTAAGGATAATGTTAGGAATAATGCATGTAACCAATATCCTCTGCATTTAACCTTCATCACCACTGTGAGGTGCACTGGTCTGAGACCTTTCTTCTGATCGTGATCCAGTGCAAGGTCGGGAGCAGAAAATCACTCAGACAGAGAGTGAGCAAACTCTTAGTAACCCAAGGGTTAACCACTCTGCCACCATGCTGTCAATCTAGCAATTCTATTCCCTCTCAGGCTTAAGTGTGTGTATACAAACGCTAACATCTCAAGGTTTCCTGCTGCACATCCCAGTCTGACCCCTGTCCCGACTCCTACTCCGGGTGGACTATACCTCTGGCCTTGCCCCTGGCCCTGGCTCTGACCCCTGGATAGCTCCCTGGCGCACCACCTCAGCCCAAAGGGAGCCGTGTTGAGCTAGCATCCTGGAGAGGGACAGCACCAGGAAGTTCGGGGGCCTGGTCCTTGCACCTCTCGCCCGGCAACACTTGACAGCTAATATTTTTCTCGGCGAGTCTGCACTTCCAAGCAGGGGATCCCGTTACGAGCGCTGCAGTGCGGGCCAGCTGTTCAAACATCGTGATTAATTAAAGGAATTCGGTTTGTAAAACAATCCCGTAGCGCTGCCTCTTGCACTCCGTGCCTCTGCGTCATCACTCATTCGCACTTGCAATTTTGTACTCCATCGTTTTGTTGTGTCCTCAGACATGTGAGCCAGATGTGACCAAGAACTCCCTCTTTTTAGAGCTAAGTTGTTGACAACAAGTGGTCTGCGTCTTTAAGGGACAATTTGACTTTACTGTTGGTAACGTGCACTTTATATTGACTTAAAGGACACATATTTAGCAACATTTGCATTGTTATTGTCCTTTAACCATGCTCTTCAGTAGCTACGCTTAACATAATGCCTATATACAAAAATGTCACATTATGTTACGTCCTGCCTCTAAAGTACCATTGAAAAAACAAAAGCTAGCCTTTTAGCAACAAAGCCTGAATGCTAATGTAGGCACACAGTTGTAATGAAGGTGATTTTAGGCAGAAATGTTAAAAGAATCTTTTAATGTTCTCCATCATAAAAGTATCTTGACTTCTGTTTCGTTTCATGCGTTCATGTCTTTAGGTAGGCAAATTTCGGTTTTCTCCTGGACTCAAAATGCTTGCAACCACTGCATACTCCATCCAGTACTAATCCATTCAGAAAATTTCCAAACTTCCGAGTCATGGTGTATACACGTAGTTGAGTCCTTTTCTAATGGGATAAAGTTTTTTTTAGATTAATGGCATTTGCTACTAAATATTTATCTTTGGCTTGAAACATTTTAATAAAAGAAGACTCTAGTTGACATCTGAGTATCATTTCCAAGGTAACCTGGAGTACAGCCATGTTTTTACGGCCGCATGCCTTGTCCATGGAGCAGGTGATGTCTCTCGTTGCCAATTTCCTTACTCCTCTATCTCCCTCTCCACCTCTCTCTTTCTCCTGAGTCTATCCTCTCTCTCTTCCGTCTCTTTTTCAGTCTATCAACTTTCACTCATCCCTCTTTTCTCTCTCGTCCTCTCTCTGTAGTTGTCGTGAGGAGTGCAGGTGCAGACTGTTTATCAACGTGCAGACAGAGGCCTAAAACTCCCATCAGGCCGCAGTAACCGTCACCTCCGAGCTCCGGGTCAAAGGTTACATGGGCGTGCGGAGGGAGGAGACGAAGGCCAGCTTTAGCAGAAATACTCCGCTGCAGCTCAAAAACCAGGGTAAGTAAGGTGTCACTTAAGTATAAACTGATTTATCCATGAGATATTGCGACGGGCTGGTTAAAGCATGCGAACATGAAAGGCTCTGTGCTCGTATGGAAAGTCTTCTTCATGCAGTTAGTTGTCTAATTACACCAACAGGGAATTGTACTGTGCACATTTATCAAGAGACACTACAATACACAGAAATATGATTTATCTATTTATTTGATCGGGACAGTGCATGATAAAGGAAGGATGGTAGCCACAACCCACATTTCGGCCACACATTTAGGATTTAAATGTGGTATTGAATAGATAGCTTGGACTATTTATGTTTGAAGACTTTATTGTTTCAATTTTTTTTCACCATATAACCCATCCTTTGACCAGGGCCTCAGGACAACGTGTCAGAAGCATCTTAAACCCAAATCCTGGAGGATTAGCCTGTTTTAGGTCGATGGGCTCATCAAAATGGCCAGAAGAAACCCACGCAGACAAGAATGAAACCTTTAAAACAAAAGTCCCATTCCAGATTGGGAATAGAACCCAAGAGCTTATTGCTGCATGGTGAGCAGGAACAAAATGTACTATTAAAAGAAGAAGGTGGACAGCAGAAACCAGTGCAATGCAAAAGGGCAATTGTCAGCACGATACTAAGACATAAGGACGAGTTAAAGGACATACATTATGCATTATTTGTATTGTTATTATCCTTTAAACATGCTCTTGAGTACCTTTAGTTTGGTATCTCATGTTTTAGAACACTTTTTAAATAACAAACAAAATGTAATTTTAATTTTTTTTTCTGTAGGATTCCTCAAACTAGTGTGAAAGAAGCTAAATGCTACTCCAGGTATGTTTTTTTGATGAGGGAACAATGTTAGAACATGGCTAAAAGCTAAAAAAAAAACTGAGATGATCAGAGTCCAGAGATGCCGGGCTCAAACTGCATGCTGCACAGCTTGGGTGTTTTCAAGCAATCCAGACCGCAAGCCTTTTCCCTATATTAATGATTTGTTATCGCGTGAGCACGTGGTCTCGTGAGTGCACGATCAAAGCCAGTAAGAGCACTACAGAGCTCTGGTCCTCCACCACAGGAGCAGGAGCGGCACCAGGTGCAGTCTGAACAGGCGTGAAGAAGTAAACAATAATAATTCTGTTTATGAGGCAGCCTCACCAAAATAGATTCCATTAACAAAATGTACTCTAATACCATGGTTAAAAAAGTCCATAATTCGACCAAGCACGAACTTAACTTAATACAAACCTAACAGTACAATACACACATTACAGTCAAACAGATGTCATGAGCCACCACCATGAACCACACCTCATATTCACAGGCCACAGGCTCTCCCCTCTCCTCCTCAGCACAGATGTTGGAGTGCGAGGGGGAGCCAGAGGAGAGCTGGCCTGTACCCCGCTGCACACACGACCGCGCACATGCCTCCTCCTAAAAAAGCCAATTGGGACTTTCTCAAACTATTTCTATGATGGTCTGGATCGTGTCGGCCTAACAACATCTGCTGTGAAGGGGGACTTGGTGAAAGAATTAAGGCAGGGTGCGCGACATAGGACGCAGCTACCAGGGTTACTGAGGAGGGGGTTACTGGTCCACCTGGACATGCAATATATGCTGTCAGAGGGGCGCTTCAGACCCACTTTAGAGTGTGAACTGGGCCAGAAGTGGGGCGAAAAGTGGGACCAGAGCCAAGACACAGCTGTGAGTTTGCAGACTGTAATGAATATTTGAGAAAGGAATGAGTTTTGAAGAGAAAAAATTAGGGGAAAAAGGTGGATATGCCTGCAAGAAATACAACTTGAACTAGAGACAGTGCTATAGCTAAAAATTACTGCCCATAGTTGCAACTTCGAAGTGCCGGAGTCAGGACTTGAACCAATGATGCTAGGATTCAGAGGCATGTAGTGTATCCGCTACACTTCCACTTCCACAGAAGATTCTGGACTGTGGGAGCTGATGGTTTCAAGTTGTTTTCTCTGCGAACATAAGTTAAACGCGTGTCAGCTGTGGAGAACACAGGATGCTTGGTAAAAGGGTGGGAAATATTGACAATATTTAGACATATCACTTTATACCCAGGGTGAGTGTGTTGTGAAAGTAGCTAACCTCGGGCTGACCTTTAAAAGAGCTTAGAATTGGATCCAAATGTACTTGGATCATAGGCTATATATGTATGAATGGGCCGGGCGCAACTTGTGTCTGACAAGACAAATTGGATCAACTCCATCAGCGAGACATTCGAAACACTCTCCTGCCTTTGTCTGCGTAGTTAAGCCTTGATCCTGTGCTGTTCAGAAGGGTTTTTAAAACTCTGCTGCTACCAAAGCATTGCCCTCACGATATACTTAGCCGCAGGTGAAAGAAAAGACCACAGCGTGTGGAACCGGGAAAGTGAGCGTGTGCACGCAAATGACTGTTAACGGATGCAGTAGAGTAGACCAACATAATTTACCTCATCCTTTTATCAAAACATGTGACCATAGTTTAAGCCATACAACTTCCATATTATTTCATTGCATTACTCTTATTCTCAGCAGTTCAAAGTCTTTCCCTCTCTGCTGGCTCACTGCGCGTTCTGGTCAGGTCTGTGGATTCCAAAGCCCAGAGATTCCACAGTCGTATTAAGTGACTCGGACCGGAAATCCCCTCTCTGTGACCACGGCAGCCTGTTTGTTTAGTTCAACCTCTCCATGGGTGGTATTGTGGGCCAGGCCAAGCCCACTTCCAGATGCCCAGGAGGGAAGGCTTAGAGCTGCCTTCATGCCCAGCTGGCATCGTGTGGTCCTGCTCCAGCCACAGAAACATAGGCCTTCTGCGAACACCCACCAACCCCCACGATCATGGTGCTTCCCCACATGATCCTGGTACTCCCCCATGACTCTTGTGCACCCACAATCTTGGCACTCTCGGTACTCTCTTCTCCACTCATCGCACTTCCTACAACCCAGGTTCTTCCCCATCCTAGTACTCCTGGTGTGACCTGGGGACTCCCTGCCAGATGCCGGTTATCCTTTCGTGAACCCCGTACTCTCCTCATTACTCTCCAGAGGTGGGTAGTGTAGCCAAAAAAATTCTAAGTAAGAGAAGAGTGTTATTTCAAAATAATGTTACTTAGGTAGAAGTTCAAAGTAGCGGTCCATAAAATGACTCAAGTAAGAAAAACTGTAAGCGTGACTGTCTGGATGTAACATCTGATTTACTGGAAATTAATTTAATTGGAAAGACAAACCCTAGACCCAGGACAGCTCATACCCCTCTCTCTCTCAGACTGCACAAGGAACAGCTCCGGTGACGACAACCATTCTATAGCCTTAAGTATGAAAGGAGTGCGGTGGTGCAGGCGGTGGTGCAGGCGGTGGTGCAGGCGGTGGTGCAGGCGGTGGTGCAGGCGGTGGTGCAGGCGGTGGTGCCACGGCGCTCCAAATTCCTTTTGTTGTATTACATTTTCACTGGATGCCGCAGCCCTCTGGCAGCCTTTTCCCTGTATTAATCATTAGTTACCATGCAGGCACGTGGTCTCGCAGGTGTGGTGATCAAAGCTGGTGGTCTTCGCAGAGCTTTGGGCGGCTGCGCTGGTGCAGGCGTCAGGGTCAAAATTAGACTGCTCAGAGCGTTCTATTTTCTGCAAAGCAAGAAGTGTGCATTTAGAAGGGTATTGTGTGTTAGCTTTAGCGTAATTGGTAAACTTCATACTGGTGAAACTCATTGCGTTGAATAACATAATAACGTAATGAATAACGTAATGAATAACGTAATGAATAACGTAATGAATAACGTAATGAATAACGTAATGAATAACGTAATGAATAACGCACGTAATGCATACGTGAGCAATAACATTGGACCCCTGCAAACAGTTTAAAACAAACTACCGTAGCTCTGTTCTTCATGTCAATAAGGTAACCAAAAAACATTTAAAAATGCAAATATATATATATTTTCACAGGATTTAAGCAAAATAAAAAATAAAAAACATATCTGAAGGTGAAGGCGAAGTGCAGGTAATGCAAATGTTCAAATCATTTAATATTGTCAACATAAAGCTTTTGTTTACTCACAGTGGAAAGAGGAACTGAAACTTTTACTCAAGTAAGAGACTAAATTACTTAAGTACAGTCGGGAAACAAGAAGTCAAATTGTATTCGAAAGTCAAATAAATGTGACTAAATGCAGCTGCCTACCTCTGCTACTCTCCCCATAACCAATGTACTCCCCTCTCCACCTTGCTACTCTCTCATGATGCTGCTGCTCCCCAACAATCCTGGTACTGCCCCAGGACTCAGGTACTCCTCTCACCCACGACCCCAGTACTCCCCCTGGACCCGCCTGCACCACCATAGGGAGGCTTGTAGGACCATGTGACTACAGGCGGACTAATTACAAACAGGCACACAGGCTGGCAGGGCAGAGTATGAGGTGGTCTCAGCCACGGTTTTTGGGTCTATGAGTAGTAATGGGCTGCAGTTTCATAGTGGGTAAATACTTTGTCCAATAAACAATTGCATGCCGATCACAATGACCATTTTTCGGGGATTACATAGAGATGCACCTATATTTTTTCCCCCTGATGATGCCAGGTAATGCCTTAGAATACCAGTAACTATAGCGCATACATTATGTCCGGCTCCAAACTAGATCTACAGTCCATCTATGTCATTTTTCTGACGGCACCTTGATGTGTAGAGTTTGCATGTTCTATCTATGTCTGTGTAGATTTCTCTTACCACTAAAAACATGTTCAATAGGCTCCTCCCCCCAGGACTCCAATAAAAAAATAATTTCAATGACCCTTCCTAAATAAAGCTCAATAATATCAATATTTTTACAAGTTTAGTGACTAGGCATTTTGTACTGGTGATAAATCCAAATCGATCCAACCGTAGGTCTTTACTCTTTTGTTTATTCGTTTATTTAGTTTACAAATCAGCCCAAGCCAGTGTGGCTGGTGCGGCACTAGCGGGTCAAGAAAGCACAAACAAAATTAAAAGCTAAATGAAACTAAATGAAACTTTGTCTAAACCCTTGTCTTTCTCGCCATGTCACACAACCACATACATTTGCAACTGCAGCACTTAAGTTGTATTTCTCTTTGCAGAACAATCTGCAAAGAGAAATACTGGTTTTGTTGAACTGCCGTTATCCTACTGGAGAGCGGGGGTTTGAGCCCTAAACCTCCCTGTACTTGTTGTGTTCTCACTCTAAACATTTCACTGAACCTTCTTGCCATGTCTCTGCTTGCCAAGCAGTCACTTGAATAGATTTTCAAATGCTACCCTTTTCTTGAACCAAACTTTGTTCCTAAACATTGGCCCCATCTTGCATTTTGTGACCGAGTTGCACACACCCAGCGGCTTCTGGAAGTATAGAGCCACCCTATTGGAAACTTTTGCTTACATGTCAAGCTCTGGAAGGAGAAGCTCATGGAGCAGGAGTGTACAGGGGAGGGGGGGATTGTGGAAAACATCTTGTGCTGGCAGTGTTCCTTCAGTCCGGCTGCACCTGTGATCACAACCCCTGTGTGCACCACGGCCATTGTGTAACCTGCACCGAGCTGGGGAGGGCTGACACTGGGGAGTGAGAGCCAGAGATATGCGCATGTAAATCCCCCAGCTGGGCACATTATAGCCTAGTACTTCACTGGGCTATACCCATTTTTGGAGTGTTTCCATCGGTGGTGGAAGAAGCTCTTAGGTAAAAGTACGGATACAGGAATAAAACATTCAGTCAGCATCACATAAAAATCTGAAATCTACTCAGTTTCTATTGCTTTTCAACAATGTCAATTTCAGTGGTGCACTTTGGCAAAGATGTACAGTTATTTATTGTTAAAGATTTTTTTTGGGACAATGTAGGATAAAATGTGGAAGGGAGAGGAAAGGACATTCAGCCAGGTTCAAACTCACAACCCTGCGGTATCAGTACTAGCCACTCGACTACCAAGCGGCACGTCAGGTATGTTGTACTAATATGCATGCACTGTATTACATGGGTGGCCCTACAATTGGACGGTTGTCTACTGCGCTCTATCGTCTGGTTCTAGGCCCTCTTACCTTCGAACAGAATGGAGGGCTCTATAACGTGAACCCTGGGTGAAACAAAGCAGCGTAGAACTGAGTCGGGCTGGCAAATAGAGTCAGTCGCTCCGTTTACAAGCACATAGAACTCAGAATACGCTAAACAACCAAACTCAATTTGTCTTTGCCCAAACACCTGTCAGACCACTCATCACAGCAGGTCAAAAAACTGTAGTTTTCACTTTCTCTTTAACAGAGTGGACCAAAACAAAACCACACGTTAGTCCGCGGTGGAGTCACTGTAGTTTTTCATCTCTGCTGATTGAAAGAGTGTGTTCAGACTGCACTGTTACATGGAGTATACATACATGTTATAGGGATCTTTGAGTGTTAGAGTACATTTGATTGTACTCCACCACTCCTGCCCCCCTAAGCACACACATGTTGCAGACCAGAGCTGTGGGGCAGTGCGTTCGTTCCACTGGACGCAGGCTGTTGTTCTAAATCATAATAGTAACCAGACTGTAATCACATTATTGCACACATGGTGGTTTTGACAAGTGGAGGGAGTCATGTGCTGAGGCTTTGGCAGGGTTAGCGCTGCAGTCTCCCAGCTGTGAGCTCCGAGCGGGCCGGCCTACCCCTCCAAACCCCACCCTCCCAATCTCATCCCCCTTCTCACTGCACAGTTCCACTCACTACCATGCATGCTTGCAATATGAGAAAAAACTTGCGGTACACACGTTAGAAACTGGATTGAAGGAGATGTGTAAATGTTTTCCATGGCACAGAAAGTAAGCCATGTCCCTGTTTAAATAATTTTTCAAAATGCATGTAAACCCTGGAAGGTCAATTGAATCTGGAGCGGTCACTACGAGAACACACTTTTGGAAAACATCGATAGGTCACAACTCGTTTTTTCGTGGAACGTTTGATTTTCAGACAGGCTACGGACTGCGTTGCTCACAAGTTTCAGACACATTCAACTGCACGACTGTGACGATTTTGAACCCTGCATGTTAGATATGGACTCGAATCCAGGACAACACAAGATTACAACAAGTACGCTCCATTATAGCATGGAGAAAAGCTCATGAAAGTTGATTTTGCATAATATGTCTGCTTTACAATCCATATGGCAGCTGTTGACATGGGGTCTTCGCATTGAGTTTAAGGTTATTTCCCATGTCCTGTTTTAAATGACAAAGCATTTACTTATTAAACTTATGGTTCCTAAAACAACAGGACCGCTTTAACGGTATGTGAAACAGCAACAAAAGTGATGCATTTTCCAGAACAACTTTGAGAGATGCACACAATATGCTTTTACCATAAATGTCATAAAAAGTGCATATCTTTGGACCGCATTTGGCCCAAAGTCTAACTGTTGTGGCTTTGGACTTCCACAAGGCCTTGGAGGATGAAAACAAGTGGTGGTCCGAGCCTGGGATGTCGTGAGGGCCTGATTCCGGAGCCCTGTCCCGTTCACAGAGGCGTGGCTCTTTTACCGCAGCGTTAACAAGATCAGGCTGTGGGGCGGGTGTGCAGCTGGCCCAATGGAACGTATGGACAATAACAGTGAGGAGAGAGGGACTACTGGAAATGCAGGATGGAAGATACAAAAATGTGAAGGGAGGAGAGAAGGCAATTAAAAGTGCGCAAGAGTGTAACCTTTCTGTCGGAGGGTCTGCTACTCGCTTGCCTCGAATGTTACACAGTATGGAATTAAAACTCTGCATAGAAACAAGCAAGTGCTCTCACCGTGCCAATAAAAACACCTTTAATTAAAGGCGCTGCGTCTGATTTTTACTGTCTAAAAAAACTTGGAAAAAAGAACTAGTTTATTCATAATGACGTAAAATGGTTTCTTAAGTTTCTTAAAATAAACCAGGGGTAAAGTGCAGTGCAGGGTCCACATCCACCTTCTTCCCTGTTCTCCAGCAGTGTCGTGGCCGGTGTCTCCAGTGTGCCCTGCAGTGCCTCAACTGCAGGATACACCAGCTACGACCTACCAGGACATCGCGCAGGGCCAGCACTCCTCCCACATCGGACTAATCTCGCAGCCATAACCTCGCGCTGAACACCACTATCCTGCATGTAGGCAGTACTTACATCGGGAACAGGGACCTTGTCCTGCCGCTGCCCGTGTTGCACTTTGTGATGCTCCACCCAGATCTCCTCGACGGTGCGGAACTGTCTGTGGTTGCCCCCCTACGCTGCTAACAGCCTCATCGCCTGCCTGCCGCCATCCAATGCCAGCACCAGGCTCCCCCGTGCTTCCCCACCATAGCTCATTTGCATCATCCATTTCTCCGCCACCTTCACAACGCTGTGGCTTGCGGCCTCTCGGCCCCCCAGGGCCCTCACTCCACTTTCCTCTCTCTTCTGCCAGTTCCTACCGTCTTTTAAATGTTCGGTCCTAGCGCCAACTCCAGGTGTGTTGATCAGCCTCCCAGCAGGGATTGGGGTTGCCCTAGATCTAAAACGGCGTTTTGCCTTTCATAAAAACATGTAAAAGAAAATGCATGCAAAAACATATTCAAAACTATTTAAAAACCACCAAAGTGACAACAGCTGACATTTCCACACAGGGGAAGACTTTCTTTTTCTTGCAGGCTCCATCTGTAAACAGGAGCGTTTGTATATGCAATTGTGTTGTAAAAACAGGTGCCAGTGTAGATTTTAATGAGCTACACACAACAAAAACACCAACATTTTAACTGAAAAACGTGTAAACTGAAATAAAATATAGCCTATTGCTTACATCTGAAGGCAATCAAGAAAATGTGATACAGACTTACTGACAAACTAACAGTCCATATAATGAACTCACTGATACCACAAACGCCGGCAACACCCAGAGGGTGCCGCCGCGATTCGAAACGCTTATGAGGAAGTGACACAGCGTATGTACCACACGTCACCCGCACGGCCCGAGGCTAAAGCAAAGTTTTAGGCTTGTTACCGTTCATTACCAGAATTTCTTCCCAGGCGTTCTCTACACATTTAGTCACGTGGTGCAGGAGCTCTATTGTCTCTCTATTGGTATAAAAACCTAAAACAAATTCACTCTTAACCCCGCCAAGTCTTGACTCAAAACTAAAGACATCGTAATGTTTTGGTACGTGATAGACGTAAGACGAGACACGCTCCTACGCAAAACGACCAAAACCACTTCTCCTTCTGCCCCAGCCCTGCAGCGGCCCTGGTTAACTTCCCCTGTGCCAATGTGGTCTACGATTTACAGCGGAAGCCCGAGATGAGAGAACATTTCTGTCTAAACAAAGAAAGCAGATGGACTTCATAAACCCGCCCCAGAGAAACATAGTGTCCCCAAGTTGTTCCAGCTTTAGCTCGACACGTTCTGCAAGAGCTTAAGAGAAAGAAAAAAAACAATTCCCAAATCCCCGGCTGCACTCTTGGACGGTGGTCTCGAAGTTTTGAAGCGCTCACGGCCCAAGAATCCCAGGAATGGTTTTGTTTGACTTGGCCTCCAGGGAGAAATATATTGTGTCCATCCGTGGAAATACGATGCCCAGATTTGCTAAAGTGAAACCAGCAGAAGTGAAGAAGCGAGACGAGATAGGAGGGTTGAAACTTATCTACAGACAGCTGGTGATGGTGGTCTATCAGCCAAATACATCACACTCTTAACCTTATTTTAAATATTTGTCAGACATGAGTTCGGTTTGCTTAGTTCAACAACGAATCGGGGCTCTTTATATTTTTAAGATTGGTACATTCATGGAAATTTGAGTAGATGCATTCATTCAAGAACATGTAACTTCTGATGCACTTGAACTTCTCAGACATCGTACTCTTACTTGTACTTGAGTAATGTAATGCACAGTGTTTCCTTTTCCCACTGTGAGAAAGGGTGCGTTCACACTTGCACATACTGTAGACTGTATCGAAGTTGGGATTTAACTGGGACTAAATTCAGACCCGGACTACACCGTGATTAAACCAGGAATAGATTGTGACCGAACCAAGTCCACATCTGGGGCACACTGGGCTCAAACTAGGACCCAACAAGTGTGAACTACAATGACAAACGCTTATGTTGACACTATGAAATGACTTGAACGTTTGTGTTTCTTGAACTACTTTACTTTTTCTCAATTTTGTTTCTGTCCTTTCAAAATATCAAACGTTGAGCATCATTTTTTGTTTTGTCCTTGAGATGTTATCTCTAGAAAGTTCAACCTTACTTTGCCCAAATCCTTTTTTTATTTTTAAATCGTAACTTCTTGTCATTAGATTTGGATTTAATAGACCATTTTTGACTTTCCCGTCACCGTCAGATGGATACAAATTTGTTCATCTTGAAAGTCTTCTAAATGTACTTTTCTTTTTGGAGTTGTTGTTGGGGGGCAGTCTCCATGGCGATGTTAATGCTTTGTCTTGAATGTTCCATAGTATGGCATTACACTTATTGTTCAGTTCAATGAATGTTGTTGCAATGTATTTTTGCTGCTAATAAACACCTTGAGAAACATGCATTCTGATTGTGAGTGGCTGTGAGTGACTTGGGGTGTTCAATATTTAGTGGATAACACAAAAGTACAAAAAAAATAAAAATAAATCTAATTTGCAAAGTAGGGCTTTGAACCCCAGCCTCCCACACAAAGGGTAAAGGCCTCTCCTACTGAGCTAAACATCCATATAAGAGATGGATGCTGATTGGATTAAATAAGATGACTTCATCGACCAAATCCTTAAATTAGCACTCTATGTTGTTAAATGACTGCCTGTATTTCTAATTTAACATCTAATCATTATAAATGTGAACAAAGCCTGAGCTGCAATCAAAGACTTGTCTCTAAAAGATAGTTTTTAAGTCTGTTTGTTGAAACTGTTATTTTGTTGCTGTTGCTTCACTTCTCCTCTGCACATGCTCAGTTAGGGCAAAACCTGCAAACATCCTTGATTCCCACACAGGTTTATTCAGCGTGGTTTGAGCAGAGATCCATGGGTTTGAGGCTGGGTGGTCCTCAGAGCGCATGGGCAGACCTCTAAAAGAAGCTGCTGTCCGCTCTGGTTCTAAAAGCTCATGTTAGAGAGCGGAGCATGAACGGGCCTCTGAACACGGTCACAGACTGAGCCGCTTGGGCAAAATAATAATCATGCTTCCTGCGCAGTAATGCCCAGCGGCCTGTAGAGGCCACTAAAAGACACGGTGAGTTCAGCCAAGCTTCAGCAGCAGAGATGAGGGTAAACCGATCTTATTTGGATATATTTTAGAACAATCCCTACATAGTTGAATTGAATTGATTTACAATCACTGATTGTCTTGATTGCCCTGAGCGTGAGCCACTGTATTAAAGATTTACATAATGACAAATTGATAAATGCACATTAGAACTTAAACACACTTTAAATCTATGTGCATCGCTAAAACATCTTGTCTCTGAACATGTCCTCTGACTTCCGGGTCACTCTGTACCTAATGTATCCCAATCATCCATAAAACTGTTCCAAAACCTATTTCAGTTAAAACCTGCACACCTGCATTGTGGATCCCTCCCAAAAAACTTCCTCAAATCAGTTCAATATGTCAGCATCTCATTAGCAGGAAATTTACTAAGAACCTGATGGTGAAATCCTGAGAAGAATATCCAGTTTTTTGTAGAGAACACATGTTTCAATGCTTTGTGCCTGTTTTGCATTTGTGGCTGTATTTATTTCATATGACGGAGCAGGGGAGAGTACATGCCCGTTTCCAGTTAGAGCTTTCGGCAGGCTTTGAACTTGCTGTGTGCTGGCCGTATATCTGTCCACCGAGAAGACATTATTTTCAGGATTATTTTGCACAGGTGGTTGTAGAATGAGATAGTTTTTTTTTTACTTAAAAGGAATCAAGTTCAACATCTGAGCACTGAAAGGCCACCGGGTAAAAATGTGGTCTGCATACGTTGAGATACACCAAGAAAAAACAACATGGATAACTAAGACGCTAGTCATCCATGAATACAAAATACTCCTCACGGCAGCAGAAGCATCAGTCCTATCACCACCACCAGTGTGACGCCCGGGGGTACACCTATCGCGGGGCGGATTCGGCATGCATTTTGGGTGGGTTAGGTGCAGACTGCATTACACCAACTCTGGTTTGTGAACGTCACGCTGATTCAAGTTTTTGACCTGAAAAGCGATACAGACGCTGCACTGTCCTGGGAAAAATAGACTCTTTCAGCAGACCCGCACCTGCCTAGGACCCGCAGTGGCAGTGCATCATTTTCAAAGCCCCAACCATAGCCTTGCTGCTAACGGGGGCTGCTTCTGATGACAAAAAGTCTCCTCCTATCTGGGGACTCGGACATGGACCTTCTATGAGTCTTATATGTTTTTGCCCTGAGAGCAAAGGGTCATAACAACACGTTGAAGCTCGGGAAATTTCTACTTTCACTTTAACACAAAACAAAACCACAAGTGCTTGTCCACAGTGGAGGGACCATAGTTTGACATCTCTGCTGATCCAAACACATGTCTAATATTTCCCTGTCTGGTTCGTCCCTGGTGCAGCTGAAGCCGCTCCTCGTCTGCTCCTGGTGTGATGGGACTGCACCGTTACATGCAGCAGGAACAGCACTACACACACACTTCTCCACATGTGTTATTGGGATCTTTGAGATTGGAATCAAGGCGCTGCAATTGTAGTTCCCTGGTTTACATGCATTTGGAAAAATCGGTTGGATCAGGCCAGATATCCAGTTTTCCTGCCGTGCATGTAAAAACAGTTAGTTTGCTGGTTTGAGACCCTGATGCTTTGGGTGGATAGTGGATTTCTTGCTCTGGAGCAGGACATGTTGTGCTGAGTTGACCATGTTATTTTCATCTGTAGAATGGTCTTTGCAAAGGTTCTAAGCAGACCACACAAAAAATGAGGTCAACTCGACCTCAATGAAAACAAGACACATGCACTTAAATTTGAGTTCAAATGCGAAAACCAACATCTTGATCTATTTTTTTATACATCTTGTACATTCTTATTCTTATTATCATTATCATTATCATTATTATTATTATTATAATAATAATAATTATTATTATTGTTATTATTATTGTTATTATTATTATCATTATTATTGAGGGAATTTACTCACTAAAATATATTTGGCTTTTTGGAGCGCCTTTGACATTTTCTTTCAATGGCACTATCTGTTTTGGCAAATGATGGATTGAGCAAAATTTTCTGTCAAAACAAACCATTGTTACAGAAGTCGGCAGTGAAGTGTCTCGCTCAGGAACACAATTAAACTAAGCTTGGGTGGTAAAAGTGACAACTCTCTGGTTAGTGGGCAAACACGTCTACCTCTCATAATAACCTGACTTCAACCATCAATAGTATTCTTTAAACTGGGACTAAGCAAGGACTATGTAGACCACGACTAAACCAGGACTAGAAAAGGGTCAAATCCACAAAAATGAGGAATGTCAGGATATCAAATTTTAGATTTATCATTATTGTGAGGGGAAATATTGAGGGTTTACGATTATTCCTAATCATCAACATTGACATTGTGTTTTCTTTATACTTCAACTTGTAAAATTCACAGTATTTTATAACTTACACTCACAACACTTTCTGGAAAATTTATTTTGAGGATTGGAGACTTTTTTCACCTTGTCTTGAACCTTGTATATTTTACATAATAGTTAATATTGACATTCCTCAAGCCAACACAATGTATACATGTTCAGATTAGAAAACTGTAAAAACTGTGGTAGTGTCTTTGAAAACTGAACTTTTCATGTTCAGAAAACCACCATGGTAATCCTAGGCCTATTATTACAAGTGAACATTCGTCCGTTGTGTCTTTAAATAACCCAAGCTCCTTGATTCCCAGGCCAGAGCAGTGTAACAGTTTGAGCAGATGGACAACTCTTCCTCTGTGTGTAATGGACGACGAGGAGCCAAGAGGAGTCAGAAAGAGCCAGGACGGAGCCAGAACGGAGCCAGGGTGGAGCCAGGAGAGATCCAGGAGGAGCCAGGAGATGTCAGGAGGAGCCAGGGGGAGTAAGAAGGAACCAGCAGGAGTCAGGAGGAACCAGGAGGAGTCAGGAGGTACCAGGAGGAGTCAGAAGGAACCAGGAGTAATTAAGAGGAGCCAGGAAATGTCAGGAGGAGCCTGGAGGAGCCAGAAGCCTCTCCACAGATCTGAACTGTAACTTGGCCTGGTGGCATTACCTGCTTGTCTCCATAAAAAGCACAGCAGTAATGTATCCATGAGACAAGCTGACAAAACACAACCCCAGGCATGTTTTTAATGAAGGAACATTAAATAAATCACTTTAACACAGTATTTGAAATAAGTGGTCACTATAAGCCTCTTATGATGAGTGCAACAACAAGGCCTGTTACGTCGCCCGGATTGGCGTTACCGGGGCCCCATCCTGGAGCCAGGCCTGGGGTGGGTGCTAGACGGCGAGCCTTTGCCCACGGGGCAGCCCGAACGAGCGACATGGGGCGGTCCTCCCATGGACCCACCACCTGCAGGAGGATTCGTAAGGGGCTGGTGCAGAGCAATCTGGGCAGCAGTCGGCGGCGACAGCAGTGCAGAGTACCCAACCATCTTGTAGTCCCTGGGAGGGGTATTAGACAGTGCACTGACCGTAGACTCTTCTATTGGAGGACTTCTTCGTCCACGCGGGCAACGACAGTGACACATGAAGAGGGGTGATCAGGAAGAATGGCCTTCCCGATCTGAACCCAAGCGGTGTTCAGTTATATACTTCTGTGCAAGCCACGGATTGTCCATAACAAACACCATGTTCAAAAACAAGGGTGTCCATCAGTGCACGACGCACCAGGACACCCTAGACCAGAGATCAAGGATTGACTTTGTTGTCGTGTCATCTGACCTCCGACCGCGTGTCTTGGACACTCGAGTGAAGAAAGGGGCAGAGCTGTCAACCGATCACCACCTGGTGGTGAGTTGGATCCACTGGTGGAGGAGGAAGACTTGGCAGGCCCAAGCGCATTGTGAGGGTCTGTTGGGAACATCTTGCAGATGCAGAAAACGTTTTCCGAAGAGATAAAATAAGATAAGATCACCGTTATTCGTCCCACAATGGGGAAATTCCTGTGTTGTATCAAAGATTAGGTACAGAAACAGATTAGGCACAGAAGTATAATAATAAAAACAGAACAAAACACTTAGAAAAGGAAGCAGAGATTGAGGACTCGGAGGCTGACTCGTCCATCACCCAAGCTGATGTCACTGAGGTTGTTGGCAAACTCCTCGGTGGCAGAGCTCTGGGGGTGGATGAGATACGCCCTGAGTACCTGAAGTCTCTGGATGTTGCAGGACTGTCTTGGCTGACAGTTCTCTGCAACATCGCGTGGCGGTCGGACAGTACCTCTGGACTGGCAGACCGGGGTGGTGGTCCCTCTGTTCAAGAAGGGGGACCGGAGGGTGTGTTCCAACTACAGAAGAATCACACTCCTCAGCCCCCCGGTAAAGTCTATTCCAGGATACTGGAGAGGAGAATCCGACCGATAGTCGAACCTCGGATTCAGGAGGAGCAGAGTGGTTTTCGTCCTGGTCGTGGAACACTGGACCAGCTCTATACTCTTGCCTCGAGGGTTCATGGGATTTACCCAACGAGTCCACATGTGCTTTGTGGATCTGGAGAAGGCTTTGGACCGTGTCCCTCGGGTGTCCTTTGGGGGTTTCTCCGGGATCCTTTGCTCAGGGCTGTCCGGTCCCCGCATGACCAGAGCAGGAGCTGTGTTTGCATTGCCGGCAGTAAGTCAGACCTGTTCCCAGTGCGTGTTGAACTCCGCCAGGGCTGCCCTTTGTCACCGGTTCTGTTCATATTTACGATGGACAGAATTTTTAGGCGCAGTCAGGGGTCAGACGGTGTCCAGTTTGGGACCACAGGATCTCATCTCTGCTGTTTTGCAGATGATGTTGTCCTGATGGCTCCATCAAACCTGGACCTGCAACATGCACTGGGACGGTTTGCAGCCGAGTGTGAAGCAGCTGGGATGAGAATCAGCACCTCCAAATCTGAGGCGATGTTTCTCAACCAGAAAACTGTGGCTTGCCCTCTCCAAGTGGGGGGGAGTCCTTGCCCCAAGTGGAGGAGTTCAAGTATCTCGTGGTCTTGTTCACGAGAGAGGGAAGGATGGAACGTGAGATTGACAGGCGGATCGGTGCAGCGTCTGCAGCGATGCGGGCGCTGCAGCGGACAGTTGTGGTGAAGAAGGAGCAGAGTCGAAAGACAAAGCGCTCCATTTAGGAAAGTGTTCTTTCAACGTGTACAGTTAGGTGGAATCAGAATCAGAAAGAGTTTATTGCCATTGTCAATGAACAAAATTCACAAATATAGGAACTTGTCTCGGCATTAAGATGCAACATAAAACACTGAGCGATAATAAAACAACATATATTCAATCAAAAAAGGGCATGCGTTAAGAAACAATACTTTGAAAATGTATTTAATCACAGAATACTTAATACTGCATTAAGATTTATTATGTAACGTATTCTGTTACATCGTCTTATACTGTATTCGATACTCGATACTTAAATACTTAAGTTGCATTATATTATATATTATGCATTATAGTGTAAGAACGCAACCAACAACTGCAACTAACAACTAACAATGATTATAGTAGTAGTTTTATGGTCCCGTCATCATATCTAATAAAGCTGTGTAATCTATCTGTTGTGGTGACGTGGTCCTATCGAGGGAACAGTGTTGTTTTCAGCTGCAGAATGATGTGTCCTGTGGCTGCGCTCTTACTCACCTTAGTTTAGATTTACAGCAGACTTTTATTCACTCAAAATTGTAGCATAATCCTTTGTTTTCAGACACACATAAAGTCTAGTCTTGCTTTCTCCACCCACACTGTTTTGAAATGTCACTAGCTCAAGTTCCTCAACGACGGATGCTGCAGAGACACTCAAACTGTTCAGAGGCAGTCCAAACCCTGGCCGGGGGCAGGATGATGCGTTCAGATGACTCACAGTAAATAGGACTATAAGGTGATCAGTGTAATGTAGTGCAGAGCTGCTGTGGCTGAGGAACTCTGGGTGACCCTCAAAAACATTTATAGGGCCGGGCATTCGGGGGCACTTTGCCATGTAATAAAATGTGTTAATAAAACTGTTTTGTTCCAGTAGAAAGTTGCTCTTAGGGTCAAAATGAGACCACTGAGTGTGTTGTAGAATGATTTATTCTTCGCGAAGTCGGAAGTGCACTGTTAGCATGGTAGTTCTTGTTAGCTTTACTGTGACGGCAAAACTCAGTCGGTCTCTGAAAGCTGTGAAAAGCACTTAAAAACTCATTTCGGTGAATAATTATGATGCTTGGAATGTAGTGTGTAGTGACTAGTTCTGTTTTTCCACATTTTCAAGACAGTAAAAATCAGATACAGCTCTTTTAAATGTTTGAATGTGAGTGTGTGAACCATTGAACTCTCAGGACCATCAGACCATATGTTCCCAGAATTAATCTGGCCCCTGTTTGGACGTCTGCTGCAGGCTGTCCAGGCTGTATGCCACAGGAGGAAGGGCACCTTTGTCCTGAGGGTTGTTACTCACAAATGACTACATGACTCATCCTTCCTGATCCTGACATCCTCCTCCTGTTAAGTTCTGCATGAAGACTACTCAACGTGCCACTTAAATTGCCCCTAGGAATGAAAGTTATTTGTTTGTTTATTTGTTTGTTTGTTTGTTTGTTTGATTGGTTGAAGCAGGTAGGCCATGTTTTTGAAAAGGAAACAACATTATCTCAGTATAACTACTTCCGAATATCATTACTCAAGTAAGAAGTGGTCCAAAAGTTACATCAATTAATTGGAGAAACTACTACTTAAAGTGCCTATGACCGGTTGGACGACTCATTGAACTAAAATGCAATTAAGATAAATATATTTTGAATTTTGCTAAAAATTTTGTCACAGAACAACCCATTTTTTAGGTTGAAAATTTCACTTCCTGTTAATTATTGATGACATCACACTTGGAAATTACCCAGCAGACACTGGGTAAATACTTGGCTAACGTCACCATTTTTTCATTTGACAAATAAAAATATATGAGAGCAACTTCATTTTGTCAAATGAATGTGTCCCTAGTGTGATTTCTACAGATCTTTCAACATTTTCTCCACAAATACATGCTCAATTGGTGTAAAACTATCATTTATATGCACAATCGGTATAAATACACCAAATAAAGTCAAAATTATAAAATCGTAAAAAAAGGACAAAACATTAAATGATGCACAAAAATCTGGCACAAATGTTGAAATAATTTAACATTGTCACTTTTAGATTTACGCTTTTACACTAGCAAGAGACTGTTACACTGTACAATATAGTAAGAGTAAAGGTATGGCATCTGAAAAGTACTCTGAGAACAAAGTGAGCTGAAGACTTAACTTTATTATTTTGCCGTGTCAGTAATCACAAAATTGGATTCAACGCAAAATTCGGTCTAAGAGCCATAACACAACAATTTGACATGTCTATTTTCTTTTAAAGTGCTAATACTGCGTGGAAAGCTCAAAAGGTGCTCATCCCACCACACCATCTTGTTTGAGTTTCTGCATACTTATCACTTTATCTTTTCACATCGTCAAAATTCCTTTCCTCCTTGGGAATTTCAAACAAGGCATTAAGTGAACAATCTTCACAGTTACTTAAAATTCTTGAACTGAAAACCCAAATAACACTTTTCAAAGCCACTTCTTACCTGTCGAT
Source organism: Chaenogobius annularis (assembly GCA_015082035.1). Taxonomy (NCBI): domain Eukaryota; kingdom Metazoa; phylum Chordata; class Actinopteri; order Gobiiformes; family Gobiidae; genus Chaenogobius; species Chaenogobius annularis. The sequence continues at coordinate 213,074 of BJKM01000738.1, forward strand.
ATCGGCTTCTCCCGCTCTTTGGTGCGTGTTTGGGGGTAGATCCAGTCCCACATGGAGATAAGAGGCGGAGGAGGTGACATCCAGGCCCGAGATAAGTCACTTGAGTCCAGATAGGAGCAGCTCAGTGTCTGGGAGATGAAAGAGCTGATGGAGGAGAAGATGTTAAGAGTCTGTAGCAGGTAAACAAGATGGGAACGATTTGGAAGGACAAGATTTATCTGCGCAGAAGATGCAAGTACACGCTTTATCAAGAAATTCAGGCTCAAATGTGTCACTTGAGAAAATAATACTGAATGAATTTCTCCTGTAATTACTCACATAAATGTAAGAACAAACAAACAAAAAAATCATCATGCCATGTTTTCATATAGAAATAAGGCATTTTATGTGTAAAAACATAAAAAAAAACTGGGACATTTAAATCTGAAAAAATGGACTTAACCAGGTTTAAAATTGACAAAGTAGATAACGTTTGTTTTTCAGATTTTAGATGGTTTTTGAGTAAACTAGATCCAACAGAAAATGTTCCCTTAAATTCAAATTTTGCTGAATATTTTTTTAGATATAAAACTTTAATAAATCAGGCTTAGAATGAAATATCAACCAAGCCGTCAATAGGTTCCGTTAGAGTCTTGTTAATTAAGTCTAAGATTGTAAAATTTGTTGTGTGCACGTGCCACTTTAAGGCCTGATCGAGAGAAAATAGGATTTTAAGAAAACCTTTGGATTTACAATGTCCCAGAGAAATCTGTGGATGTGAGTGCATCAAATGAAATAATAAAACATCTTTAGGGCCAGAGTGGACAATTTAGCAAACTGACAAAAAGAAAAAGAAGACAACATTTTGTTTTGCCCGTAGGGTCTCGCCTTAAGTAACAGTACAAACACAGGAGCAAAAATACTTAAGTAAAAGTGTCAAATATAATAATCTACTTATGTAAAGTATTGAAGTACCTGAGTCAAATGTTGTTATCTTGATAAAGAATTGTACACATTTTTCAGTTCCGTTAAAAAATGTCATGGAACACACACACACACACACACAAAACAACAACACTTTCTCATGTTGTGGTGGGAGGGGGGAGGCGTTCTACTGCAGACGCCTGTGGGTCATCCAGATACGAAGATAGCATGTTATGTACAGTCAGAGGTGGTTGTACTTTGCTAATGTACGTAAGTACATTTTTCAGGTATCTGTACTTTGCTTGAGTATTACAATGATTTTTTACTCCTAAACCAGTGCGAGCCTGCATGCGCCTGAGTCATGGATCGTGCCTCGCTTTTTCCCCTTTCACTTCTACTTTAAATCCTGTGGTGTGGACTCACAGACTCACACACGACCTGTTGGAAGAAATATAAGCCGCGTGGACCTGAGGCCGTGGTGTGAACACGAGAAGCTGTTGGTGCAGGGAGAGGCTTAAACAAACTGACTGAATCATATTTTAGTGGTGTTTGAGCACATGACCACAAACTTATGGGGATTTTTTGTGAAGTAGCAACACAAAGTGACACACACTTGTGAAGTGGAATGAACATTATACATGATATCCAGGTAAAAAAAACTAAAAACCACATAAACAAAACTGAAAAGTTGCAGCATGCAAAAGTATTCATCCTCTTTTCCCAGCAAACGATTGGTCATACGTTTCCTGATGATTACTGAAAGATCGAATGTTGACCTTAAGGACTTTTTGGGTCCTCAACTTTGAACAGCCATAAAGTTGTTTTTTCTACTTTTAAAACTTAGATGCATAGAACTTCTTCTTCTTGGCACATACATACCTAATACATGTTAAATAGTTTTATATTTGAACTTTTTTACTGTCCAGTGAAAAGAAAAACGTCTACTCTTTTTTGTAGACTCTGGGATTGGCCAGTGAATTGTTTTAGCAGGGACAGGGAAGCTGCTCAGAGCTGATGGAAGATGGATGGAGCCTAATACAGGGCCATCTTGGAAGAGAACCTGTTGGCGTCTGCAAAAGACTTGAGACTCAGGCGCAGGTTCACCTTCAGCAGGACAACGACCCTAAACATAAAGCCAGAGCTCCAATGGAATGGTCTCAAACTAAACATATTCACGTGTTGAATGGCCCTGTCAAAGTCCAGACCTAAATCCAATCCAGAATCTGTGGAAGATCTGAAAACTGCTGTTCACAAACGCTCTCCATCAAATCCGAGCTTAAGCTGTTTTTCAAAGAAGAATGGGCAAAAATGTCAGTCTCTCTGTGAGCAGAGCTGTAGAGACAAACCCCAAGAGACTTTTAGCTGCAAGTGCCGAGAAAGTTGGTTCCATAAAGTATTGACTCAGGCCTGAATACTTTTGCACGCTGCACTTTTCGTTTTTTTTTTTTTTTTTTTTTTAATCTGGAAAACATGTATAATTGTCCTTTTGTGTTGCTCTTTCACAAACATTGCCAATAAAACGTATTTAAGTTTGTGGTTGTGACCTGACAAAATGTGAAAAAGTATGAATGAGTTGAGATGCCTTTGCAAACAGTGTCAGGTAACGTTACTTCTAAAACTAGCTTGTTAAGTTACCTCATTAATAGCGTGTTAAGTGACTGCGTACTCACAAGGTACGATTCATTATTTATGGACAATGTTGCAGTTATTGGTGACCTTTTTTGGCAACGCTGAAGGCCTTTGGAGAGTCGGGGCGGTGGGAAGACAATGGAGGTAAGACATGACAGAGGAGAGGAATTTGAGTACTCTAACTACTACGCCAACTATTGCGTTAATCCCATTACTGGCTGTAAAGGCGCAGAAAAGGTGAAGGTGTAGTTTTGGCTCGTAGCATGTCATGGATTACCACTGAGAGCAATAATTTGAGCCCAGTCTTTAACGGGGGGAAATCTGTCAGGAGCAGTGGGCAGTTAATATAGCATAATATTAGCATAGCACCTTAGCATAATAAAGGACAATAAAGGATTCCTATGCCTCCTTCAATGACTTGAGCCCTTCTTCGTGAACACAAAACAATGGTGTGCTGTTCCTAATATACAATATTTACAGAGTCCTGCGGGGTCTCTCCCTGTTAGCTTTGGAAATCCCCTCAAGACACAATTTCGGGTTTGTTTTTCTCAGCTCAAACTCAAATCCACAGCGGCGGGCTCCGAAAACCGCACTGACGTTTTGGAAAACACTCTGAAATGTCAACAATGATGTGAGATAGAACTCGAGGTGATGGCGATACGGGAACTGTCACGTAACTCTCTACAGTCCGCCGCAAAAATGTGCCACGGTGTATACAGATAAACGCACATGATGGTGTGAATGTTTCAAGTCATCGTTTCTTAAAAAGCAAAGGAAGGCGATGAGACTGCTGTGTGTGTCTTATTCTTTGGAATTGTCTTTTTTTGATGGTGTTTTCTTGTATGGAATTGGTATGTTCTCCCTGTGATTAAATATATGTTCAAAGTTCTGGTTCAACTGCTGCGTTCATGCTGTCCTCGGGAAAATGCTCGAACAAGTCGCGAGAAGAACTCGGGTCAAAAGCTGCTGCCTGACTTCAACAACTGACCTGCTGTGAAGACGGACCGACATCAGCTGATTTGTTTATTTATCTTAAACATTTGAGCTTTTTGACTAAACTCTACTACATTTAGACATTTTGTCAGTTGTCTATAGATAAGAGCAACATATTTAAGCAAAAAGACTGTTTAATTAAGATATAACGTTAGCTAGCTACAGTAAGAATGCTTTCCAAAACAAATAACTAGCTAACGTTTAGCTTTGGACAAAGCTAACAACAAAACTTCTTTGTTGTATTAAATGCTGTCACAGAATTGATAAAATGCGATTTTATTACTGGTCACACAAGCAAGTCAGATCCTCAGATTCTCATTTTGGAATCCTGTGTTCTAGAGGAGCCCATGAACATAGCATAAATCTTAAAAGGCAAATATGCAATACTTTCGTTATTAGCCTTTAAACATGCTCTTGAGTACCTTTAGTTTGGCATCTCATGTTTTAGAACTAAAAAAACAAAGTTTATTACAAACAAATTTACATTTGGTTCTCTGCTGTTTCCACCAGGACTACCTGAGTTTTGGCACAATCTACTGGCTGCAGAGGGAATTACACACAGTTTAAACTAAGCATAGATCCATAATTTCACCACATTTCAAGCTGGCCTCTCATTTACGGGTCTCAGTACACAGTTGTATTGATCGTGATTAGATGATAGAAATTCCCAAAGGAGCGAACAAGTGTTTTTGACGCTCGGTGGGTAGAGGACTTTCCACCCAGGATTCTAGTGTGAATGAAGCTAAATGCTACTCCAGGTATGTTTTTGATGAGGGAACAATGTTAGAACCTGTTTAACACTAGAACTCCCAAGGCTGTCAATTTGACGGTTTTCAGAATTGTATGTCTAATTACTCTGGTTACGTTGCTCTTCCAGATTCATGGGCTCTTAACTTTTTCAAGGCGAATTTTTTTTTGTGAAGGCAATCAGACTCGAGGACTCGTGGGTTTTGGGCAGCTCAGCCAAATCAGGAAACGAGTCGGAGGACGAAGAACAAGCCCCCGCAAAAAAAAGCGGGTAAAATCTCCCTGGCAGTCGGTCTATTGTAAATGTTCAAGGTATTTATGACAAACTTTATTATATAGTTGTGGCATTTTAGGCTGTCGAGATCAATAAACTAAGCGCCTGTTGCTTCAGCTGCCCCGGTAACATCACCGCACATGAGCGGCAAATTCTTGGCAACGGCGACAATATTCAAGGTATTTATTTTCTAAAACTATTTGGCTGTCTTTTTTAGGAAGGTGGGCCCAGATTAATTAATAACTCGCTCGTTTCGCTAACACAAACAACCCTCCTCCTCCTCCTCCTCCTCTTCCTCCTTCATCCGCTGATGCTGGTCAACTTCGGCACTCTGAATAATGATAATATTCATTAAAGAGGCTAACAGACCAATTTTAGCATTTTAGAAGAATCATTCTTTTGATTACGTCATCGCCAGAGCGCAACCGTCAAATTGACGGCTTGGGAGTTCTAGTAGTTCTAAAATCCTGGCTTAGTGTTAAAAGCTTAAAAAAGGCAATCTTGCATAATATGAATCCTTCAACATGGACATCATATTTTCCCATTTGGAAAATCATTTAGCAATGTCCCTGCTGGCTACAATAACCTAGCATCATATAAAAAAGGACATTCATTTTGTGCCATTAAACTAATTAGGCAAGTACTTTAAAAAAAAAAAAAAAAAAAAAAAAAAGCAAAAGAAGAATACTTGATGCTATCTGCTAACATATGCTAACTGCTTTGGATTTTTTCTTTTCAAGGTTTAGCCCTGGTGAGTGTAGGCAACCTTTTCCTGTTAATTCATGCTTAGAACCTTTGACTAAAATAAAACCAAGGCAAGGACCCAACCACACAACATATAAATTATTCCTTACAGTGCATCAAAAGTGCATCAAAAATTGCAACACAGTTCATGAGCTGTATAAAGCATGAACAAAGATTGATTTCATAATTAACAAATAGCAAATAACATTACAAATGATTTAGGCTTAGTAATTACTTAATTAATGCACTAACCCTTACTGCTTATTTAAGCAGTAATTAAACTTGAATCAATCCTAACACACTATGTGTTATTAAATAAGTCTTTGTTAAGTCTTTATCAAGACTATGTTCTGTATGCAAATATTTGTTGTGAACGAGGGATGAGAGCATCGGTACTGAAGGTCAGTCACTGATTACCTAGCTTGTGATGACCGTAGACCACTGAAGACATTTTTAGAATTGATGCCTTGCCTTTACCCGTTGGTATCAATACTGTCTATGCAAATATTGACACTAAAAAAGGCATCAATAAAAATATAAATAAATCTTCTTTGTGTCACTACTCCTTCTCCAGTGAAATGTTTTAACTGATCCGTCTGTGATACTGTTCTGTATTGAGTATCAGTATCGAAAAAATACTTCCAAAAGTGCAATAGTAGTAATATTGTGAACACAATTTGACCGCAGAACGAGTCCGGTGATGAACTGCTCAGGAGAAGCCAGTAATTTAACCCCTGGCGCAACAGTCTGAGGAAACTTCAAACGGAGCAATTTATGATGCGCAGAGAAGGTGAGCTTGTAAACAGGATTCATGAAACAAACGTGAACAAAGATACATTTAGAGACAACAATATAACAGTTCAAGCTCAAAAAAGTTACGTTTTCATAATAAGTGCCCTTTAAAGTGAGCCATTTACACAGATCTGTTTCAAACATGTTCTTAATTTACTTGTTTACTTTTGTTAATGGCCTCCCAAATTCCTCGTGACATCTGCAATAAACCACAACAAATTACAGAAAAAAACTGTAGACGGTTTCAGTCCTATCTCGCAGCTTTTCACTCTATTCGGAAACAATTTGATGTCATTTTGTGAGTTCCAAACCTTGTCAGCTTCACCCAGGCCCTGCACATAATGGCATTTAACATGACATACGACATAATGACCAAACAGACATTACGTCGTTTCAGAAAGGTGTGGTTCTGCGAGCTTTGGGCAGTAAATTCAACATATTTAGTTATGTCACCGCAATGTTAACCACTGCTGGAGAAATGTACCCTTTGCAGTAAAGAGCAGCAGATTTTAGAAAGGAAACCACACACACATATAAAGTTAGAACTAAGTCTGAAGTTGGCTCCACAAAAGATGCCATAAAATTTGGGGGGCAAACCAAATAAAACAACAAACCAATGCGTAAACAAAGTGAATGTTTAATAAAGGAAACAGGATAAGTGAGAGCAGAGGTTGAGAGGAGCAGCTGACAGCGTTTATCACCCGCCTCGTTAGTGGGAGTCATTATGGGATGTCTGAATACAGAAGATCGCAAGGGTCCAACCCAAGAACATAGGTGGTCGAAGGAGAGGGTGAGGAAAAGAAGGAATACAGTTTAAAGAAGTTTTTGTTGGTTTTTGGACTATTTATTACACGTGGTTCATTATTTAACATTTTGTTTGTTCTAAACTGAGAGGTTCAAACAGGACCATGATCAAATTTAGGACCTTAACCAGATCGTAAGTGTCAGTAGCTGAAGGTTTACCCCCAATTTACACCAAAGCGGTAAGTGTAGGACGGTGAGACAATCTACACCAGCAATGTCTCATGCGCGTCCAACAAGCGTAATCACACTACGTATTGCTCAAATTAGGTTCTTATTTTTCAGAGTCAGTGGAGTGTCTTCAGCCTTTTCAGCAGGAAACACAAGAAAGAGGCCTAAATTAACTTTCAAAATAAGTTATATAAAAACATGACCGTCACATAAAAAAACGTGTTTGGAGAAACAGGAGTTTTAAAAAGATTTAAAATAAGAAATTAAACAAAGCAACCATTGTAAGCCTCTGGGAGATTTTTCAAGGCATACAAATCAGAACTGTCAAGGAAAATAATATCCAAATGATCTTACTGCATTAATAATATTTCATTTCATTTTCATTTATTTTCATTTGGTCGGGACAGTGTACATGAAACACACAATGTAAACATGCCGGATTAGCTGTGGGCTAATTTTCATCCGTGGGCTAAATTTCATCCGGACAATAAATGGGAAAAAGAAGGCAATTTTGTTTCTTGATGAACGAAAAATGGGAAAGTTTGTGTAAATCTCAATGGAGAACCCCAAAATCACATGTTTGGAACTGTATTTGTGTCTCAAAACCGCTACAATGGACACAATAAATGGATACCACCGGAACATTCTCCTGGCTGAAAAGGCCATCGCCAAAAATATCCCAAGACACAAAGATCCCAAGATCAAGGACTGGACTGATTGCAATTGACAAGAGAAATGGAAAACAATACATTAGCCCTGCTTGACAAACTTTGGATTAGATGGTCTTTTCATGTTGACCAGTGTGGGCTGTAGCTTCTTTGGATGTCTTTTGAAATAAAGAAGAAGGCATGGTACAAAATAACCAAAACTTAGACTATAAGTAGCCTAATTAATGCAAGCACAGCAGCTTGTTATGCTATGCTAAGTATTGCCCCTCTCGTCAACATGCGATATTTAAGTCTCTGAAGTGTAAATTGACACTTTTATATGCACGAATGCAGCTTTGCCCACATTAGCTGTAGCTCCTGATGCAAAACTGGGTTACTCTTTGGTGGATATATAGGGGTTGATGATGAGGAAGCTTTTGCAAAAAAAAAAAAACAACTGCAGGGAGAACATGCAAAGTCCAAACGGAAGGCTCAACATGTTCTGGGCATCAAACCCTCGCCAAAGACACTAAAATCAACACCTTTTTCTCAAAACACACATCTCTCCACTCATTTTGCTCTGGGATGGCAGACAGTCCACTGCACACTGCTCCAGCTCAGGCATGCCTACAACTGGTTTGGATCAGCGTGGTTTACTTAACAGTATATTTTACCCCGGGACACAGAGAGAGATAACCAAATAAACCTCTCAAGAAAGGAATGCTCCCCGCAGCTGCTCGGCTCAAAGCGGAGCACTGAAAGACCTTAGATGCGCAGTTAAAGGAGCGGCTGGAAGGAAGTATAACTATTGCATTTCAACTTGATTTATCCTGATCTTCAAGATTCAGTCTGTGCAGACGTGGTTTAGATCTGTTTTTGAGCATAGCTTGGAATGAATCTTTTTAAACAGAGAACAGAGAACAATACAAAACAACATGATCAGAGAGCAAACATCAAAATAAGAATACAAGTAGACATCAATTAAACATCAAAAGAAACAAAATCATGGCACATTTAAATTTGTCCATTTCCAAATTAAGTCCGAATGTCATTTTTTTTCCATTTGTCTGATGTCTGTTCCTATGTCAGTCCAGTCCTTGATCGTTGGTGAGGTTTGTGTCATCCATTTTTCCCCTGCGGCCAAATGTACATTCCAAAGGTATCCATTTATTGTGTCCATGGCAGGAGTTTTGAGGCCCAAGTACAAAAATTGAGAGGGATGAAAAGGTCAAAAACAGCCTGCTGCAGTATATTGTTCATTTCAGTCCAATATTTTTGGAGCAGCAGGACAGTACCAGAACATGTGATAGTGGTTTGCCTCCTGGCTGCCACAGTTTCTCTAACAATTTGCATTTCCTTGTGACTTTGACAAAAAACTAAATACATTCTTCAAACATAATTCTTTCCAGACTTTGTGGTTCTTCAATGAGACCTACACACTTTCCCATTCTTTGTTGGTCAAAACAAAATTACCCCTCCTTCCCGTTTAATTTTAATATATTTAGTAGATTGGCTGTCCAGATTAATGCATGTATATCATTTTTATATCTTTATCTTTGAAAGTTTGGATTTATATTAAATAGTAAATATTTCAGTTAGAGGGTTATAATGGTCATTGCTTTGTTTAGTTTCTTGGTTAAAATAACTCTTTACTTTTGGTTTTATTTATTTGGTTCTGTAATTGTTTTACAACAAGTTAGTGATTAAAATGATTCTGGTGAGTTATGGGGATTTAATCTTCAATCAAATTAAAATTTTTTGATAACGTGAGCCCAAATAATAACTTATTTACCGTTTTATGGTGATGTCTGAATGTGAATATTCAGTGGCTCAAATGGGGGGGGTAGGGGAAGATTATCAATGACATTATTGGTAAATGCTCTCTCTAGTGGGAGTACACCAAATAATGAAAAAGTGAAGATTAATATTCCTAAACTCCCCCTATAGATCATATTAGAATAGTGAAGGTTGTAGTAGTTTGACATTGACATAATTCATGTGTGTCAAGTGTTGCCCATTTAGTTCCACCACCACCCATAATTCCAAGTTATTTCCTGTAGATTTGATAATTAATTAAATCTGGTTATAATGTCTGTTCCACATATGTTGATGTAGCGAGTTTTATTGTTTTTACAAAGTCATCATCCAATTAGAAAGGGGCACTAAGGAAAGCCATCTGAGAACCACTAACCAAAAGCCAAAGAAGAAAGGTCCCTGAGAGCAGCTCCGGATCTGGGGGTTCCATTATATTGAATCCATTTGAGAGAAAAGCACAGACAAATCCCATCCACAAACACACAACAAACAAACAAACAAGCAAACAAACAAACAAACAAACAAATAACTAGTTTGTATTTCTACTAAAAGAGTCTGTAGATGCAGTCGGCATCCGAGGGAACGCCCATTAATGGAAGCAGTCCATTCATTTTAATTTAGAAGAGCTGATCTGTCACCCACTGTTCAACAACTACAAGAGCAACTGCAGGAGTATTATTGTACCAAATACAGACATAAAGACATGAAGAATCAAGTGGTCCACCAGCCCAAAATGTTATAGCAATCCGATCATGCTAACAATAGCTGTTGGCTTAATGCTACTATGACGCTAGTGCAGCCTGATGTATTATAACATCTACAGAACAATTCATTTACTCCTCTGAAGTAATGCCAGTCAATAGTGTCCATTAAGCCTCAGTTGTGACTGGACTTTTATTAATTGTGCTTAAAATGTGTTATAATTTACAAGGGAAATGTATTTAATAGTTGGATTTCCCATTGAATCAACAGAGAGTTTTCATCCACGCCTGTCCAGGATCCTCCACTATGGCACGTTGCATACTTAGACTTTTGCTGCACTTGGGTTTAACACAGCAGTGAGAGAGGTTCAAGAAGATAGATTCTCTTGATTTAGCAAGAATTCCTCATGCTGCATTTCATACACCTCAGCAGCACCACATCTTCTCTGAGCTCCAGCAGAACTCCACGGTCAGATCTTGTAAAGGCAGGCAGGGCCCTTTCACGTTACACTGCTTTTGTTTTACGGCCACTGCTCTGCACGGTGGTTCCAGTGAGCAGCCCCACACATTTCTCTGCTGGTCCATACGAGCGCCACAGGATTTGAGAGCACAGTGTGATTTAGGGCGAGGCTGAGAGGGAGGTGAGCGCGTGGGCATGTTCCTCCATGACCTGCTCCATCCATCAGTCCAATCCCAGGCTCCAGCTGTTGCCGGACCACACTGCAACACTGGGGCTCTAGCACAGGCATGGTCATCGCAGCATGAAGGTTTTCAAAGTAAATTATGTATGAAAACCACCATAGAAGCCAGGGATGGTTCGTTCTCTGCAGGTCAAGGAGGAGTGAAAGTATTTTTGGGGTCTTGAAAATGAAGAACTGAGAAGTGAAGTGCAGTATATAGGCGAAATAAAACTATAACGTACAGTATCTGGTAGAATAGAAACTTAAGCCTTGTTGTGTTTTTCTTCAATAAACCTGCATATTTAGTCAGTCTCCCTCTCTTTAGAGCTCTATACACCTCCCTGGAAGTTCTCCTTGAATCTCTTTGGTCGATCTTCACCGCACTTGCTCAGATTTGCTGGCCCATCATCCAGAGTCTAGATTCTAGACCCACAGGAACACTTGGGAGATCCAGCATGTTGGCCAAAATAGTGAACATACCTCATTTTATTTAAGCAATTCAACACTACACAATTTAATCTACCAGTAATTTTATTTAGTTGCTGAATTTGAAGGCACGATATCCTTAAAGGGGTACTAGGTACATTTCTGTGCTACGTGCGCCTTTTCTGGTTGTCCACAAACTGCTCTGAATTTAAAGTGTTTTCTCAATTTAAAGTCTATTTCATCCAAATTTTTCCCTCTATTGGGTAATTTCTTGTCTAGAACTACTGTAGCAACAGGGTGGTGCTATATCAGACCTGGTTTAGCACCATATTTAGATCTGGAGAAGTCTTGTTATAGACCTGTTGAAGATCTGGTGGTACTCTGGTGGTAGAGAGCTAAGGGTTTCTCAGGTGCTACTTGGTGTGAAATGTTTGCGAATCAATGGCTGAGAATGTTCTACATAATGGCACAAAACTCATTGTAGTTGAATAAATTAAGTTTATATAATACTGTAAAACATTCCAGGTAAAGCAATAACATTTTCATAAGACAAGCTTTCCATCAGAAAGTTACATAATGCACCTTTAGTTATATACTGTATGTATTGTTTTAAAATTCCAGATGGCCATGAAAGATTGTGGAGGCCAGTTTAGACCATAGTCCAAGATCAAAAGATGACAAGGATTTTACAAAGGAAGCCCATCGTCACAATGTGGCTGCTTTGTCAACGAAAAGTCATCTGAGAAATGTGTGTGTTCTACTGGAGAATCTGGAGTACAGCGTTCGGTGGCAGTCGGCCCATAAAGAGTGACGGTGTGTGCCGAAACCACAACAGTTAATAACCACTGCTCCAGCTCAGCGTACCTCCACCAAACCCGCTGCGTGTGATGTGGTCGGAGTTCTTGAACGCATCACGAGCACTTCAATGACAGGGTGTTCGGCTGCGGACCGTGATGTCATCGTGCGACACACAGGAAAGGGAACCCTGGCACACGTCTGGGGCCCCCAAACCTTTTAATTACCACAGTGGATACATGCGTCATGGCGGCGGAAACTAGAACCACCAAAGAGTCACAGGGATACAGCTGCACTTTACAATGCAGTCCGGTCCATCTGTGGACTGCCCTGTTGAGCACAGGGCAGTGACTTATGCTTGAGTTTATATTATCTAAATGTAGCGTTCACCACTACAGAGAGCCTCTCCAAATCAAACAACGCGTTCACGTCCACATATGGGATTTCCTAAACCTGCTGACCCTGGTCGTTTTGCGTTTTGGCGGCGTCCTTAGAATCCATCATATGTGGACAGACGGAGCAGACAGGGGCCAGATGGCAGATCTATTTACTCCTCTGCTCTTCAGTTTGATGCACAGGCTCGGGACACGAGAGTGGGGCAGTGTAGTGAGTTCAGATAAAGCAGCTCTCCACAGCTCAGTTCTGACAGGGGCAATGTGAGGTATGAGCCACTGTCAGAAACCGTGCATTATTGCTTTTCGACGTCTGTTGGGCACTCACATCAAGTCATTTACCCATTCATGCTGGAGAAAAAATATATAAATAATTGTAATTGACAAGTATTGCAACTGAGATTGGATTAGAAGCCAGTTCACAGTGTACATTTGAACACACCCAGGAGCAGAAGTCTGAGAACTGTTATGGGTGCACTTGGAAACTTTTCTAGTTGAGGGTTCCACCACCCACTTGATATGTTATTGCTTTGCCTAGAATGCCTAGTTAAGCCATGTTTTGACTGGCCCTGGCCCCCTAAACGGTTCGTTTCAGAGCATTTTGGAACGGTTCTATTAATGGTGGTGTGTGTGTCCATGCTCCGGGTCCAGAGGCAGAGCTCGGCTATGTGAACATCTGACATCACCCAAACATAACAAATGTTTTCTTAATCAATAAAATCTACGTTGTACCAAAACTATACTTTTTAATGTTAAGGCCAATGTCAGAAATTTGCAGCCATATAGTAATTCCAAGTTTGTGGTGCTGTGAGGCGTGGCTAAAGCCAGAGTAAATGAGAAACTATTTCCAGTTTATTTGAATTTTTTTCGGCTTTTTTGTGCTGCTTTGCCACATTTTAACTCTCTCTTTATGGAATGTATTGGGGTTTGGATAAAGTTAAATTCATTATGCACTGAAAATATGGTGCCATGCATTGATATACAGGAAACGGCAGATGCTAACGTGCACTAGCTTTGTTTTGCTAAGTCTGTTCATGTTCAACATATTAGTCACTATCACTGCAAATACAGGGCTTAATCACAAGATGAATTCAGCGTTTGGTGAGAAATTAATACTTTCGGTTTTGATCTGCTTTTTTCCTGAGTGTGTGTTCTCTCTTGTCCAATCATCTCACTGTGCGTTCTCAAAAGCGTTCCAGGAGCCAAAGCGAGCCAGAATGCTTTGGAAGTTGTTTCTTAGCAGGGTCCCCTTTGGATCGCTTAAACAGGCCCGTGCGGTTTCAGACCCTTACCAATCCGCTCCAAAGTGAACCAGTGGGGATAAGTCTTTAGTGTGGCATCAAATACATGCTAAATAGGGAAACAAGAAGCTATTACCGCCAGGTCAGATCTGTGGAGAGGCATCCTCGCTCACAATAGCACAACATTAATTAAATGCTAGATAGTTTAATGTTAGACTGTGGAACATTCCAATCAAGCAATAACAATCTCTATGGAAACAAGCAGGTAGCAGACCCTTACATCGCGCATATTTAAACTAACACATTTCATCTTCTCCAAGCCTTGGTTTCAAATTTCTCCATTTTGTGACGTCAAAGGTAGAAATCAGGAGGTCTCCTGCTCTGCTTTCAAAACTTGTTCTGAGCTTTTCTGCGTTAAATCATGTTCATTACAACTGCATGCTTATGTTAGTGGTAATTCACTTTACTGACAGTAGATGGCGTGCTAACCCAAAATCCTTATAAGAAAATGACTGACTGTTAGAGTGTACTTTTCATTGTGTGCATTGTTTTAAGTTCTAAAACATGAGATGTCAAAGCAAAGGTACTCAAGAGCATGTTTAAAGTCCAATAACGAATAACAGAATGTGCAGAAATTTAAACTATTCCATTTGTTTCCAGCTAATGGTAAACGTGAACGCTGAACTCATTGTGGCCTCTTCCCTCCCATCTTGATGCTGTTGTGTGCCAGTGCACCTGTGCTCTGTGGGGGACCTTTTCTGTCCAATTTATACACATTCCCAGAAAAGCTGGATCTTTCAACTGACTCAACAGTAAAACCTGCATAAAGCCAAGTGTGGGGCTGTCAGGGCATTGTGAGTGCACTGGGCAGGGTCTGTGCAGCTCATGGTTCTTCTCAGTCGCGGCTGGAAACATGCCATTACCAACAATCCCAAAACAATCAATGTGAACAGGTGTTTGAATACAGTATGTCTGCTGCCATAATGTGGAGGTTTGAGTGCCAGAAGATTCCTCTCATCCTTCAAAGTTCACAAAGGAGGGCTTAAAGGACAAATATTATGCAGTATTTTCCAATGTTACTGGCCTTACTTTGGTATTTCATGTTTTAGAACGTAAAATAATGCATGTATTTAAAAATAATTCACAACTTTCTGAAAGGTGATCCCTCATCAGCATTAGTATTAGCATGCCATATACTGCTAGCAGAGTGAAATACCATGGGGAAACAAACAAAAGCTAGCTTGCCTTGACATGCTAATGCAAGCATGCAGTTGTAATTAATGCAATTTGACGGCAGAAATGCTTGGTCTGGCGATAATTTATGGATCCATACAAGGAAATGTGGAAGTATTTTGCCTGAGGACACAACAACATTTCCTCTAGCGCCGCACCGTGGCACCTGGTGTTCCAGCAGTGTCCCATCCAAGTACTAACCGGGCCCTGTCCTGTTTAGCTTCTGAGATCTGATGGCCAAAGTGTAAAATTGCAATTATTACGTAAATATACAAATAAATACATTTAAAGGGTAACACATTCTTCTTCACTTAATACATTGTGGCTGACTCATAAAGTACAGTTTACTAATAATAACATGCAACAAGACCCTTCATAACCCAATTATTACTGGTTTAATTAGTGTGCAGTGTGAATTAAAGATGCATTTTGAGACTTGATTCAACTCAATGCTTTGCCTAGATGTTCCAGCAAGTAATGCCACTAGGCCAAGATACGGGTCATATCTATGGAGAGGCGACACCAACCACAGTTAAAAAGGCAGAATGTTCTTTCCATGTTTTTATTATCTTTTTATTTAGCAATGAAAACATTGAATTGAATAAAAGCAAAATAGTTTCATGCCATACTGTGAAACACTGAAGGCAAATCTATAACATAACGCATACATGAATCACTCAAAATACAACTCAATTGGTACGATTAAGATGAGGGAAAACCACAAACATGGATAAACGCTCATTAAAATAATATGATGTCTTCTTGTGTATGTCCGCGACGTTTCATTTCTCTACGACTACAAAAGCGACTGAACAAAACACACTCAACATTTCCAATTCACAAATGGAAAAGATCTTCTTCTCCATAGCATGTGAAGGCAGCCGAGTGTGTTTGAAAGTAGTTTGTGTGACCTCCCCTTACTATACCACATCTTGCAAAAATAAAAAGCTTAACTCTTATTCCTCAGATTCCTCACCAAACTCACCAAGAAACACAATCTGGTTGCACTTATGTCGGTGAGTCATGGAGCATCATTTCGGCTGCAAAAAGAAACATACTTTAGGAGTGTAAAAAAGACCAAAGGGACAGATTTAGAGCTGGGAGGACCGTAGGGGATGTGGATGTGTTTTGTGACCTGAGACCGGCCTGCACAGCTGCACCGCTCACATTTAGAGGCGCATATGTTGGAGACTGGAGAGCGTAGAAATATGTAAATATCGCAAAGGGCCACATGAAAGAGTCCACTGAGCAGTATATGGGGATGCAGAGGGAGAGGCAAACTTCAAAAATGACCCTCCGATGACCTATAGTGTGCAAAGTGTCTAACTGTCTGGTGATTGATAACCCTACAAGTAAGAGGTTGTTTTCTGCATGGAGCTATGACCTACAGTGGAAGCTAGAAAGTCTGCATAAAAAACACACTTATTGATTTATTTCTTATTGTGTAACATTAAATTAAATTACATTTCTTGTGTGGTTGGTAAAAATAAATTGCCAAAAATTATTTTTGTTTTACATTCTATGAGTGCAGAATTACACATTTAAATTTAAGATTTTGGGTCATCCATGTCTGATTACATGTTAGACATTGACTTTTTGATATAGTAATATATATTAAGAGTTTAAAAGCACAGTAACACAGTTATTTTAAGTTTAAAAAGCACTTTTAACTGCCATAGACAGTGGATGGTGCCTTTGGAGGATGCCCCTGGCGATGGGGAAGGAGGCTATCGCGAGAAGGTGGATGACACAAACCAGGCAGACAGGGAACAGGAACAGAACAGAATTTATAATTGATATTGGAAACATAAAAAAAAAAAGAAAAAATAGAAGGCTTTTAGTATCAATTTGGAACTTGACAAATTTGATACACTTTGGACTAACTGGACCAATTATGTCTGTATGTTTATATAAATAAATGTACAGATATATATGGATTACCCATTGGTGAATGAAACAAAACTCCTGTTTTCTTTAAACACATAAAACAACAAAATCAGACAGTGTAAGACCAGAGAGATACAAAATAAATAAAAAATAAGGCATACAAAGTCCAAAATAAGACTCTCATGTTAGTCAAAATGGCGGTCCAGTCAGAACAGTTTATAAAGAGAAACAATGTGATAACATGGCTAAACTGCAGTTCGTTTGGCACAAGACATTTCCCAAACACGTTACACTATCTTTTCCTCACACAATGCCATATGCCCTTGTGTATGACTTACTGTGAGTGGTGCAGGTGTAGCCACTAGGCCTGGTTTATGTTCAGCCGAATTACCAGGCCCTCTTCAGAAGGCACATTTAGCTCAGTGTCTGTCAGCTCATCTGTCTCACTCAGAGCCCACTGCACCTCACTTTTTATGGTCTGCTGTGATTCACGTCCCTGCAAACTTAAACAGAACAAATGTATACAGGGCTTTGATGAGAACAAGCTAACGGTTAAGAGCTGCAGCTGTGGAGAGGGCATGACTTTACTTAGGCATGAGGTTTGTTTTGTTTTAACTGTGGGTACAAGACAAGGTTGTCCCTTATTTCCTCGATTCCTTCTTTTGATACCTGCATAATTTGTGTAAAAAATAGGTCTGCACTAGTTCATGAATTATGTTGGTTTAAAACAGATACAGAGCACAAGGCAGGCTTCAAATTATGGTAAATGGAGTCAAGTAAATCAGCTTCATGTGGTTTGTATTGTCAATGCGATTAAATTTTTGACGATACAAATGGGATATTGTTGATGAGTAATTGACAGAAAATATGTCATTTAATCGACAAACTCATAAAAGCATTGTGTATTAGCAAGTTGTCTAACATGTTGTAAGAAAGGTTATTTTATTTGTAACACATCCATTTTGCTTTCAAAATAATGATTTAATTTAAGACAAAACCTAATTGAAGATAAGAATAGCACCTTGCTTATTAAATACACATCATTTAAAAATAGGCACACATTAGATTCAAAAATACAAAGTAGTTGAGAGGTTTTATTAATCTACCAAACAAAGAATGCCTTGCACAATTTGGATTTTTTTTTTTTTTAATTTACCCTGTCTGATCAATCACCTGAAAGACCAACAAAAGCAGAATTAAAACTAATGTAGGTTGGTTCATTTGGTTGAGTAGCTTGCTCTCTCTGTTCCTCGTCCCTGATCTGAACAGTATAGTACCAGGCCTGTGTAATGCAGTCCAGACGTCCTAATGACTGGTTGTGCTGGGAGCAGTTCCGGGCAGGACTGTGGACTGTGGTGGGGCTCACACATACACATGGAAACACCACAGTGAGGGATCGGCCTTGTGCTCTTACAGGCCACTGCTCCCAACATATCGTTTATATACAATCTTCATATATAGTCAAGTCATGGGATAATGCAGTAGTAAGCTTGTGTACAATAATCCTGCTGCTTTGACAACCTTTTTAGACTTCATGTGAAATTATAGAATATGTCAAAGAATCTGTTAGCGGCATGTTAAAAATAGTCATGGAACTATATCTTCCAAAAATGTTTCATTCATGCATTATTCATAGGTTTCAGTCACATGACATATTTGTTGTCACTGCTATTTTGAAGACATCATTAATGCTGTTGCCTCTCCACTGTTAGATAGTCATGAAAAACAGAGCATAACATTGAAAATGGGTTGATACTTGAACAAGACAGAAGATATAACTTTGATGCATATTTACAGCAGCGAGTCTCTGACACTTAAAAGCTGCGACAACTTTTGTGGACATTTCCATCTGCTCTTCCTCGTCTACAAGCCCTCAGCACCGGACAAGCCCTCAAAGCTTTCAAGAGCACGGACTTTGTGTCTGATACTACTGTCTGTAAGTAGGCCGATATATATTAGCATAGCCTCGCCATAACATGTAAACTAGCATTAACCAGCTGCCAACTACCTGAAACAAACAGCTCAGCCTCAGTCTGGAATGATTTCTGTAAATTCACTGGTCCCTCCTGACCACAGTCATTTATTTCTCACAAATGGAGTCTTTGGGGATGTTACAGAAGAGGAATTCTTTGTTTTGAGACTTTTTGTTGGCACAGCCCACAGTGAGCATGCAGCTTTTGTTCTCAAGATGACAGCAGGAACCAGTGTGTCACGTCACTTCGGACCGATAAATTGCCAGCAGAGGGCATCATGCAGCTAATCCAATTGTTCCAAAGGAAAGTCAAACAAAAATAGTCTTTGAAGGTACAGCAGAACTTGCTTGATATTTCAATACTAGACCGAGCACAGAAATGGCCCAAAATATAATTAAACAAAATAATATTGACCATATTGTCGCATAAATACTCACAATTTTTAAGAAATGGATAAAAGACACAAATTATTGTCGGTAATCCATATCACAAAAGTAATCATTTCATGCTGTGCTTTTGCAGGTCCTACTTATCCATGGGTCTCAGAAGGATAATATAATAGGACCGTTGCCGTAACTTTCAACAAAACAAAATATTAAAGTCCTCAAAATGTTACATATACCGGGAAGCTGAAACCCATGTATAGACCCTTTCAGGAATGACGTGTTTCGGATTGTTGCGCACATACAGTTAATATTCTATCCATTCCTTCTGATGAGGCAGCAACATAAAAACATTTAGTTTGACATTTGTAAGCTGCGCACATGAATTGTTGTTTTTTATATGATCATTTCATTTGGTGACGTCTAATACTAATCAATGTCTCCTTTTTTTCCTTTTACAAACTTGAAACATTTAAACAAAACAAACACAAAAACAAGTTCAGAATGAATCCAGCAGATAAAAATGAAAACATCCACAGAAAATTAAGGCACATATAACTCAAAGTAAACATCCCATTCAGCTGTATTTTCAAAGTTCATTCATTTGTATGTTGGATTTGTGGTGTTTGATCATATAAAACCAAAATGGTATTGTACTGTTGGGGTCAACTTCTATTAATATTGTCCGGCACAATGTTAGATTTAAGAATAGTTTATTGTTTGGTCGATAGCATTTATGTTCATTTCGGTGCTAATCGCTATGTCAATGAACTACGCTAAACACTTCTACTTGCTGTAAAGTTTTCTACCGAGGCTCTGGTGTTACTCTTGTGTGGTCGAGTGGTTGTCAGACACCAAAACAGCCCTGGTTTTTTAATGTTTCCCATTGAAATTGTATTGGAGCCAGCGTATGGAACTGTACCTGCCTATAGAATGCAATTGTGCAAACACTTTGCGCCCTACTTGTTTGAGATAACAAATAAGACATTTTAAGAAACCTGCAATAATTATTGCACCCCTGGAAGACCGAATTCCCTTTGGTTGTTTTTTAAGAGCCGTCACACCTTCATAATGTTAAACACAGACCTTTTAAATGACACTTAAGGTAAAAAAAAAAAGAGTAGAGCCCAAACAAACAGAGCTGTTGCTGTGGAAACATACAGGCCCCCGCTGACATGGTTAATGCACCCCACTTAGGCCTTCAAGCTAACAGTCAGATGGTGGTAAGAACATTACAGAGGAACACGGAGCACGTCTGGTTTACAGGAAGAAAAAAAACGAAACCGACTAGTTCCATTGAAATTAAAAGCGGGTGAGAAGAGTAACTTTATGCCCAGTCGCCCCGCTTTCAAGAAATCTGCCACCGTAGTAGAATACATTAACGAATAACATGGTAGGCTATTTATTCAACTTAAAAAAACTGCTTTTGATGAAATATGTTGGTTAAAGATTTGAAAAGTTTTCCTGAATCAAGTTCAGTTTTCCTGAATCAAGCTTGATGTTTATAACGTGGAGAGCCTTAAATGCCCGATCATGTAAATTCATGGGAGCATGTCTGGAGCCAGGTGGAGTTTGACCGTCAATAATCTGGTGCTGTCAGCAACATGTGTTTGAAGTCTGGACAGATAGGATCTAAAACCTTGGCTGGCTTTACCCGAGTGGAGCGTCTAAGGACACTCTCATCCATTCAGAACAACCTGCTTTCCACAAATCTCCCAGCCAGAAACTGGTGCTATTGTATGAATGAAAGTTCAACTGTTATCGAGATGTCTTTGCTTTTATTCAGGAATCTGCTAAATCAATGGTTACATATGTAAGTATTACACAATTATCTTGTATTCAATTTGAAATTAAAGGATACACATATGAAATTGCCTTTGTTATATTGTTCTCCCCACATCATACCCGGATTCACGCTCGTTTCATTAACCCTGTTTACATCCTCACTAGACTCACTAGACTCATTCAAATGTGGCTCAAACTGTAATCAGATTGTGTCCACAACAAACACATGGTTCTAGTAGCAGAGCAGTCACGTTACCTAATGGCTTCATTTATCTAGGTGACCAAAAGCAAGTTTAAATAAGAAAAATACTCAGCAAGAATGTTGAATATGTTCACTTCATATTGTGTGGTGTCAGTGAACAATAGGATAAACATCTGCCAAATATGGAAAGCTGGTTTGAACCTTGTGCTGGCCGTCACAGTTCACCACAACTGTCAACCAGTGTCCTCAGATGCACATGTTCAAGTCAAATATACTCTAGCTTTTACTCATAACAATAGTACTACAGTGCAGCGTTTGACACCATCGACCACAACATTCTACTGCAGGTTAGAATGTGACGTAGGTGTCAGAGGACAGCCCTCAGCTGGTTTAAATCCTACCTATCGGATAGGTGCCAGTTTTGTTAATGTAAACCAGAGCTCCTCACCCTGTTCTAAAGTAACCTACGGTGTACCACAGGGTTCAGTACTCGGTCCAATTCCTTTACTCTTTATATGCTGCCGTTAGGTAACATTATCAGAAAGCATGGCATTAACTTCCACTGCTATGCAGATGACACAACAGCTGTTTGATCCAAATTGAAAACACAGATAACGTGAGCGTCAGCACAGACGTCGTCTCGGACCTTTCACATCTCTCTAGTTCGCAGAACTAATCTGCTCGTCATCTCTCCGGTCTCAATCACTTACAATTGCCAGTGCCTAATTTAGTAGGATATCTCGAAGGAGATAAACTGCATACGCTCACATATCTACCAAACAATAGTGACTCCATCTGTACTCTCATATATCGGCTAACCGCCCTCTCCCTGAACGCTAACCTCCCAGCACGAAGCATGGCATCTACGCTTACCGCCTAAAAATACAGTTCAGCACTGGAATTCGAAAGGAATACACCTCTGATCCATTAACGCTCACGTAAGAAGGACCGCTCTCCCTCCGCTAGACATATTACGATGACTGGCAGGCTACCGATCTACAGAATGGACAATCTAGGCAGTCTCTTTCTGTTCTTACACCTAGTCCCCTGAGGCGAATTTACGCATTTTCTCTGCTAACTTTCCACTGGACAAGTAAACCTGTTCTTTTGACAGATGATCTAAGACTTCTCCGGATACGTCTCTTGCCTGGATAGCTCGCTAGTGTCACCAGTAATATGACCTCTTAGCCACTGAAACACAGAGCGTGAGAGAGGGAGTTCCAATTTCAACTCTTTCGATGATGGCCACGCAAGCTCGTCATTTCAAAGTGCACATCAAGGTTCTTGTTCATTTTTGCCTGTTGCCTGGGTGAAATTTAGTAGCAGTGCCACGAGAAGATTCATGCTCCGAAAAGAAAATCTTGTCCGATGCGTGTATGCCATTTATTGTGTCCACATTGACATGTAAGTTTTTTGGAGGATCTACCAAGACTACAATACTAAGTTTTGAGTATAACGGCTCCCTGCAGTTATTGCTAATATATGCCAGCGTGTCCCACTTTAAGAGCGTTATATTATTCAATCCAATAATCTTTATGAAACTCTAGAACAGAACATCCCAGCAGGTTACATCCCCGTAGAAATTTGGATCAGGTCGCTGGAACTGTCTTTAAGATCTTTACCACGAACCAACTAAAAGATAGTTATCGAGAAGCACCTCATTACGTCCGTTAGAATCTATTCTGGCACATTTCTTTCAAAGCAATGCTTTTGCTGCTCTTTATTCAACACATTGCATGTCGCGGCCCACCACTGTTCGTTTCGTGACCCACTTTGGCTATCACCACTGCAGGCTGGAACACCTGACGATTTCTCTGTAAGATCGAATGTCTCTATAAATGCTACTGCGCTTGCCCCCACTCTGTGTGTTGCTGCTTTCGTCTAAGAATCCAACGACATCCATCCGTACACTTTTGCATAAAACAAAACTTGCTCAACATTGTACTGAACTCCCATAGATATATAACTAACCGCATTTATCACACCCTCAAAAGCGTTGACGAATCCTCATGACTTGAATCACTGCACCCTGCCGTGAGCTACCGCATATTGCAGATCAATTCTCGACTGCGGGTACCTCAAGAAAGACGCCCATACCCTATCAATTACAGTGAGAGACGCTGCCCACCTTTTAATACCGCTTTCCACATCCCTCGGCATAGTGACAACCGCAGCACTTTTGGCTGCTGCTAATTTCCACCTACACGGCAGCTGACTTCTGGTGGTCCGCAAGAGTCTTCTAAAAAGTCACGTAGGACGAGGGCGAGCTGAATGAATTTGATAACTATGACTAGAGCGCTTGTCCCTTTAATACCAGCACAGTTTTTCTTTCCCGGCTACGAGCCCTGCAATCAAGAACAATACCAGGATGCGTGTTAGTTCTTTTAACTATAGGGTGGAAGCCTGCGCGCGCAGACTATACCTGTCCATGTTGAGCGATAAGACGAAGGATCCTGACACGGACAAACTGTAAGGAACAAGGTCATCTTCATTTAGAGTAGAGCCGGACTCAGGACATACTCATTCCCTCTCAAAATTACCAGCACCGCACCGTTCCGCGTCCTTTCTCTCAAATACGTAAATAGAGAACATGGCTTTTGGCCAGATCGCTGTGCTCAGGCCCAATTCCGACATTGATTCGACGATGTACGGCTTTTTCCCGGAGCTTGAGATAGACGCATTTAAATCCTGCATGAAACAGATCGGAACATATTAGAGATCAACACCCTTACCTGTATCCCAGCACTGATGCCTGCCACTATATGAATGCTGCCGAGCAACCTCTATAGCATCTACACATCGGGTATGTAATATAAAACATCACGCAGATCCATCCTGCCCACTTTTAATTCAACACGTATATTTATTTTTTACTGCGTGGAGTGGATCGGTGTATGGACCAGATGCTCAGCAGTGCGTATGCAACAACATGAACTCCAACGTCTGAAACAGGACCACAGGCTGAAGTGTGGACAGTCGCATCTTTTCGCCCCTCTTCTGAGGCTCAAATAGTGCCCTAGAACTCTGATTCTTTTACGGTGATAATGAGAAAAAGAACATAATAGTGTAATTTTAGATATTTAGTATAGTTTCATACATTAACTTAGAATTGCTACTCTTGCCCATTACCTAGTACATTACTTGCACGTCCTCATTCTGCGTTCAAACTGCCTTACGCCTGCAACCCGGGCGTGGTGTGATATGAGAGGGTGGAAGTTAATGCGAAATGCAAGAGAGGCAGGCACATCTGGTCCGTTGTCAAGGATACCCAATCAGTGGATCACAAGCTTGTACATAAGAGAAACACACCACGCTCAAGAAACATCATGCGACCGCTCGCAGACTGGCCGTAATGAAGATCAGGACATCTAGCTACGTCATCATTTATTATGATAACGAGTTCCGTATAATTTATTATCTTCAGAGAGACGTTCGGTGGATTCACTCCAAGGTCCTGATAAAGGTTTCACCCAGTTTGTACAAAGGGAATCCAAATATACACAGCTTTTAGACGCATCTTTCGACACAGACGTCTCCTATTTGATCTTACGAGACAGAAACTTTTACAGGCGAGGCGCGTTAATTTATAAGGCTCGCACGTGGCTCCCGTTAATAAATCATTAACAAGCTGGACATTCTACTAAACATAGCCTTAACATAAATGGAGACGAGAAAGTCGGTAGAAGAATGACTTTCGTCTGTCCTGGGGTAGAGTTGGCGTACTTCAGACTTGGGGGGTTTCAGTTGCGCTGTATTGACATGTTCTGTGTTTCTGTACTTATCCCGTTTGTTCCTCATAGCTCTACACTCTTTCCAATAAGAGGCATATCATCTAGGCAGTGTTCTCTTCCTGCGTGAAATATAGTTAGTTAATCTCAAATATAAATGATCACATTTAAAGCGCTTGTGCCGACTTACCGTTCAAGAGCAAGCAAGGCCGGGACCATAACCTCACATACACACATTCAATCAGCGTCTCAATGGACCAGATACACACCATTCACTCAGCCCAGTGGTCACAACACGACACTTTTGCACTAACCCCTGACACTATCACTAAACATACATTCACTAGCGACCCATTACCCTATGGATCCCTATGATAACACTAGTCTGCATCTCACCCATTCACACACCCAATTCACTAACCATTCGATACACCACACATTCACTCCCCTTTCATACACTCACATTCAGCTCACCTCTTTTCTTCTTTGTTTCACTTGTAGCCGTTCACTCGAACACATTCACTCACCCTTCACACACCATTCACACACCCATTCACTCACACACTTTTCACACTTCATTCACTCACATCACTCACCATTTCACACATTCACACATTCCACACACCATTCACCCATTCACCCCATTCACCCCATTTACACACATTACACACACATTCACACACATTCACAACAACATTCATCACATCACATTCACTCACACATTCATTACACACATTCACTCCCCCATTTGCACACACATTCACACACCCATTTGCACACACATTCACTCACACATTCACTCACACATACACAACACACACACACATTTCACTCACACATTCACTCACACATTCACTCACCCATTCACACACCCATTTACACACACATCACTCACACACACTCACCAGTGTAACAGATGCTGGGGCGAGGCGGGTTAAGTGTCTTGCCTGAGGACACAGCAGCAGGATTCACCTGAGGCAGCTGCGACCACCGACCCATGGGTCAGTTGGATCTGACCGCTGCGACACCGACCTGTGGGTCAGTGGATCTGGCCGCTGTCGCCAGTGGACCGCTCTGCGTGGATGTTTGTCCAGGGTGGGATTTGTTCTGTGTTTCTTGTCTTGAGACGTGGGAGGATGTGCAGAGAGGTCCAGTCTGGCTGCCAGGCTACACCGGTGTGTAAAGAATACTTTACATACTGGCTTCGAAAAACGCATCCATCGACTTTTAAAGATTCAGTAAATGAACGTCAAAGCCTAATCCCACGACAGGATCCCTCACGCGTTAAATGAAAATCACTTGGAAAAGCTGCCAACGTGTTTGGCGCCGAATGAGCTGTGTTTGTTTGATGGCAACGTCACAAAGATGTTGGTGAGATGTTGTTTTTTTTTCTGCCAGACTGACAATGGTCTGCTCTGCTTGGGCCTGAAAAATGGGGTCTCTCGGCAGGATGAGGCCGCGATGGTTCTCCTTCTGCTCCATTGGCACTCAAATGGACCAATCTGTCTGTGCACAAAACATTGAGAGGGTTAATAGGATGTTCACCTTGGGGATGCCAAACTGAGAAAGCGCCTTATGGGAAATGTCCAAAGCCCCCCCTGTAGGTCCCCGCCGCACTGCTCCTGATGCGTGCGGACTGTGAGCTTTAAACGTTAATGGTCCGAGGCCTATTCTGCCGCATCTGTTCAAGTAAACAACACACGTTTATTGAGATCGATTTTAAAAGCTCATTGTCTCTGTTTTAGTCAGAAACTGAGAGCAGTTTAAGTCAGGCTTTTACTGACCTGATGAAGCAGGTTGGTGCGCCTGTCACAATAACACATTTTGAATTTTGAAATATTGCCACAGAAAATACTGCAATAAATAACATCAAAAACACAATAATCCAACAGTTTGAAAATCTTTGCTGAGCCATTACTCTGAAAAACATGGATCGTTGTTCATTTCTCATTTATTGAATGATTTATCAAGGACTGAATGCTCTTTTCTTCAACTCTATTCACATACCATTAGATGAGACCTTGTTTCAAACAAAGGCTGTTGCTCTGATTGAATTAGTGTTGTTTTTTGTTGTTGTTGTTGTTGTTGTTGTTGTTGTTGTTGGCAGTATTTATCTTATCACTGACATTTGCCACTAACAGCTGAAGTGTGCACAGCTAATAACCACTGAGAGAACGAAGATCAGACAGGCAGATGTGGAAATACAGGTAGAAGTTCAGCGTGGAGGTGTTGTTTTCAGACTGTGGTGAGGCGGATCATTACTCAAAAACAAGTCACCTGTCTTTGCATCGACTGAGACTGAACCCGAAAGAAAAGAGTCAGACGCAATGAGACAAAGGGAGATTGATGAGCTCACTCCTTTGTTCAAAGAAAGGGAAGTAACAAGATTCTAGGAAACGCACCTCTTTCCAAAGTTTACGATCCTGCTAGTAAATCCTTATGGGCTGATGTTGAGGAGCCCACACAAGTGCAACACCCCATGACACGATGGTGTATGACCTTCTGTAACTGACGTGACATACGTCTATTACAAGAACTTGTTCTCCACTCCATCGTTTCCCCTTAAGACAATTCTATTAATCGTACCGATTGTTTTTGCTCACCCACCATGGCTCTTTAAGTGCGTACATGATCCTTTATCTTAGAACATTCGAATACTTTGAATTGGATTTAATCATTCTATGACGAAAAGAAAAATTTTGAAAAATGGAATTAGCTCAGTTCAACAGCCTCAGAATGGGGGATGTCACCTCTGGACTAAGACCTGTCTGACCCTCACTCTTGACCATCTAGATCCCACCAGCATTTGGTGAGACTGGGCGTGAACGGACTCTACGCGAGGCCAGTCGTCCATGCATGGAGGACATTTGAGACATAATAAGGCCACGTTGTCCCGCCTCGACCTGGGACAGTTTAAATGTGTAATGTACATCTGGATTGGAACATCATGCTCTCACACGACCAATGAAACACTCACACAAGGTTTACACCAAACCCACGCGCAAGCAACCCAAAGCGAGTCATCATTACAAGCATAGAGGGACCACCTAGCTTTCAGCTCTTACTTTAGATGAACATATGGTTTAATCTTTATGGGCTTTTTAGACATTTTCAGCTACGCGAGTCTTATAACGAGATAAGTTTTGATGATGTACAGGGGTTTTTTTTTTTCAAAAGCAGCTTAAACATTCTGGAATTTTGTCTGCTTATGAGTATTTATCTGATTTCTAGGTTTTATTAAATGAGGCGTATTCATGTTTTTTCGTTTGGAGGTATAATCCGGGAATCTTGTGCTACCGAGGTGTCCCCTAATCGGCAGTTCAGGCGCTTTTGGATTAATCGCAATGCACACAGTTTAGGCTTTTATTGTGCGAGTGCAAGTGCACAGGAAAGCCTTCAGTGATGCTCTGAGCCTCTACTCTTCGTACTTTAGTTCCTCTCATCAGTTCAAAACTATCACTAGTGGCCTTCGAGTGTCGCCTGCTCTCTCTCCTAATGTCTTGAGATTCGCCACAGTTCCCTGGATTGCTGCACAAGTAGACGCACAATGCACGACTTCAGACGCAAACCAAAGCAAGAGGTAGACGCACAAGCTGCGCAGAAACGACATCAAGCACTGCGGAACAACGCATCGCAGCTACGCACAAGCAGACGCACAGCAACGCAGTAGCGCACACCAGACTTCCACAAGCAGACGCATCAAGCAGACGCACAAGCAGGACGCAGACGCACAAGAGACGCACAAGCCGACGACAAGCAGACGCACAAGCAGACGCACAAAGCACACGCAGACGCAAGCAGAGGCAGACGCTCAGCAGACGTAAGCATATGTAGACACACAAGCAGACAACAAGCAGACGCACAGGCTAAGAAAGCACACAAGCAGACGCACAGCAGACGCACATGAGTCCAGGATCCTCAACAGATACAGGACGCAACAAGCAGAACGCCACAGCATATGTGAGACACACACGCAGTACGGCGACATAGCAGACGCCACAAAGAAGCACAAGCAGACGCACAAGTGTACGCCCCAAGCAGCGTAGCGGCGGCAGCACTGGTCAGTGTTCACACCCGTGGTGTACGCCACCCTGTTAGGGTACAGCACCGTGGGTGACGGCGCACGTGGGTACCCGCACTTTATGAATACACCTGTTTGGAGATCTTCTACCTTGTGGTGTAGGTCACCTATTTGCTTCAGGAGCCATCTGCCGTGGGTCAGCATATATCTTCTTACAAATCTAATCAGTTTTGATTAATGGCAAACAGATAGCGTCAAAGTTTTTTAGCCTTCGTAGAGTGTTTTCTAATGCCTCGGATCTTCTCTGCATGCAGAATGAGCGGCAGAAGGCTTCAGGTGACGCTGGTGAGCAGGAGAACGTGAGCAAAGCGGCTCATACACGGCAAGAGCAAGGGCAATTTAGGGAGGGAGGAGGGGGGGCTCCAGAAGGCCTAATAAATGGTGTGTAATGAAGGTGATTTCCTAATCTAAAATGCAACTGAAATAATACAGAAAAGATACTGATGATTTTGTTAAACGTTTAAAAATGTAAGACTAATTATTGGTTGAAGTCCCCAGATTAACGCATCTTTTGTGTGATCTATGCCAAAATAGTGATATTAACAAAATGTAATTAGATTTTAAAATAACTACAATATCAGATAAATAGCACCCTTTAAGATCAAACCCCTACAGAATTTTTGACACATTCACAAAAGATAAGGTTGCCAGGGAGCCATGCGGCCAAGAGCACACTCTGCTGAGTCATCTTTCGAATTCTTAGCTAGCAGACCACTGCGCCCGCCGGATATGAGCATTGGTGTGAGTTGAAATGCAGACAGAACTAATCATGCTCGGGCCGGATCTATACCTCTACAGTCGACTGCGTTGCTTGTATCACATCGTTATAAAGTGTTGGTAACTTTACTCACTCATTTTGCTTTGAATGCCAACATCACATATTGGATTTAATTCTACATCTACAGCGACTTTAGTTAGTCGAACCTGTAATACGTTAGAGTAGGCTCGAAGAAGAATAAGATTAGTACAAAGCCCTACTTCATGCCTGACTACACAACTGAGTTCTGTATTTGATGCTAACTGCCGGCGAGCAAAAGATTTTCTTTCATTGTCAGAAAATGGAAATGGGAAAGAAATCTCATGCCAAATGCGACGGGAAAAGGGTTAGTGCGATAATTGGTGCTGAACCTCATTCAACGAAGGTAGTACTTCGATCTCAATGCAGAGGTGTCGAAACATGTCGACATTTGTTCTATGTTTAGCCATCCAAATAGGTAATTAAATAGCTAAATCCAGCTGCTAGAGTAGCAGGGAGACAGTGGCGAAGTCATGCAACACATCGCCACAAAACGAGTATACTCGGTTTGACTCACATACGCGCAGGTCATCCAGCAAGCGTGTCTTATTGCATGATTCCTACTCTATCTGCGCATTTTCACGGATCCACCACACACACCCGTATTGGACACTAAATGGAATCATGTGTTTTTATCATCGATCGTACCCAAAATCGTGTGTTTTACTTGTGTAACTTCATTCCTAAATCAAAAGTTGTGTTTACACATAATCTACTGGCTATAGTAATCATTGCCTTATGGTAGTATATGTCGTTTTTATGTGGCTTGTGATTTCTCAATAAGCCTGTTCAGACGGAGAATATAGAGGAAAACTCTCGATCGAACTGTTTTCCCAAAGGCCTGAACCAATGAAAACTTGAAGCATACAAAGAGATTGAAAATTGCCTTCAAATCGTTGAAAATCACAACTTTTCACCGATAATATTTTGTCTATGTCTGTTTTAGCTTCTAGACGTGTTGTGTGGGAATGGGATTATAATTAAAATGATGAACATTGTTCAAATATTAAACTTAACCTCGCCGTTAGAACTTTTCGGATGCAGAGCAGTATATGATATGATGAGAATTCTTATTTTGGTTTTGATTCGGTTTCACGAAAATTTCCGAGGCCAAACATCACTACTACATAATTCTCCTCTACGTTGGATGAGATTTCATGCTTAATGTCAGCTGCGTTTGATCAGCTTCTGTGGTTTCTCTCCATAGGACTGTCTCTCAGGCCTACCTCCCCACCAAGTTCTTAATAGCAAATTGCATGAGTTGTGATGTCATTTGCTGTACTTTAAATAACCCTAGTGAATCTATGCTATTGCACGTCAGAATGAGAAATGAATGTTATGTCTCGTCCTCATGTTAGTGTATGCACGTGAAGTGATACATAGGCCATTCCGTCTCAGGGTACCACCGCCTAAGGCCCAAAGGCACTGGGATAGGCTCCCGATAGGATGGATTAGGATTGTTCTCCTAATGGGAACAAGCAGTCGAAAATGAATGAATGAATGAATGATAAACAAAAATTAGAGTTGCAAATTGTGTCTTGTGATTGTGGTGAGTTTGTAAACCAGGACTCACATATATGGACTGCTAAACTAACACGATTCTAAACTAAAGTGTATTTGAAAACTGGGAAACATTGTTTTCACGTTGGAATATTATTAGAATATTCCATCAAAACAAGGACATTCTAAAACCCAAATAATTGCAAAAATGTTTCACTTGATCGACATCGGCGGTGCAGCTTTCCCACGATATCTGGCAAATATAAAAACCAGAAAAAAAAAACAAAAGTACAAGAAACACCTATTATAAAATACCGTATTTTCCGGACTTTTAGCCGCTCCCTATATAAGCCGCATTTGCTCTATTTTTAAAAAAACGATAATAAAACAATACATAGGCCGCACCTTTTGTATAGGCCGCAGAACTCTTTCCTTGACTTTTGGCATGCATGAGCTCGTCGCTGTCCCCCTCCGCGTGCTCTCCCCTCCGCGTGAGACCACCGCTCACCGGGTAGCTTCACTTAAGTTACTTGCCTGCGGTGCAGCCTCTCCGCCCCCCACGCGGCGTTTTGATCCGCCTTAGCAATATCGCGATTGGCCTTTCAAGACCTTAAAACTCTAGTCCCGTTTCGTCTACGCAACCTTTTCTATCGTTTGGGTTTCCAGTAATCGATGCGCTTGGGCAATAAGATTTTGCAAACTACGATATTTCACTGTTAAGTCATACACACGCGCAATTGGTCAGTTACCCTGGTTGGGTTCTATTTGGCCTAGCGATATTAAAAAATGAGCAACATGCACTTTTCTGTCCTGCACTATACTTATCTTTCTGTTTTATTCGGCCAATTTCCCGAGTTAGTTCTCCGCTGAGCCGTGTGAAAGGAAAAAAAAAATCTACCAGAGCGAAGCCGCAGCCGTCACCACGTCAAAGAACCCGCATGGCTCGAAGAGACACTTCTGACTAATTAGTAGTAGCAGGGCATTTTATCCCTCGCATAGATACCTCTTGGAAAGCGTTGAGACTTAGACAATTTCTGGCAGCAGTCTCAGGTGTTTAATTCTGCGACTGACATCATTAACTGTCTTGATGCCAACCACTTCAACCGAAGGCAGTATGCAACAAACTCTACAGCGATAGGAACTGAAGGACCGCATAATCTATATTACTCGATTCGTGAGCACCATCCGACACATTGGCGCAGCCATACTGACGTAGCCGTGAGATTTATGTCAAGATATCATCAATCGACTACTTGAGGCGATATCCTACGTAAATGAGAATGGCCTTGGCCAACCACGCATGCCATTAACAAAGTTATAGGCACGGGCAACGATCGTGTTTGCAGAGTTACTTTCTTCATTTGAATGCCCAACATGCTTTTTAATGGCAAACACGAAGCAGAAAACAGTTTGATTCTCTCAGAGCATGATACGGAAAAAATCACAACACTGACGAAGATATCTTCTATGTTGTGCTCGATTCTATATATCTTTTCGGATACGCATTCCAAATTTCATAGAATTTAAATTTATCTTATTTATGACATCAATTATTGCACAAACATCCCTCATATTCCCTCTTTCATCTATACAGAAATTCAAATAGTTTCTAGTACGGGGTCAAAACTGAACAGTCTTAGTATCATATTTTTCCCATTTACGCCTAATAGCGTGAGTAGAGCGATATTGGTGTCAGTGTTCTCGATACGGACGTCTGCATCTCGCCACTTTACGCCTGAAAAAACAACTCACAACAACGTCGCCATTTGGCGAACGCCGATCCTGTCTGTGCATTCCCTGGTATGCTGACCGCCTTCCTTTATTATAGGTGTATAATTCTCACGACATCATCTTCGCTAAACTAGGATTACGAAAACAGAGGTTATCCTGGCTCTGAGCCGTGTTTGTTTGTAGTACCTGCTCGGAACGCGAGTGCGTCTTAATATTGAGGAGCAGACCTATATAAGCTATTGAATCATACAAGAAAATCTCATTTTATAAGAAATGTACTTGTCACAGTTCCGTCCGGCTTTCATAAGATTGTTGCTTAACTTTGTTAAATACTTAATTGCGTTTTAATGAGATAACATATACATTTATTAATATAATTCCATCCTATGGATTTATACTCTGTGGATAGTATTACTTGTAATTTATAGTAACTTACATTGAACATAGACACTCACGTGCGTTCTCCTGTATACGCACTCTTCGGAATGCCGGTTATAGTTAAACGCAGTATTGCTCCTGAGCCAGTGGACATGAACTTGACGAGGGATGCTTAAAGGCCTTATTTATTAACAGTAATAGCAGTGTGCTACGTCTAGAAGAAAGATACACACAATGTTGATGTTTACCTAGTAGTGATTGTCTTATAGTTGAATCCCATTTTACTCGCATAACCCAGCGACTGCACGTAGCGTGATTGAGTGCGTCTTTTATTCATTGACAGGCCTTATAATTATGAGTTGTCCTGGCTGATTATAGCTAGCGTGCGATGCTCTACGGACTGATCCAAACAACTCATTCATATTATAGAACTCTCAAACGCTCTCTCTCAATCTGTGACACGTTCCTCTTCAACGATTGCCACCGACCTATGACTTTCTAGGTGTGGACGAAGGGTAGACGTATGAGATAATATTGCATATAGAGTGTCGTGGAGCATTGCCTCTTGATCAACACAATACTGGGTTAACTCAACATTCAGGGAACAAAATTCACATCTAAACATCTAGACACATCCACCCGTGTTTGAGTAATGTTTGGAGGATCACAGGAAAACACTGCATACAAAGTTAAGAGATATACACGCCAATATACATTTTCGACAATTTTGATATGCCCCTTTAGCGTATAATCTACGAATCTCAGAACTACAGAATCAAAGAACAAGTTCAGAAGGGGAGAGCTAGTGCATGGCCCAAAGCTTGTGCTCATATATAGTACAACAAAATCCTACTATAACATCCAAAATCCGTTGCTGCTTCGGCCTTAGGTATGTAGCATATGTAAACTGCACCATGCCCTACGACCGTCCAAAGGGATAATCGTCAACAAGAACCATGAGTATAATGACAAATCAGACCAATATCAGAGATACAGAAAAGATATAGCAAGAAAGGGATTAAGGAGTGCACAATGTACCTAATACCAGCTTACAAAGGAGTTATCACTGACAGACACCTATCGACAGTCGAATGCCGAACGAGCCTTTCTGGATGACTAGAGAAGAACAAAACATGAACAATAGCCCGACTAGAGCGGTGAAGATGGGATATTTGACAATGTAACATACTATAGTTATTGTCAGCATTTCATTGTCATAGTACGTGCTAGTGATGTGGGTCGAGAAGGGTGATAGCGTAGGTCCGCCGGAGAGCTGCTGGCCGTGACATACAGCCCTGAGCTTTGTCTAACTCCCAAAATATATAGCGAGATACCAGCTGCGTGGATGTGGTTGATACTCTCTAGCGCCTCCGTGTCTGGCCCTGGACCTCGATCTCATGTCTGGTTTTTGGTTCCTTATTTGATACACTCTCGCATAGACTTGAGTGTGAACACCATAATACATCAGTCTCAAAATCAGTGAAGCTAACCAGTAACTTCACAGCTATCCCCCACTGCTCCTCTCGAGGTGCAAATATATATACACCACTCCAGTGACCCGAGTCATATAAATCCATACAGCTCTCTAAGCAACCAGAGACTACACCTCGATCGTGTCTTTACATCTAAGGACGCAGATCGCTTGTAAATCTGAATCTCTCGAAAACTCTCTTCGACGTCTGGCCCCATCTCTCGCTGCTCTCTAGAAGCGCTTCTTAGCTCTCTTCACCTAGATATCTGCTCCGTCAAGGGTAGTGAGTGTCCTTTGCATTACTTTGCCATAACCGAATGTTTCCACAACGTTACGCATTAAGTGAGTAGAAGAAAGTTATAGAAAGAAGATCACCTTCATTTGTCCACGGATGGGAACGAGATGACTCAAGTGTAGCACCCTTGAACCCGTAGAAGGCGAACACAGGAACGCTGAAAGTGAGAGTGTAGGCAGTACTGAACAGCTCCAGAAATGATAACCACTAAATAGTAAGTCCGCATAAAGACTTTAAACAACAAAGAAATCGTAGTCGTTGTAATCTATCTTAACATAAAAGATCTGTGACTCTAACATGAGGCTGTGGCTCTACAGGAGCGCTGTTGGCTATAACAATTGAAGTCTTTGTTAACGAAACATATAGAGCGATGAGATACACATCCTTCGACTATCGCATGTTCGATCTCAAACTACGAGCTCTGACATCAAAACTCGAGCGTGTGACTCATACACACAACATATGCGACCGGGCGACTATTAAACGCGATTATAGAGCTCTCATTGGCCTCTCCACCTCTATCATGAGGCTGTCCTAACATTGAGGCCCGACTCAACGGAACGTGTTGACTTCCAAGTAAGGTGACCACCGCCTTAAATAAGCATTGACAGCTGAACTTTGACCGCAGCAGACCCGGATCCCTGCTTCCACAGCCTGAGTAGCTCTGAACAGACAAGAGTCAGAGGAGCCGCGCTGAGCTCGCTGACCTCGCTTACCTGAGCTGTGAGTTTGGGCAGCGGTCAGAGGAGCTGTTTTCCTTGAGCTGGGAGCGCGGGATAAACATGATTCAAGTTAAACATGGAGATTCACCAGACACTGGGACAGATGGGACAGATACAGGGCACGTGAGGGAGACGAGTCTGTGCTCCTGACACTGTGGTGGTCCCAGCCCAAACCCTCTTCATTATTCATATTTGGATATTTAGAGAGCTAATGCTAAGCTTTAGCATCAAACTGTTCATCTTCTGTTATATTGAGCCAATAATACTTACATAATGACTGACTCCAGCCACAGAGAGGAGCAGTCTGTGAGGAACATCTGAGAGATTCAACCTGAGGATTTAAGACCAGACTTTTACCTGAACACACCACCTCCAGACCCCGAGAAGAGGAAGAGTTTGTGCTCATGACACACTCTGTCACTGTCGACTTCTTCACACAGTCACGTCTTATCTTCCACACAGGACTCTGTGGAAAACCACCTCTTCTTTCTCTCAGAAACCAGCCAGAACCATCCAGGTCTCGACGCGCAGCAGCTGTTTCCTCATGACCCAGAGGTCAGAGGTCACCACTCGTCTCCACTCTCCTCTGTGTGCATTAGGGGTCGAAAAGTTGGTAAAAGCTGAACTTTTTTGCGGAAGACACGGCACAGCAACGATCAGAGATTACGCTCCAGTGACATACGGGCGCGTACCGATAATAATCCCCGGTACCTATGTTCCCCGGTCCCAATGTTTCCCATTTTCTACGGACGGGGGAACTACAGTACCGCTGTTTCGGTACCGTGGACCATGGGTCTGTGCACATTTACAGAAGTCTCGCTTTTCCCCCCGACTGACGCATGACAGTAAAACTCGTGTGGCTTATGGGCTGTATTTGTTCACCCGGAGCCGCTTCAGTTGTGCGGCCTGTTGTTGTTGAATCCCACGGTTCCACATCCTCAATAGTTGTGCATAAATGTATGGTTTTACAGCAGGACATAACTTCAGCATATCCAGTCACGGTGCAGGTCCCGTTGGTATCGACGCACGAGCGCAGACTGTGGATTTCCGCCTTTATTCATCCAGACTGTCGCACTTATCACTTATTCCAGAAGGTTTGTTCATAGGTATAGGATTTTCAAACGATCCACGAACGGCAGCGCATTCAGAGAACGTGAAGTTGAGGTTTTGTGCTAGAGTCCAGTCTTGAGTTTATTGGATTGAATGATTAATGGGACATTTCTTTCTTATGCCAAACTACTTCCACTGTTTATATGGTCCAAACGAGTCCCGTCTTCATCTCTCCACCCGCACACACACGACCCCTTCTTATAGACCGCCTCTTATAGATCAAGTTGTTTTAAGTCGCCTATCCACTTCTAACGTTTTAATTTAATAAAAAGTGTGTTTGCACGCGCATCATCAGAGCTAACAGCTCAGATGGAGCATCTGACCTGAAGTGTGGTTAATGTGAATCCTTCTATTTATCTCTGTAGTTGCTAACCTAACCCCTCATTGAAGCGCACAGGCCCACTTTATCAGTTCGGTGGAAACAGGAAGCTCACTATCGCTCTGATCACACTCTGGGGTTTGACACACGATTATTTATGACATCTTTTCACTCATAAAACACGTGAACAACATTTAAGGACTAAAGAATCCTCAGTGTTGGACAAATGTGTTTTCTCCTTCAGCTTCAGCCTCCTGAGCTGTGAACGTGCCCAGTGTTCTGCACAAGGAGGACACACAGTTTTGGGAGCTGTGTGTGAAACATGAAACGTGAGTCCTGTTTAGGAGAAAGGACTTGAAGGAGATGGAGTCAAGTCAACGGCAATTAGAGTTTGATCCAAGCACAAAAAGGTTCATTTAAGAGTTTGACCTTTCAATGAAAGACGCTGTATTTCCCATAGAAAGGATGGAAAGTGCTTGTGCTTTGTGCAGGTCTTACTGGCCCCAGACAGAACAACGGATGGGATTCTTTTAGTTTTGGTCTTATTTAGACAAACGTGCAGAAAGTCCCACTCTTCCTCTTCAAGTCATTTTAGGAACACATGGGATTTGCTGAGCTCCAGGAGCAGGAGCACCAAAGCTCCTGTGGAATGTGACTTCAAACATGTCAAACACACACATCATCCTGACACACGCAAGAGAAAACAACTGTTTT
Source organism: Chaenogobius annularis (assembly GCA_015082035.1). Taxonomy (NCBI): domain Eukaryota; kingdom Metazoa; phylum Chordata; class Actinopteri; order Gobiiformes; family Gobiidae; genus Chaenogobius; species Chaenogobius annularis. Next base: position 251,133 of record BJKM01000738.1, read on the forward strand.
CAATTTTCGGGAACAAACAAACACATCATTTTACACATTTCAGAAAGTCAAGTCCAAACGCTGGGATCAAAAGAAAAAGGCTGAAAAACCAATCATGTTCAGGTCTAAAGTGAGGACGCTTTAGAAGATCATGTTTTGAATCAGTATTTACTATTGTATTAAATGTGAACTCTGACCCCACAATGTGAACTCTGACCCCACAATGTGAACTCTGACCCCACAATGTCCCTCTGACAACACGAGAAAATGGATTTTGAATGTCAAACTGAAAAAGTGACAAAAGTCTGAACATGATTCCACTTTTGAGGTGAAAATATGTGTTTCTGGAAGTCAATGTGACATAATCTGGCTTTAAGAGTGACCAGTGTGGGACTCCTTCATGTTTTTGATGCTCGAAATACACAAATCATGTATTGTCGGTGTAATCCCTCATTCGTCCAGGAGTGTTCCATGTAGAAAAAGATTCAGTTGTTTCATCTGGACTGTGTTTTAGAAAAAACAACACGTTTCAACCCTCATCCAAGAGTCATTCTCAATCTGTGATACAAGTCTGAGAACTCCTGTTTATATCCTCCTCTGTGAAAGCCCTGCCCACAGGGCGGGACCTCCTGATAATGGCCCATTGAAACACCCTGATGGACCATTAACAACCTCCTCACTGAGTACCTGATTAGCGTCAGAATGCCTCGGGCGTCTCCAGTGTTTCAGCAAATTTTTATATTAGAAGGTTGAATTCTTTCAAACCATCTCTTCTCCTGTTCAGGATCTCCACCTCACTGTCTTCAATCGAGTGGTTTGTGGCTCCTAGATGAAGATGCACAGCGCTCTGGGGTCCTGCGTCAGACCAACCCAGTGAGGAGGCACGAGTCCAGGTTTTTTGTATGATTGTTGTTATTGCCTCTGTGAAAGGAAATACATCTTAAATGATTGATAATGTTCTTGACATTTCTT